>CM037779.1:45616046-45666046 GCA_021229015.1 Solen grandis | reverse complement strand
ACTTGGTGGGTGCGAGGACAAAGAAGCCAAGACTGCACCCAAGGAGGCAAGCTGCCAGACCGCTTCCAGAGAAGAGCCACCTGCCATGCAGTTCGCTCCAATCACGGCGACCATGGGACACTTAGACAAGACCCTGGAGTTGGCCCTTACCAGGATTGCTTCGTTGATGGAGTCGAACAACCGCATGACACGTCATATCAGCCAGACGCTTGACGGAGTGGCTGACAGCCTGAGGTCCATATCCCGGTCGATGGAGAAAGTAGCCGACGAAAAGAGACGACAAGGGATCAGGCAAGAAGCCAGTGATAGGCATCAGAAGCGTCCCCGTTTGGAGGAAAAGGAAAACGCACCGAGCGTACGATCGACTGTGACCAAGAAATCTTCAAGGAAATAACTGTCATTACGTTGTTTAACTGTTAAATTGGTTATGTAACTCTATTTTGGTATTGTTAGGCAATTTACTTTGTATAGCTCAAAGAAACATTTTACTTATATGGACTGCTGTTTGTTAACATGCCAAGTATTTAGTATCTTAGAGATGTTAAACTTAAAAATTTGATTATTATGATACTGGTTATACACTCCTCAGGTTAATTAATTGGGTTAATTGTGCATTATTTGATTGTTAGCATGTCATTGTTGAAATTGGTCTTGTGAAAATTGCATGTAATGCAAAATTTGTATCTGAAGTTAAGTTAAAGTGGTCATTTTTGTTGTTGAGATTTATTGATGCCACATTTGGTCCATTGTTATGTAATGTGTTATGCTTGAGACTATGACAAAGTGTACCAAAAAGTGTTTAAAGTGGTTCGCTACTTTTGTATCTGAGGTTATGTGAGTACGTGCGACGAAGTTATGTTCTTATCAGATACTCTATAGTATACACTTCAGTTTTTCTTTTAAACTCTTAATGTTAGATCTATATGGTAAAGTGTTTGATCTTGTATCTTAAGGTATATCAGATATTGATATATACGGTATTTTGTATTGTCAAATATTTAAGGTAGTTTAAAAGATCTATTATTGTTCAGGAAAGTGTATGGCAACAGGAGTTTTGCCATGGAAAACAGGGGGGCAATGTAATGCCCTACAGGGATTACCTTATTTGTTCTTCTGTCATTCTTTGTATATTTAAATCATTTTAGGTGCTTATTACTGGCGACACTACATTCAGCAAGTTGTTCTCCTTGTTCAATTTACAGGTAGACAACTTTACTCAAAATACTATGCCAGTATTTCTCAAAATCATTCACTTTAGAATCGATCCCCCTATGTTTTCCACGGTAGAATCCTGTTGATGTCATGGGTTTTCGCGGCTGTACTTTATCCATTTCAAGCCACATTTAATGTAAATCTAGTCAGTATTTCCTTGTCAGAATTGTTTATTCCATGTTTGAATTTAGTTTGACACAGTTATTGTATTCGATCACTTGGTAGAAGGATCGTATTTTTCTTTTTTTAGCCTTGTTCACGTTGTGAGCATCGTCCGCCATTTTGATTTTTATGTGTGCAGTTACCTAGCAACTGCATCAGCGGGTATATTTGATTTTCTTAAAGAATATATACAGAATTAGAACATGAAGCAACTGTCAAATTCAAGGAAGCGTAGTTTCGAGGTTATTGTTAGTTTTCTTATAATTTATTTTATATATACATTAAGTTAAGAGTTATTAATGCCATGTATTATACAGGCTTCCATTTCTGTGAGCTTTAAGCCCACAGTTCACGCAGTGAGCTGTGTGTCTACAGATCACAATGTGGGTTGTGAACCTCACATTTGTGGGTTGTGTACCCCTGTTTAGTATAAATACCGAGTCCACGGGTAGTTCGGGGAATCCAACGCTTCTGAATTCCACGCTAGGCCGCATTTTGACTGTTTTATTTTTTTCCCATTGAAGTGGTGCATTTTCCCAGTCAAACTTCGGTTCGATGCTTTAATAGTGTATTTATAAGTGAATATCCTGTTTATTTCACAGTCGCGCCCTGAGCCTATATTTCTATGATTATATTTTGTTAATAGAAATACTTATTCTAGATAACAATACAGTTGTAAAACATACTTGGTAAACTATACGTTGATATTTAAAACTTTGTTGTCAGCTTGTAGCCCACCGTACGTTTTGTTATAAATTTATAGTATTTTAACGGGTAATAATAGATCTAGAAGTCTACCTCGCAAATTTCCTGACGTTCTTCCTGGTTGATCGAAACGGTTTATGTTATCGCACACGTAAATTTAGATTTACATTTGAGTGATGCAGCCATTTGGTTGTGATTGTAAGTGAAACTCGAGTCGTGATATCTGATGTGATATAGATCTAGATATATTATATTTAAGTTTCTTACTTTCATTTATTAAATTTTAAACATTGAAAAGTCTTTATTTACTGTTATGTCCCTGTGAGAATACACGGCCTGTTAGATCTAGTTACTAATTTAAAGCCACTCAGTTATTAAAGTTGGAGTCCACACAACACAGATAGTTAAAGACTTGGAGACCTGTCGGGGGTAAAGCAAGAGACGGCCATCTAAGACCTAGGGTAACCGGCAGCAGCGATACGGCAGTGCTCCATACGGGCCATTTTGACATTGAGTAAAGCAGGCGCAACCGTAGGGCGTAACAGTACTTTTTGAAGAATTTTAGTTTTTTCAGATCGGGGTTGATTTGGTTGTTTGGTGGCAGTTTGAAGTTTGGTCATACTTTGAATTGATTTTAAAGCCTTTTAAGTCTTGGTCACAGCTGAATTCACCAATGAAGGAAAACACTAAGATATATTAACGTTTTGCATTTGTTGTTTTTCTGGTATTTTAACTTGTCTGATCAGGTTTGAAACTGTTGATCATCACGAAAACCGTTGCATTTGCAGTATGCAAATCTAGTATGCAATTTATTTTTCAAATTTTGAACGAAATGCAAGTATTTCATTGGAGGATTTAGTCGGACACACTTTAAGTGTTAATTGAATAATCAGACTGATCGAACCGTGCATAAAATATAACTGTAACATACATTTGTGCAAGTTACGATTTCCGTAATCAAGTCATATCAGATTTCGTTCTTTACCATGTTCAATATACAGTACAGAGGGACAAAAAAATCGTAACCAACATTCCAATTAAATTGGCATTTCTGCGGTTCTAGTGCCAGTGGAATTTATGTGATGGTTATACGAGACCGGAATTATATTTTGACCAATGAGATTGCAGTATTTTTCAAAATGTTCGATCTGTTTAACTCATTAAACCACTTGGTTTAATGGGTAACCTAGTATATACGACCAATCTTTGTGCGCATGCGTGTAGAGGTGTACTTGGATAGTAATGTCAAAACATAATTCCATACATTAAGTAGGTAAATGTTTGTTATCGAGGGTTTTCCTATTACCTATACTTAATAGGATAATAAATTATAAAAAAGTTGCGATGAATAGATAAATAGATGGACGGATGGTAGGAACTAGATATGTTTTCATTTGTGTGTGACGTCAGTGTTTCAGTCATTTGGAGACAATGTCTACTAGAGACAGATATAGTGCTGCCACACTGCAGTATCACGCTGTAGACATGAGGTATGATACCACACCCAGTTACAGTATCGTGTTATCGACACCGGACCAACCAGTCCTGATATCACCCTTACCGGACATCCCTTGAAAATCATAATATCCAAGAAAAGGGGGAGAAATAAAAGAAGAACCCTGAAAAAGAAAGCAATGCGCCCCAATGCCACGCACCCCAACGTATGGTAATTTTCAAAGCTGGCCACACGCACGCTGTCGGACACACTCGCACTCACGCCCCAGTTGGAATAAGGAGATAAACAACTCGATCCGCGCGTGAATAAAGGAGGGGATCATCATAAAAAACTACATAGGGGAGTGGTTCATCATTAAATAATACATGTCATACAAAAATATGAGTTACTATAATACACTTTTTGCATTCCTTCGAGCCCAAAGTCCTCTTTGTTTCCCCTCATATAATCCTGTATCTGCTTTGGTTTTCCCAAACAGTGAACTACATGTAGTATATCTATCAGGGACCCTTTCCCCATCTACTCTTGTGTTTTGTTTGGTATGATAATGTAGTTGGGACAGTTAATGTGAAACCAATCAGAGTAATAAAAGGGTTACTTGATCCCGGGTGTAGTTCAACATTTTTTTTTCAGCCTGGCATGTTTCCATTCAGCATGGGGATATGATTAATACATTGTTTACATCAAGTTTTTGAAATGACATTATATAAAATAAAGTGAAGTCGTCTAGTGAATAGATAAGGCATTGATAAAGAAAAAAAAGCTTTATACCTATTGCACCGTTTAAAGGTGGAAGTTTTTCTAAATTTTGAAAGAATTAGGGAAAAAGTTTTCACCTTGTTTGATCCCAAATTAAAAAAAAAATGTTTTATTTTTACGAAAAATTCTAGGCCTTATATTGTTGTACGTATTGCGGATAACTTAAAAGATCCGTCGTAAGAAGGATGTAGTATTTTATGCCACAAGTTCTCTGCCTGTGAGAAAGCGATGTAACCACTGAACATTTATGCTATTTCATCATAAGTTCAGTAACACGATTAAGACAATTTAGTGTAAAAATATATGATCAGAGCTATTACCCGTGCCTTGTGTTTAGTTAATCTATGGGTAAGTACAGAACTGAACAGTTTCCTTCAGCAAATATGTATGGATATTGGTCAATAGTAAGTTGGTTCTTTTGGATCTCCCTTGTTTTTAAATGTTAGAATGATTTTCCCTTTCAAGCCATGATTTTGGGACGTGAACGGAACTTAGCATTAAATAAATTGAAGCTTAAAGGAAGATATATTTGGTACGTTTGATGTAGACTGAGGGACTGGATACCTGAAGTTCTTCAACAATAGTATGCATTTCATAGTTTCGTCCTCTTTTGTCAGTGAATTTAAAAAGGCGTTAGGTATTTGAGTTGGGACACTGTCGCTATTAAATGTGTTATCTGTTATGGTACATTGAATGGTTTATTCAGATTGAAGGAGCAAATGAGGAAAACTATTTTTATTAATAAAAATCCAGAAGACGTATTCATTATATTTAATATTATTCAATATATACATATTATTAAAGAAGTTAATTCATTTTAAAGTAAATACCGATACCCCCTGATTTCTTTACTAGGGATGCGCATATTGCCGGCACTGGTATTTTTGTCTCCAAGTGATTGATATTAATGACCCCGCGTCAACTTTCAATAACCAAGCATTTAAAGAGGCAGACCCTTGTTGGCACTAACAACAGTTTAATAGCTTTAGCTAATTAAACACTTCAAATGAGTCAGTAATGACACGGAGAAAGCCATAATTCATGTGTTCATGTACTTTATGTTTAAATCAGATATGGTTGCTACTTTATAATTATATCAGATATGGTTGCTACTTTATAATTATATCAGATATGGTTGTTACTTTATATTTATATCAGATATGCTTGCTACTTATATTTATATCAGATATGGTTGCTACTTATATTTATATCAGAAATGGTTGCTACTTATAATTATATCAGATAAGTATGGTTGCTACTTATATTTATATCAGATATGGTTGCTACTTATATTTATATCATAAATGGTTGCTACTTATATTTATATCAGATATGGTTGCTACTTATATTTATATCAGATATGGTTGCTACTTATAATTATATCAGACATGGTTGCAGCTTTATATTTATATCAGACATGGTTGCTACTTATATTCATATCAGACATGGTTGCTACTTATATTCATATCAGACATGGTTGCTACTTTATATTTATATCAGACATGGTTGCAGCTTTATTATTATATAAGAAATGGTGCCAACTTATATTCATATCAGACATGGTTGCTACTTAGATTCATATCAGACATGATTGCTACTTATATTCATATCAGACATGGTTGCTACTTTAAATTTATATTAGACATGGTTGCTACTTATATTTGTATCAGATATGGTTGCTACATATATTCATATCAGATATGGTTGCTACATATATCTATATCAGATATGGTTGCTACTTATAATTATATCAGATATGGTTGCTACTTATATTTTTATCAGATATGGTTGCTACTTATATTTATATCAGATATGGTTGCTACTTATATTTATATCATAAATGGTTGCTACTTATATTTATATCAGATATGGTTGCTACTTATATTTATATCAGATATGGTTGCTACTTATATTTATATCAGACATGGTTGCTACTTATATTTATATCAGACATGGTTGCTACTTATATTCATATCAGCAATGGTTGCTACTTATATTTATATCAGATATGGCTGCTACTTATATTTACATCAGTTATGGTTGCTACTTATATTCATATCAGCTATGGTTGCTACTTTATATTTATATTAGACATGGTTGCTACTTATATTTATATCAGATATGGTTGCTACATATATTCATATCAGATATGGTTGCTACATATATCTATATCAGATATGGCTGCTACTTATATTTACATCAGTTATGGTTGCTACTTATATTTATATCAGAAATGGTTGCTACATATATTTATATCAGATATGGCTGCTACTTATATTTATATCAGAAATGGTTGCTACTTATATTTATATCAGAAATGGTTGCTACTTATATTTATATCAGATATGGTTGCTACTTATATTTATATCAGAAATGGTTGCTACTTATATTTATATCAGAAATGGTTGCTACTTATATTTATATCAGATATGGTTGCTACTTATATTTATATCAGATATGGTTGCTACTTATATTTATATCAGATATGGTTGCTACTTATATTTATATCAGATATGGCTGCTACTTATATTCATATCAGATATGGTTGCTACTTTATATTTATATCAGATATGGTTGCTACTTATATTTATATTAGATATAGTTGCTACTTTATAATTATATCAGATATGGCTGCTACTTATATTCATATCAGATATGGTTGCTACTTATATTTATATCAGATATGGTTGCTACTTTACAATTATATCAGATATGGTTGCTACTTTATAATTATATCAGATATGGATGCTACTTTATAATTATATCAAATATGGTTACTACTTATATTTATATCAGATATGGTTGCTACTTTATAATTATATCAGCTATGGTTGCTACTTTATAATTATATCAGATATGGATGCTACATTATAATTATATCAGATATGGATGCTACTTTATAATTATATCAAATATGGTTACTACTTATATTTATATCAGATATGGTTGCTACTTTATAATTATATCAGATATGGTTGCTACTTTATAATTATATCAGCTATGGTTGCTACTTTATAATTATATCAGCTATGGTTGCTACTTTATAATTATATCAGATATGGTTGCTTCTTTATAATTATAACAGATATGGATGCTACTTTATAATTATATCAGCTATGGTTGCTACTTTATAATTATATCAGCTATGGTTGCTACTTTATAATTATATCAGATATGGATGCTACTTTATAATTATATCAAATATGGTTACTACTTATATTTATATCAGATATGGTTGCTACTTTATAATTATATCAGATATGGTTGCTACTTTATAATTATATCAGCTATGGTTGCTACTTTATAATTATATCAGATATGGTTGCTACTTTATAATTATATCAGCTATGGTTGCTACTTTATATTAATATCAGATATGGTTGCTACTTTATAATTATATCAGATATGGTTGCTACTTTATATTTATATCAGATATGGTTGCTACTTTATAATTATATCAGATATGGTTGCTACTTTATAATTATATCAGATATGGTTGCTACTTTATATTTATATCAGCTATGGTTGCTACTTTATATTAATATCAGATATGGTTGCTACTTTATAATTATATCAGATATGGTTGCTACTTTATATTTATATCAGATATGGTTGCTACTTTATAATTATATCAGATATGGTTGCTACTTTATAATTATATCAGCTATGGTTGCTACTTTATAATTATATCAGATATGGTTGCTACTTTATAATTATATCAGATATGGTTTTCTTTATATTCGCAATTACAGCTGTGTATGAATAGTTGCAACTGCATGGATATAGTAGCAAGCCAGTCAGGTAAGTCTGTTTTTGACTGAAAGGGAACGCCATTATCTTGTGTTCTACCATTGGAACTATGAACATTTGTTCAGTTTTGAGAAAGGTGAAATCAAGATCCGTGTCACTGTCACTAAAAACAAAAACAAAGTAACATAATAAATGAAAATGAAAAAAGTAGACATATATAGTGTGTAATTTAAAATTGTTGCGCAAACTAGAAAATTCAGTAGGACAGCTAATGATTTACCTTTAATTTTAATCATTTTTAAAAATATTGAAACAAAACCCTACCCTTCCCTAAAACACCTATACAGAGAGAGAGAGAGAGAGAGAGAGAAGGAGAATCATATTATAAACCCAAACCCGAAAAACCTTTGACATTCATGCAATCCTAGCTCAATTTTGAAAGGAATTTTTCAAAGGCAATTGAAAAAAAAACCCATATCATTACACAATGTTAGACCTTAAAACACGAAATTCCAAATAACCGAGGTTATTCGAATGTAGAAAACGTTGTATTGACACAGTAGTGCGATATTTAAAAATAGAAGCATTATTTATTTTACGGCTTAAAGCGTTTTAAGACGTTCTATAAAGTGAGTATAAAATTTCGATTTACGTATAGGTTAGGTCCTGGTTGGCTTTGACTACTCACTATAACAATCGACTTTGTCGTGTAGTTAAAATGGCATGCTCATAGCCATAAATCCTTATCATGCCATTGGATAGTAATACTTCCACTACACCTAGTTACTTTGAGACATTTAAAAAAAAAAATGTTTCATTATGTTTGTTTTTTTTTCAAAGTTTTATTAAATTTGGCAGAGAAATTCTTTATTTAAATTAACATTGAAGCCTGAAGGAAAAATACAATTTCTGTAAATATGAAAAAACTTAATTGGATCTACGAGAAAAACTCACGGTAGAAAGATGCATAATGATTATAATATTATGTTTTGGATTTCATAAAATAATCTAATCTGCACCAAAGTCACTCGTTTTAGTTTTCAGGGGAGATAACACATGAGAAACAAAGTGTTCAAGAGGAGTAATAAAAAGATTCTGTCACAACATAACTTGTCAATATCATTTTTGATATTTTAAAAGCTTTTATTGGGAAGTTATATGTTTGACTTTGATGGGATTAATGGCTATTTAGAGTACTAATTCCCTGATGTCAGTTCACGCGTTTCACACGCTCAACACTGGTTCATTCAGATGTAAAATGTTGTTTGTCAGAACAGAACATATATATTTTATTTTGACCTGAATGTTTGTTTATTGGATTTAACGACCCACCGACAGTATTTCAGTAATTTGGAGACGATGTCTGCTTCCTGACACCGGGCCAACCAGTCCTGGAACTACCCTTATATGCTGAGCGCCAAGCAAGGGGGCTATACCAGTACTATTTTTACGACTTTGGTATGTCACGGCCGGGGATCAAACCCACGTCCCCCCGATTCTGGGGCGGACGCTGAAACCACTCGGCCACCGGGACCGGTTTATTTTGACCTGTACATAGTACATCATCATAAAATATGGCATATAAAAACTCTAAGCACAGACAACGAGATGAATTTATGAAATAATTAAATAATTGTATTACTATTTGCAATGATTATTCTTTATACTTTGGGAACCGAAACAATATATATGAAGCCTTAACGAGTATTAAACTTGGTCTATAAAAATAATCATTCTTAAGATATTTTCTCTTTCCGTCTCTCCGTCCGTCCGTCCGTTTGTCCACAGACATTTTATTTCCGAAATATAACTTTTGAAAAACTTCATGTATTGAATTCTATTTGGTATGCAAGTATATAATATCAAAATACAGGTCAACTTTGGTTTTGGTTACAATCCATCGATTCGTTATAGAGTTATGCGCCCTTTAGGTAAATTTTAATGTTTAATGACCGTTCTAGCGCAATAACTTTTGAACAGACATCATGTATTGAATTCATAATTGGTATGCAAATGAATAATATCAAAATACAATTGGTTTTGGTTACAATCCACCGATTCATAAAATATGCACCCTTTATTGGCAAATTTTATGTGGAATGACTGTTTCCGTGACATACCTTTTGAAATTTTTCATGTATTGAATTCATGTTTGGTATGCAGATACATAATACACGTATACAGGTACATATTATCTTTGAGTACAATCCTTTGATTCGTTATAGAGTTATGTGCCCTTTATAGGCAATTTTTAAATGAAATGACCGTCTTCGCGCAATAACTTTTGTAAGAATTCGTATATTGAATTGGTATTTCGTATCCAAGGATATGCTATCAAAACACAAGTAAGTTCGATTTTGCTTACAATCCACTGATTTATGATAGACTTGATTGATAAGTTCATTTATCTTCTATTGCTAATAGTAGAATAAGTTATCAATGATATCAAAACTGATTATGCATTTTTCTCTGTATTTGCAACAACTCCCTTTATTAAAATCAATACATTGTACTATGATATGCCTTAGGACGTATGTTGCCCCGCCTCAGCGGCATTCTTGTTGGTTTTAGCTTGACCTTTTTTTGCAGTTAACTAACACTGAGTTAAAAGCCTTTAGTACTTTATATAGTTCCACTTTTGAAAGACAGTGAAGCTATTGGCATGACCCTCTTATCGGCGTTAGCAGTGGCGTCGACGTCGTTAAGGTTTTACTTAATCACTTCAATCTTGGAACTCATTTCAAAAGAGTAGGTGTCTTTAGAATTCATTTTGGCAAATTTATTCCCCTTTTTAACATAACATTTTGTCAAACATATTCACTTTAAGAGTAGAATACTTGTTCACTGTGAGCAAAAGCGGATTCTTTTTGAAAAGGGCAAGTAACCCTCAAATATTTTTTAGGAAAGTTATACCCCCCTTCAACTTATAATGTTCTGTGTCGTTTAAGTTTTTTGTCAATGTTAATTTCTCAAAAAAAAAAAATTAAATAAATAAATATTATTTTTTTAAAAAAACCCTCTAATATATTCACTTCAAACTTAGAATACTTATTCACTTCCGAATGCGGAATCCATTTCGAAAGAGAAAGCAACTCTAAAGTTCATTTTGGCAAAGGTATGACCCCTTTTAACATAACATTCTGTATTGGGTAAGTCACAAAATGATTCAGCAGCATTATTGTCACATTGGTACATATCATTACTTAATGTAGAAAAAAATATTTTCTACAGAAATAGAGTTTTCATTAATATTTGTTACACTCTCCTAAAATACTTTCAGTACTTTAGGGTTTACATGTCCTTAATTTTTCGATTTGTATTAATTCATATTTCTGCATCCGACAAGTATCCTCATATCTCCTTTGTAAATAATGGCTGGTTTTTTAAAAAAAAAAAATCTCAAAAAAAAACTCCTCCTCCGGTAATTAAAAAGTATACGAAACATCTGACATTCTGTCAAATATATTGCTGAAAATCAACAGCCTCAGAATACTCATATTACATTTAGATAGAAATCACCAAAAACGAATATATTTTTGTTTTATTAGATCTATTATTGAATATAGTGATAAATCATTTGCTAATTACTAGAATACAGGTTCAACATGAGGCAGCTATAGAATTGTCACAGGTGCAACCAAACTTATTTCTTTTACGCGAATATAAGACATATTCAACAGAGGTCTGAACTGTACGAAATAGCATTTTTACTGGTCACGAAGAAAACATGTGAACGGGATTTGAATGAAGTCTCGTTGAGACGCTTAACATCTTGCAGACGCTTAACAGTATCACCCATAACAGAGATATGCGGTCTAGACATACAAATTTCCTTAAATCGACAATAAAATTTAGAATATTTTATAAATGATATGACGAAATTTTCGCATCTCACGTTATCTCGCGGTCACAAGATCTTACACGTAACATAACGAAAACTTCTCATATGACTTGCTCTTTACCTATATCAGAGTTGCGGATCTCTGTTAGGTTATTAGGTCTTTGAATAAATAGCGAGGTCAACACAGACTACACATAAAACTATTTCTTTTTTATGAGATTCAAAATGATTGGACGCCATCAGACTTGGAAGAGATTAATCCCACACGTCCTCTGTAAATCTGGCACAACTTCCGTTATTCTGATAATCTCCCTATAGTTCACTGTAATTAATTTCTTTTGTAATCATTTGATCCCTCTTCTATCCGCGTTTGGAACGATACCCCAGGTAATGTCCGTCACACGTATACAATAAATTATTGAAAAGAAATACAAATAACTATTTTGTGGGACCTAGACACCTGCAAATTTTCCATACACGGCTACACCGGGTTGTAGTGAGTTATGCACCTATCTTCATCGAAACTCCTCTATGTCACTGCAGTTCATTTGAAAATGTCATGTATTATTTACTAAATTGTCCTCTTCATGGTTACCAAACGAAGAGCTCTTTTCTATTCGATGCGATTGTTATTTTTTTCTGATACAATAAACTGCAATATCCTTCCATGTGGGACCATTTCATACAATGACTCCATAAATAAGTCGATATTTTCTTTTGTATTCAAATATATTGATTATACTCATAGAATTTTAAGGCACGTCAAACTGCTTTCTAAAACAAATTCGATATATTCTGAACTTATTTTTTTTCTTTCTTTCTGTTCGTTTCCTATTGATTTATTATATATTCTACACATGTTTTATTTGTATCATTGAAAACAACTCAATATGTTTTTTTTGCAATTCAAGTTTTTCGGAAGAAGGTCTTAAAATAATTTTGCTTCCGAACTAATTGCTTAATTGTTCCATTGAAATATTGACTTTGTATTTGCAGATTAACAAAAATATACATGTTTAAAATAAATACACATTTACAAAAAAATCTTCTTCACCACCAAACAAACAGCAACAGCCAATATACATTTATTAGAAATAATTAAGATCAGTCTTGCTTGTACAAGGCTTACCATATGACGGATCTGTTACATCCCTGATTATATCAGTAAAATTCATTATCAAGTCTTTGACTGATTTTGAAATTGAATAAGCTCTAAAGGGGTATTATTAAGCATTTCAATTGAATTTGGTTTCACTCTGAACAATTTGTTTCCATTTTGTTACTATTATAATGTAATTAGTAACACACTGTATTCATCACTACGCGGACATCTAATTTATAGATGCTGGTGTAAAATTGCACACATTGTTCAATGGAGAAATAAACTAATTATACTCGTAAAATTACAGAAATGTGATTAAAGAATAAGCTGTTTAAAAATAATAGGATAAACAGCAACAGCACAAAAGCATTTGAAATATGTCAAAATTTAAAATACAGAAAGAAATCACAACCATAAAACAAATATCTACAAAGTAAAGAACAGTGTCTATCTAAAATATTCTTACAGGTTTTGGCACGTTGAATATGTTGTGGAAAAGTTCAAAACAGTAAAACATATTCATAAAAATCTTGCATTTCAATTAATAGTATTTAATTGCCTTAGAGTATAAATAATCATAAATCTTCAAATAAACATGAAGGTCACTTTCTACTGAATTATCAGTACAAAAAGACAAAATCAAACTTCTCCACTGAAGCCCGCATTACGGCCAGTCTCAATACGATTTGGGGCAACCCCTTATCTAAATTTACTGAAAACTGATCGATGAATAGGTTGTTGAATCATCATCTTACAATATTGTCAGATTTCACAGATCTATACAAACTTGATTTATTTATATATAGGTACCTGTACCCTGGTCCTCGTCCAGTCTACCGCTAAAAATACGTAACCTAATACACTTACACAAATCTTAAAGGTTGGTACCTTGACAAGGACACCGATTAAGAGACCAAGTTTTCTTTTATTCACGAGTTTTACTCATTATAGCGACCATGCTCCTCTTTATTGTTCAATATGTAGTCGTTACGCAGAGCACTCATTTAATAGATTTAATGACAAAAGTCGTAGCAGTACATTCCTTAGGCTAGGGAAAACTTGGTTTGTTTCGAAAAAAGCTAAAAAATTGTCGACTCTATTGAAAAATAAGGTAAATCGTTTTGCAGACATCATATTGTCCGTTTCTTAAACTCTTTCATATAAAATTATACAGTAGAAATAGTTCCATCACTCGTAGGACAAACAATGATTGAAAAGACGTTGTGTGCAAAGATTCCCAACGTTTAAATAAACAAGGATTAAACAAATATAACCGGGACAAAAATACGACAATCGACGAGAGTTATGTTATTTAAAATGGAGGTACAAAAATATGATATGTAGGATGAAAGCAATCTAGACATTTTGAAACATCTAAAAACGACAGCTTAAAGAATTTTGGATTTTTTACCAATCGGAATCAAGATTTTCACAAACATTCTGCAAGTTTTTTGAATGGCATAATAGTAAATATTCATAAGGAAGCTGAATAGTGAATTTTTTTATGAATAATCCGAGTTAAGCAGACTTTAAAAGTCGCAATTTAACGTTCAGCTACTTAAATAGCTACACAAAAATATAAAAACAAAACTAAACACTTTTTTCTTTCTATATCTAATTTGAGTAGTACAAAATAAAGTTAAAATTGAACAAAAAGAGAGGAAACGAAGTTATGGATACTCTTCAATCAACTATAATGGGAGACGATTGTTGCAGTAAATGGATTGTGAGAAGAATATAATTACCTCCCTTATGAAATTCGCGTAAATGTGTGTGTGTGTGTGTGTGTGTGTGTTATAGAATAGACAAATTCAATGGAACTTGACATTTATCCGGATTTACTTTCAGATAGAACTTGATGACAGTGCATTCCAACATAAGTATGTCGAAATGATAATGCATGTAACGTGTAGAATGGATGAAAGCAACAACAATTCATAATTCCAGAGGGCGTGAAACACATTTACTTGCATAAGAGTGATCGAAATTTGTGTCAACTCAGTTGTTAGAAAGGTGTCGTCTTCTATTGGTTGAGTGCAGTTTACACGATTTCGAAATTGAAGGTTGTGGATTCGACTTCCATAAGGGAAAAGTTTACGTCGGCGTCTTGACCCTGTAGTCACTAAACTACAAAAGTAAAAATTTCCTTTAAAAAATAACATTTATGTCAAGTTATGATACAGATACCATTGTGAGACTAATGAAGATTCATTTTTTTTTTTATCAATACGGGCATTGTTGATTTGATTAAGCTCTTTATACTTAAGTGTGTTTAACAAGAATGTTTGCAAAGTAAAACCTGTGATGATATTATTGCACTTATTAGTCAACCTGTTTTGAGCATCGTCGGACTCCCCGCTGAGATCTGAAAGTAATCCGACGATGGTCCAAAGTAGACATATACTGAAGTCCAGAAATCTATTTCATCCTACATTTGACCGGTATTCAGCCGCCACGTGCTCCACTTTCCCAAGCGGCCGTTTAAAACAAGTCTGACTGTAATACTAGTCTAAAATTAGACGTAATCGTTGGATTTGAAGCTTTCTTACGATTTGGTCAAATCCAAACTACGACTAAAGTCGACATGTAACGTAACATGCACAGCAATGGTCGCCGATTAAAACAAGGAGCTCCAAGAACTATTTCAGCTAATTTCCCTTTTTATTTCAGTAAATTGTCTACCAATGTCAAAAGAGTTCTTTGTCCCACCTGCTATAAACTGAGGACGGGATTTGCTTCGCGCTTTTGAACAAAAAATAAAAATGAGCATGAAATATGGGAAAAATACAGTTGCAGAGTCTTTTAATGAAAAAATTACTGTAACACCATCGGTCTTTAAGAAGAAAAATATACATGATGTAATAAAATGTTGTGCGACGTTTCCGGACTTTTTTTTTAAATTTCAAACAAAAAACACAAGCCGCATCTGTTATAGTTACATTTCATGCTTTAATGGAAACATAATAGTTTTAATGTCGGAGTCAGCATGATAGCTTCGGAGACAGGTTAAGCTGAGCGTTTGTTGTTGGAAATCTCACATGTATACAGCGATTCATCGATTTCATACACATGGACCTCCTTGTTTGTTTGATTGGTTTAACGTCCGACTGACGGTATTTCAGTCATTGGAGACTATGTCTATAATGATGCCAGCTGCAGTATCACGTTGAAGACAAATGGTATGACACCACACTCAGTCATATTCTTCTCATACCGAGCCATCGTCGAACACCCACGGCCGATCGATAGATCATCTACAGATATGAAGTAGTGAAACGGAATAAGTCAGTCGAGAGTATTCGACGATGATACCGAGCTAGTCTTGCATTTTTTTGTCTCATGTGGAAATTAATGACACATCGAACCCAAATAATCAAGTATACATGTACATGTGATTAGAAATTGTAATTTCAATTCATTTTACATAAAGAGAAATGATCATATCTAAATCTAACTTCCTTGTGTTCGACAAATATCAATTCACCTTCCAAGTCGCTAAGTACTGGTCCAACCCAGTTACCATCGAGAAGGGTCATTAAATGCTACGAGCTATCGACGAATGAAAACTAAAGTAAACAGGCTTGGTGACGTCCGCCTTTGTCCGCCATCTGGAGGAGAATGCATGCAACCAAACTATTTCGTGAACTTCGTCAACCTTCGTTTTCCTCCGCGAATCATCGGGCAGTTAATTGCCCTGCTGGGGGTAGCTGTAAGTCGGATAAGTCAGTCAGTGATGCACTGAGTGAGGAGGATACAGGTCTGTGTTCGCTTTACAGGTGTGCATGATGTGGATTTACTCCTTCGTGGTTTTACTGCTTAGCTCAGGTGAGTCAACCTTTAATAATCGCGAGCATGTGTCCTGCTTAATCTGAAATACCGGTATTGTTTTTATAATGTGAAGAATTAATTGTCTTATTGAATCTAATTTCCTTCAACGGAGATTCATTTTAAAGCGAAAATAGGCAATTTATGATCTCTGATTCGCTGATTAATTTTATGCAATTCTAATTTTTGCATTTTAGTTTTAATTACATTATAGTTACTTGTCTAGTTGCAAATGTAACATCAAAATCTAGCGATGTTTAGACATAAAAGTCTTCTTAGATATTGGATGCAACATGCGTATAAACTTTTTAAAAAGAAGGACCCTAGTGCGAAACCTGTCGTGGTGAAATAATTGGAAGAATGTACATTTTATAGTTTTCTATTGTAATGAATGTTTCCAATTTAGTATTATATGAATAAATAGTCCACGCATATGATCTGCAAAGCTCTATTTCATCTGTCACTCATTGAATGTCACCATACGCTGTCCCTGGACAATTTCTTGATATGTATTGTATAGGGTATGTGGTAGTTTCGTCATTATATGTGGTTTACGTTCCTTTATATGTGGTAGTTTCGTTGTTCAGTCTAGTGTACTGTCCTTTATATAAGTAGACTGTACGGTGATAGGTGGTAGAAATTGCTGAACTAGTGATCATCAAATGCATGCATAGAACAGTATTGTAAAATCATTAATTTTCATGAGGACTTATTATGGTTGATATATAGGACGGTATTTAGATCTACCACAAATATTAACCACATCAGAAATTATTCTCAAAAACTGTATGTAGAACTATTATAAGGTAAATATTTACGGTTGCTACAAACATCTTGCGCCAAACTGGTATGTTATATATGGCATGAATGTAACATGCATACATCATCATGTACAACCTTAAAATCATAGTCACGTCAAAAGCGTGTCCGTGATATACAGGGGTGGAAATGGCAATATCGCTGATGGCACTTGAAGTTAGTGCCAATGTCGCTGATGGCACTTGAAGTTAGTGCCATTTAATGCACGCAACGAGATGTGATACCGGAAGTAGATATATATCTCGTGCAATGGTAACCTTTGATGTAGGTGACTTTTATTCCAGTGCGTTATTTAAGGCATATCAACCATTTGTGGCTGGAAATAATAGATACAGGATATAATCTTCTACAATAAACGACCGAGCGCAGGTTGTTGTAGCAATGGACGATACATTCATTGACGTACTAATAACAGCTGATTATTTGAAACGTATCGGACGGTTTGTAACCTGAGTAAATTACTCTATTTTCTGACTGGCAAATATCCGACTGGCCAGCATGTGTATTTACTCATCTGGAGAGATGCCAGTGTGGTTTTTTGTCCGTACCTTTCTTCTTGTTTTATTAGATGGTAAATACATGTTTCTTGTGTATTTTACAATAAAATTATTACTTATAGAAAGGATTATTGCACACACTATATACATCACATGCATGCACGCGCACCACACATGCACAAATAGAGAGAGTGAGAGTCTATAGCACGGAAATAAAACACATTCAGCGTATTATCAATTTGAATATTACCCTTTTCTAATGAATATTGACATAACAGTCGGTTCGTTATCAGATATTGCATGCTGCAGTGTTCAGATACATACTGCAAGCAGTGCAGTAATGAATCTATATTGATTTACCACGTGCTACAACCGTAGCTTCTTTCTTACCTGTTCCGGGAACGATCCCTGATCTCGTCTCTGTTACTTAACACCTGCTGGAATATTTCTTGCACATTGCAAATGCATTTCTTTATTGTAGATGAATTATCCATAACCACCACTACATCAAGATAAGTGGTTTATAATTAAAGCTTGTAGTGAGGGTTTTAAGAAATCAAGATAGTATTAATCATTCTGCACGTTGGTTTAGGAAATAAGATAAGATTTGTGTGTTGATGTTTTGGTGTTAACTTACGATGTGGTGTCGAGCAATATTGTTGTTTTTGATATTTACGTTGTTTTTTCTGTCATACAAGCGACGACCCCGAGTGCTAGTATAACTATTTTACAAGCTAAGCTATAAAAAAAGGCTAGCAGACGGCACGATTGAAATTTTCTCTTAAAGTTAAAAATACATGCGGTTGGTGTGTGTTGGTTCTGTAAAATAAATATCATAATGTTATGATATGAAACCATCAAAACTCGTTTCTAAAATAGATAAATCATATGTAACATTGTTGTTGTTTTGGAAATTACTGTCGCTACGACAATATTTCAGTTAAAAAGTAACATCCAGGTAACACCAGCTGGATGAAGTTGTTGTTGTTGTATTGGGTTTACCGTCACTGCGATAGTATTTCAATCATATAGCGACGTCCAGCTAATTACAAGTGGAGGAAGACCCCGAGTACACAGAGGTACCCGGGTAGAACCACCGACCTACCGCAAGCCAGCTGAAGGGTTTCCTCACATGAAAAATCCGAAGTCCCTACCGGGACCAGCTGGATGAAACCCAGAAGCATAGAACTACGATAGGCTATATATTCTTACCAAAAGGATAACAAATTTAAACAAATGCACAAAAATAGATTTGATAAGAAAGTTGAAAATGTTCTGAGCAGGGTTTGAAGTAACGCCCATACTTTTGACGCCTGTGGAAAATAAACCGTTTTGGAGATCCACTGCGTTGTTAATAATACTAACGAATTATTTTTTTTCTGACAACATTCTCATAATTAATATATTAATTGTTAGTGTTGTGAAATTTAAATTATAATTTGTTTCAAGGGTTGAGGGGGGGGGGGGGGGGGGGGGGGGGGGGGGGGTTGGTTCGCCCGGGGATCGAACCGTGATCAGCAAGCCAACGCTTGATATTCCAGAAGAGGGGCTGTTGAAAGTGTACCGATCACAGCACACATGCAGCATGCAAAGATTAATCAGGACACACGTATCATTAAGAGAGAGAGAAAGAGAGAGAGCACGTTATTTATAATTGAATTACATCTTCAATGATTTCATACAACATGGTTTGGAAAAACAAACAAACAAACAAACAAAATCAACAGTGCTCGTGAAAATCGTCATGTAAACAGCCAAAATTGTCTTGATGTTATGATTGATAAAAAAGGACGAAATACGCCTTTTTCGCTTAAGAGCTTTTTCTGCCTAGGTCTCCGGCTTGGTAAAGATATTACAACACAGAAAGCAAGAACCATACTCTTAATTTGTATTGATACGGATTCTTTGCTTTCTTCGTAGTTTCTTATAGAAATTGTCTATCGTATATCCGACCGCCCAAGGGCGAGCGGGAACAAGTCCCGGGCTACGTGTGCACAAGGGTTCTCGTGTTTTTTCTATTATCACACACGAGTAAAATTTTACACTATCACCGGTAGTGCAAATATAACAGTTTTCGATCAAATAAAAATGCTAGATGATGGAAAGTCAAGATGGAAAAAGTGAGCATGTTAAATTTCAACTAGAAAGTTTTCAGTACTGTTACCTACTGCAAAATTTGAAACGGTATAAATATCTACCTATTCCTAAGATAAATTACCCTTAATAAATTCCCCACCCAAAAATCTAAAATGTATTTTCTTAAAGAATAAGCCTGGTGACCTATTGTTTTTAAGCTTTTATCTTATAGAAGTTAAGTACCTAAATATTATTCATTGAAAAAAGTAAAATACTGTTGATTTGTCGTTTTTTTATTAAAATAAAAAATAAAAAATGAAACAAGCCATATGTAAAGGTATTTAATAACGGATGGACACTTAGTAAACCCTAGATTCATTTTTTTTTCATTAAATTTGATGTTCTACCAATATAATGACATACCAGTTGCAACATAAAAAATTGCCATTTATAATCGTTAAAAAGACTACATAGTTTCGGAACCCTTTTCAGTCAGCCTTGTTGATACAGAGTCCATTTATCAAACATGTCACAAAAATAAAATACATTTTGGAAGATAAGACTATTCGTTTACATCAAAAATGTAATTAGTGAAAGAGTTATATAAAGGGAAACGTTTTATATCCTGTCCAAAGACTTATCGTTGCCCCTGTTACGCTTTATGGCCCCCTCTGATAGCCGGAGCAGTTCATACACGTTTTGAATTCTTTTCCTGACCATAACAAATTCAGGTATGGTTATTTCATCAGCCCGCGAGCCACAGGAGGAATTCAAGTAATTGTAAGAACATTTAAATTTCTAGCATACTAGGTATTTTCAATTTCAACCTCGTTTCATTACGTGCGATGGTGCCCATGTTTACGCCCTTGGGCTAATACGAACAAATTGGATCATTTGTTATTTCTTATTAAAATTCCTGTCCCGGTCAAACTTGCTGGACACTTGATGGTTTTCACTTTTATTTGAAACTTCACGATCGTCTTACAACGGGATTAACCTAATTTTCCAGTGTCAACTCGCTAGCTTTGACATGTATATGTAACTTTGTCAAAAAATAATGTTCGATCAAACGGGGCAGATGTGACAGTTTTTTTTCTTCATTTTTTATCTGACTTTTAACCCAGTCTTGTCCTTGAAGCTTGAATCATGAAATGCGTTTCTACCTAATTCAAGAATTTAAGTATTACTTAGCTCTAAGAATTTCTAATAGTTGGTGGAATTCGTGCCTGATCCTATATCTAACGTGTGATGTATACTTAACCGTCTCTGGGTTGTGCCAGTACCTCGGAGTTCTCAGAACATTATTTATCAAAACATCGATCGAACTTGCAACCATAAGGCCCATAGAAGTGATCTCAGCCACCAGTTCACTATACTTCATGTTATACAAATTACTGATGGTCCCTGTTGGCCTGACATGTAGATAAGCATGAAACAGACATGCTGCTTGCGTGACAACAGACATTCCTCATGATGTCATTTTGCATGTCTGCGAATGTGTCTGCTATACGATAATGATTGTCGGTCGGCTTAATTGATTGAACATCAAAGCATTGCGCTAAAGTATACCGGTACAGGGTCGATTGTGATTTGAATCGGATGAAAAATAGAAAATCAGTTTTACGAACACATTTTCGAGGACTGACAGCGAACCTTTTCTAAGTGTAAAACTTAATAGATAAATAAAGAGATGGAAGAGTTTAGCAGCCAGATCTCAAATAATTTCAAATACATTACAAATAAATGCATGTCTTTGTAAAAGACTTACAAAGTTCCATGTTAACTTTGCCTACATGCATGGTACATGAATGCACTGAAATCCCATATTATAGAATTTGTTTAAGGAATGCATATTACATTGAATGCATATATTTTATTCCACACCTAAGTTCTAAGATCGATATTTTTATATATCTGATACCCAGTTTGATATTTCGTGGATTAGATTCAACTCTGTTGGATTGAGTTCAATAAGTTTTATCGTCAAATCCAAAGAGCGTAAGGAATGCAAATGTCCTTCTGTTGATATGCACTTATATGATAATCTGGACAAACGATGAATTAAGGTAAGATACCTGTACTTAACCTCTACCAAGATAACCAAAGTACCCCAATGATACATTAGGAAACCTTGGTTATCTCCGTGAATAGCCATGAAGTCCGAAATGTAGCGGAACCATTACAGGGACTTTGCCTTAAGATTGATATACTAAGTTACTGTTTGGTCAACTGTAATAAAAATGTGTATTCATGAAAAAAAAAAAGATATCCAGTTTGCCCAGTCCAGTCATCCAAATGCTCATCTTTTTCACATACAGACACTATTTCGTCATGACTTTTTGACCTGAATGTTTTAGAAACCGCACACGCCCCATGAACTTTTTTGAAATTTGGAGTCAATTAATCTCAATTTTACCGTTACATTTTATCAAAATTACCCTTATTATATGCCATTTTTTATCATTCCAAGGGGTAATTTGGTTGTTATCACGGTGATGTTTAAGAAGAATGTTAACTACCCTGGTTGCACTTTCATCAATAATTGCCTACCAAATGCCAATTTCTTCCTTTTCTATCTTTTAGCTGTCTGCTGCATGTAAACCTCACTCCATTTGTACGCTGGCAGTTTTCATTAACAACATATCCTATGAATTAACTTGGAAATCAATACGTGTGTTTTAAGTTTGCATGTCATGAAATTGACAAAACTTACCTGTATTGATTTGCGCATATATATGCATCCAACATCTCATGTACTTTTTATGGAGCAGGTTTGATGCACAGTTTTATAATATTATAAAATCATATTTTTTCGTTGGTTGAAACTGCAATGTTATTATCCATACATATCTTCCAGAAAACGTTTAGTCCATTACAATTAATTATTTTCGTGGAGGCTAATATTCGCGGAAAATACCCTCAGCAAAATCAACAAAAATAAGTCCCCTCTTCCTCGAAAATAAATGATATTACAGCATGAATTACGAGAAACGTAAATGAACGTCATGATGTTTAATAAAGGGTTGTAACATGTCATATAAAGTATTGATCATCATGGCACACCATAGACAAAAGACAAACCAGACCATACTGAGAATCATTCTTACGAGGAATACACTTTCTGGTGTCCCCGCCTCATCTCCAGGGTACTGAGTAAACATTATAAAACATGAGCAGCCTGAAAGTTACACACATGCTGCTTTTTGATAACGGATATAAAAATTGGGTTGCAAGTGTTAAACATCTTTTAGAAACTATGGATTTGGTTATGTTTTTAATAGTGTGCAAGATTTAGATATTAAAACGTTTCAGAATATTTTAAACAGAGTAATTGACAATTTTATACAACAGTGGCATGTTTCTATAGAAGGAAGCTCAGTTTTACTTAATTACAATTTGTTTAAAAACAATTTTGAATATGAGTCGTATTTAGATATATTGCCATACTCGTATAGATGTTTATTTTCCAGAATTAGATATCCTCGCTTTCCCTGAGAATTCAGACATGTAGATTTACAGAAATATAGTGCAAACACAGGATGTCCATTAGTTTGTCTTATAGAAAAAATAAGTGATATTTTTATTGATATATTGGACGTAGCAAACACATTACACCAGTGCTTACATTTATCACAGTATGTTTATCTCTCAGTTTTGTAAAATAATATCACTTGAAATAAAGAATCATCTAAATTTGAATTAAAGATAGCACGTCCGTATATTATAATTAGAGATCGCATATTATAATTAGAAATGTAATATCCATTGAAATTAAAAAAGAAATATAAAGTGCTAATTATGAGCGAAAATATTTGGACAATGTGTTTATTTTTTGTTTGGGGACCAGCATTGATGGCCAATACTTGATCACCTGGATGGTTTCCGCGTTGTTCTTCCATTATTTCCATGCTGTAAACAATCTTGTTCCTATACCCTTGTACCTTATCGCTTGATTTAACAATTTCATACATGTCGGATGGTCGTTGCAAGTTGTGGAGAAGCCTGTTTTACAAAGGTCGTTGGTTTCTGACGCGTAACATGAAAAAAAAAATGTCGATATTGGGGTTGGCATGGCACCAGGCGAAAAGTCAAGCCAGTAGGAAGAGCTTTCTTTGCGAAGAAGCGAAATCTCGGCGAAGAAACCACAACGAAAATTTGTTTTCCGATAAAAAAAGAATCGCGCAACGAAGTTTCGCCCCAGCATTTAAATCTCGGATTGAGTCCTATCAAATGATTTTTTTTTCTGGGTGGGGCGAAATCTCGACACTTCCGCCCGTCATGAATTGTCGATAATGGCGAATCATACCGTACAACGTAGTGTCCATCGAGTCACACCGGTCAGTCCATTCAGCTTCTGTAAAGAGCGCCAGTTTGCATACCGAGGTGTTCCGGATATTTACTGTATACGGGGTATACTCTGACGTCATCAGCGATAATCTCCGAAAAGCATTCGTAGGGTGCTAGAGCTAGGCGAAGCACGTAATGTAATAACTTGCAGTTAGAAGATATTATATTAAAAACTGGAAGGAAAAAGAATTATTATAATGATATCATATTGATTTTACCACCTATTCCCTAAACGTCCAAAACCATACCTTGATGATGCAAAACTTCGGTAAATGTCATACAGAAAATAGACTTTAAATGAACCCCCCGGGGACTTCAAATTGTATCATCAGTGCAAATGAAATTACGTTTTATCTGAAAGTTAGCCAGCAATTCATCTAAATAATTCAAAGGGAAATTTCGAATGTCGGGGAAAGGTTAATAGTTAAAGTCAGAGGGGAACGCATTTTCTGGATTGCTGTTAGAAGATTAATACAGCGTGCGCCCTCTAGCGTGCATTTGTCATTATACGTGTTTTACATGCTCATTCGTGCTATTTTCTTTTATGAGGGGAATAAAACTGAAGTTAGAATTAAGTGGACATTCTTAAAGTCACAAGCTTACACTTCATTTGATTGGACTCTCTGATTTAAAATATCCAGGCATACAATTCAGAAGCTCAATATTTATGAAAGTTATTCTCCCTTTATTTGGTAATTTTGAATTAAAGAAATACTCCGGGATAGTGCTGAATGGACGCCCATTACGGTTTACCGAAGATTTGTAGAAATAAACCGCTCATTGCAATATATTACTCTTCAGTTGTTTTAAGACATACAGAAAACTACATTATCTATTTACGTTATTCAATAAGATCCTTGTCGAAATCGGCAAATGTCGCTGTGCAGAATATTTCTGGAAACAAAACTTACACATACCGAAGGAAAACGGATACGGAATTTCTTTAGGGCCATCGCCTATAAATGAAATAATCTGAAACACGAAAGCACGAAAGTACGAAGACGAAAAGACAAAATCACGATGATGAAAGTGCGATATAATATCACCGTACTTTCGTTTTTTCGTGTCCTCGCGTTTTCGTCATCGCGTCCTCGCGATTTCGTCATCGTACTTTCGCGTTTTCGTCGTCGTATTTTAGCGTTTTCATCATCGTCGTTTCGCGTTTTCGTCATCGAACCCTCGCGATATCGTATTTTTGCGTTTCAGATTTTTTCACTCACAGGCGAATATACAGATGGCCCTAAAGGAATTCCGTACCATACAGTTTAAACGTTTATGTTGGGTTAAAGGATTGTATTTGATTATTTCCAAATATTATGACATTAGTGATATAAAGATATAGTAATGCTTTAACAATGAAGGTCCTTTAAAATAAGGCTTCCATAAGGTAGTGCTGACAACAAAGTCAGATGGTCAGATCTTGTTCATCCATTATCTATTGCAATTTATGGTATCCTATACTCCTGTCTAACCTTCTGTATACATTTGTGAGCTTTCCAGTGGTGTGTCCCCATCCCAAAATAATCGAAATAAAAAAGTGGTGGATGTCTTATATACATTTACACAATATTTCAGAGAATCAAAATTTGTCAAATATCTGATTTGCTTCAGAATATGTATTCAGAAGATTTTGACATTTTTTTGCCACACTTTTAGCTTGTTTATGTGTGACTGATCATGACTCACGTGGTATCTGCAGGCACATTGAGAGACAGTCGAGCAGTATTTTCAGTGACATGGGAAAAATGTTAATAGTACGTATTTAAAGCTAGTTTCAAAAGTTGTATACGATGCCTCCTATTTCACGTGACATCAAAGTTAAATATTCATCATAAATATCAATCTGATATAGCATTCATAAACTTTATGTGATTATATATAACTACTTAGACATACACAGCTGGAAAGTATGATTAATGTTTTTAGAATTTCATTTATAAATGAAAACTCACGAAAAAGAAAAAAAAAAAAAAAAAAAAAAAAACTAGCACAGAACAAGTGGATCTTTGTGTTATTGTGTAAAATGTTTGGTGACGTTCGAACTACTGAGGTAGTTTTGCAAGAGTGTAGGTTCACATAAAGTGCCTATTTTTCAATCTTTTTTTTCATCCGGCACGATGATCAGCTCATTCGTTTATAAAATACTACATGTATTAGTAACCGATTAATCATAACGGAAACAGAAACTTTATTTTGTGGAAATTTTCATGTAAATATCAAAACGTGTAATGCGTAAATATGTCAAAGTATCGGTCACTTTGGCCGAGTGTTCGAATGTCCGGCCCTGTAAGTGGGCGGTTTCAGACACTAGCGTTTCGAAGTCTTTAGAATGGGGACTTCAGCGTTTAGCGTTTTGAAGTCTTTAGGATGGGTACCTATATAGATATATATGGGTACCCATTCTAAAGACTTCAAAACGCTATGAATTGTATTTATTCTTTATTATATTGCTTGCGGTAGGTCGGTGGTTCTACCCGGATGCCTCCGTGCATTTGGGGTCTTCCTCCATCTGTAATTAGCTGGACGTCGCTATATGACTGAAATACTGTCGAAGTGACGGTAAACTCAAATAGTCAAGTCAGGTCAAATCTTTATTATATAATTGTCTCATCATGGTAAAATCAACAAACAGTTCATGTACATAGCACATAATAAAATGCCATACATACCATGCATGTTATTCAGATATGAATTATAAGAGACTATCATTTCTTGTTACGACAATTAAAGCACAATTTAAACAAAATATGATCATTTACAGACGTAAACCAAAATATTAGAAATATAATGTATATGGCTGGCGCTCAGTCTAAAAGGTTAGTACCGGGACAGGTTGGCACGGTGCAGGGTGAGGTATCACGCAACATTTCTACAGTATGAAATCGTGAGGCAGCACTATATTTGTCCCAGGCCTAAATGACTGAAATACTGCCAAGCAGACGTTAAACCACATGCAATAAAAAAACAACAACTGTGTTCATATTTTGATGATTGTGCTCTGCTTTATATATTGATACAGAACAGTATTGTATTTATTTTTGTTAAAATGAGCAAATTATATTTGTCTTGAATATTGAGTCACTGCTGAATCGGTCTTGATATTTATAATGCCTGGCAGTATATACTACTCAAATAAAAAAGAATTAAGTGATAAAATGTTCTGTAAAGGTTTGAAAAGTCATTTCGTCGGATAATCGAGCAAACGACGATCGAACAAGAGCGCCGCTCGGACTACAAAAACCCCATTTTATCGAAATATCTACGGGTTATGCCGGTAATTACCGATCAGATACATCCGTGTTGTCTGTGATCGCGTACTTGTACTGTTTCTGGTACTCGAGTGGCCATATGCCACCTGGTTCTCAAGTTGTTTCTGTTACTTGATCTTCGAATGTCCGTCGTGCACTTTCGGACTGTGTCTGATACTTAGACTGTTTATGATTGTTGGACAACTCTATTGTCTTGTTATCTTACCAGACCGAGGTAAATGAACTGTAAGTGTCCCACTGTAAACACGGTAATGAGCTGCAGATCACGCATGCTCGACCCCCCACCTGCACAATTGCTCAGCAATGTCGCACCATAAAGATAGGAGCTTGCAGATAAAGGCGCGTAAACAATTCTGACCAGCGCGTGCAAATGTAGTCCTTCATTGTCGCAGACGTCGAAACATTTTTTTGTCTTTGATTACGATGTCTCTGATGTTCTTTATAATGAAATAAAAAGTCCGGGCCTGTTTAATCTGAAATCATAAGCTTATAAAACGCCAACAATGACAAATAGAAGCGCTGACAAGAAATAATGTCTCATTTATTTTGTATACTATAGTAAATCTAATAAACGAGGGTCAATTTTTCGATGATGCCAAATTTTATTACAAGTACGGTAGGTTTCAGTTAACTTGAGATATGAAATGTTACACGATGGTAAGTATTAGTCCGTGTCAGTGCATCCGCCGTTCTCATGGCAAGCAAATACTTCAGATTTTAAGGTCACTTAATTTTTATCATTGTATTCATAGTCTTTGTGTGGAGGCGGGGTGGTGGTTAAAAAAAAAGATGCTGAGAGGTGGAAGAGGTTTGACTTTTTCAGTATTTGGATTACGCTAAGGGCAAGGGTTTAGGTTAATGTTAGTTTATATGGTTTGGTTTTGGGTTGGAATAAATGGTTCGTTTTAAAGTTTGGTTTCATACCAAGGTACAAAAACGTATACTTCGGAAAATTTACTTCGGTATGGCAACACTTTGCGTATACAAACCTAGGTACAACCCGTCATAGTGAGGTATGAGGCACACACGCAAAACCTCGTAAAGTTAGGCAGACCAAGTTGTGTGTGTGGGAGAGAGAGAGAGAAATAGATACCGGCAGGCAGACAGAGAGAGAGAGAGAGAGAGAAGGAGACAGACAGACAGACGGGGGAGTGGGGATAGGGAGTGATGAAAGATAGATAGACAGAGAAAGAGAGAGAGATGGAGGAAGAAGAGAGAGGGGGGGGGGAGAGATAGACAGAGAGGGGAGAGGAAGAGAGGGGGAGGGGAAGGTTATTTATTGCATAAATATATTTACATTAGCATTTGAATTATTCACTGCCTTGCTTATTATATCCTTGAATTATGATACTGTTATCTTTCTTTCACTTTAAACATAACTTATTCATTAATGTTAATGTTCATTTGCGTATCTCAGACAAGTAAAACAATGAAATGCTCCATTCAATTTTGATTTCGAAATAAACTTTGGGAAACTTAAGTTTTCTTTATGTCTTTACTGTATATTTCGTTTTATCCGAATTACTTTGTAACCACGCATCATCAAAAGACAGACCTCGCCAGACATTTTAACAACGCCCCTGTCTCAAAACCACATTTCATGTCCACACTAGCATGATGCATCATCACCTCCGGTCATGCATTTCTTCAAATAGTTATCCAAGCGTGTTATTTCGTCAGAATGGACAGATACAGGATGTTCTGGTAAAAATAATCCCTTTTACCATTGTCAACTCTTGCAATATCTTACTTCATTGAAGTTCCCTCAGTCGGGTTTACACTGAAGAAGTTCGGCGTGCCCACAGTGTATATGATCAGTATAAACCCAAATCAACCTGCGTGTACCTGTCAACCTTTCAAGCCACAGTTGGGTTGTAAACCTTAGTCGGAATAACGGTTTCATTTAATCGGATCTGACTTTACCTGGACTTTAATGATGAATCTGGATGATATACATTTAAAAGTGTTTAATAATGAGAGCTTGCCGCTTTACACAGACATAGAGCAGGAACGCACATCGCCATAATTATTGTTTATGTTAGGTACCTATTCTCTCACACGTCAGTTGTTTGTAATATGACACGAGCACACGAAGCTCGAGCGCACAAGTCTTCGTCTCTTTTACCTCACTGAATCAATCTTACAGAAAAACACCTGCCTCTTTGGTCGAACAGTATTGTTTTGAACTCTCCAGCATTGTTTGTTAATTAGCGTTAAAGGTCTTTCTGTAATTTGGAGACAATGTCAACTTAAAACAGTGTTATTTTCACGACTTTGGTATGTAGCGGTCAAGGATCGACCTCCAGATACTTTCCAACATTGAGAAAGAGAAGCTAAGTCCGTGTGATGACTTTCGGTGAGAGTCGCTGACGGCGTCATTGCGTGCTTATTCAGTGTTTGTCCCACCCTTTTCGTGTGAGCCATCCTCAGAGGTCGTCCAATTTCGGCTGGAGGTCAAAACCTTCGGGTCAGAGGTTGTATGCCCAATCACTCTTCAACGGCGTCGGTTGACTTCAGTGAGTCAATTCACATACTCCTACGTTGCAACAAAAGTGTCTATGCATATAATTAATTGATCATCCGACGGGAATCCTTGCGTGCCTGTCAGCGAAATACCGGATGTCGTTTATGTTCGTATACACCTTTTGTTTAGAAACGGTAAACAAAGAACAGCGGGAGTTGATGATGATGCAAACTAATCAGTCACACATCAGGGCGCGTGCACCTCGCTCAGACTGATAAAATTGCCCCTGGGTTTCGTGCACATGTCTCCCACACCCCGGTGTGCATATGTTTCAAAGATAACCAATATGGCCACTGAACTATGTACAGTGGGACCTGACACACTGAGCTTTGGTGAAACAGTTAATACATTTACAGTATAATATCCATTTAGCTTATTATGTTCGACATGGTTTTCTCCCATTTACATGTTTTATCTTTGGACTAAACACGCTGTATTTTGGCAGTGAGCTAAGCAAAAGAAAAATTTGATTTTTTAAATTTTTTTGTCACATCATCAATACTGTATCATAATACATTATTACAAACGATATATTTGTGCAAACAATTATATTGTGGCCCACGTAAAATGAAACACAAACTTGTACGTGACAACAGTCACCATGTGATGCATTTCTGTACAGTTTGCTTTTGATATATGGACATCGCATTAACATTGCATATCGGCAAATAAAACCGCAACACAATATTTCACTGCAGAGAAAAATCAAGTAGATGGAAACAAAACGACACATTTTAATTCAATTTGTCAGCGCTTGTATTGCCATCACATTAAACCATGCATGTCATAATCAAGCTATAACTAAAAATGTAAACTGTTTTTATTCGCATCTAATATACAACATGGATTTTTTTTCTTTTTAGTGTAAACCTATATTTCAAAGTTAAAAAGTAGCTTTGATCATTGGCCAAAACGTTGTTATTATTCTGTTAACTTCATGTAAACATGTATTTTGATATATCAGTTTTGTATTTATTTCTACTGAATCTAAATTAACTTAGATGTTAAACATTTTTTTTCCACTAGCAAAGTAGATACATGAAACACATGAAAGTTCATATATACCAAAGCAAGGACATTATGATGACATGGTTGTAGGTCTAAATTGATGTGCAGGCCTAGGCTAGTGGGATCTGGGGCCATGCTCCCCGTGGGATGATTGTTGTCTAGGATTGGCTTAGGTGCGTTTTTCCGGCGTAATGTGGCAAGAAAAAATGTTATCATGTATTTTTTTATTTTTTTTTAAATATACTATTCCACGAAATGATGTGCAGGCCCGGACATAAAGGGCCTGAAGGAAGCTTCGCCAGTTCATGATTAACTATTGGCCTTGTTCCCATGGATCCTGTTATAAGATTGTTATAGTATTTGCAATGTATTCGAACGGTTAGAACGTCTGCAAACGAACGCGATTTACCTAAACATGTGCGAATTAAGAGTAAACAAATTCAAACCAATCGATCTCTTCTTCAAAAATATTCTAAACACTGGTAAAAATTTGTATACGCAAATATCTTCACTTCTCAATGAGCGATATCTTTATTTAATCATCAGCAGATTTTTCTCCTATCTAAGTATCCACACAGCCGTCTACCGCGACCCACTGTCATTCAAATATATCATTTCAAACATATCAGATCTCTTTCCCACTTGTGGAAACGTTTTTTGAATAAGCAGCTTACACCAAAGGCAAAACCGAGAGTGAGTCGATTTACCTGTCAGATGTTTACAAGCTCGTTTGTTATTCCAGCTCCCAAAGGCTGAAATTCTTACTTACATTTTTTTCTCATCATTGTTTACTTTTGCTGTATCGTCTACATTATCTTACATTTTGACGGATTCCTTCATTTTACCTATTCAGCGCATACGGTACTGCTTGGCACGAGTACAGAATATATGATTGCATAAACTAATATCACACGGAAGTGTGAATATTACGTTAAAATTACTTGTGTGACTAGGGAATATTGCTGCTCCTTGTTAACAGGCGTACAATTGCTCACAAATCTATATCCGAAAGACACATATATGCAGATTATTGGTAACATATTGTTACGCACACTCGCAGTCTAAACAACATACTAGAAATAAGTATAAAAATAAACATGTATCTCGATTTTTTTTAATGTTTTTTTTAATTTCCTAACTTCGCTTTCGAGGAAAATAATCAAGTTTATCTGATATATTTATTCATTTGTTTGTTTATTCACTTTTTTCATATTTTGCTTAAAGCAGTATATAACAATACATAATGTATATGTAATTTATTGCCAGCTGAAAAAATTTTTTGCCAGCTGCATTAAATCCACAAGTGTAACGTAAATCATGTGGGTTGTACAATCCAGGCACAAATTTCGGTCGCCATGACACTCGCCTCCAGTTTTGTCGTTAAATAATGATATACAATGTCGTTGCAATATAACAAGAATGCACTCTACGTGTGCAGTTAACATTAATATCTCAACCACATAAACTTCAATCCCTTGATTATATCTTTTGAAACTCACAATATTTACCGTAACGTTCATATTGACTCATCCTAAATTGAAAGAAATAACAAATTTGGAATCTTAATTACGTATTTGCAAGTACGTTTTTCATTATTCGCTCATCCCAATGTCGTTATCAGCAGATGTGGTTCGATTTGATTTTGCAACCGTGGTCTCATGACGACGGATTCCGTCAACAACAGATACTTCTTGGCGAGCAAACATCCGGGGAATCCAGGAGATCTTGATGTGGCTGTGGCTGCAGTAGAATTGCAATAAAGCCACTCGTGGAGCGAGCTTCATTAGTTGTAAACATGCAATAAGGAATGGTGTCTCCTGGCACTTGAAAGCAAAAGACAAAAGTTGATTATTGAACTGATGTGGTGTATGACGTTTACACTTCATCACCTAGCATGGTCAACTTTGTTTGTAATGATCAACGTTTGTTTATTGGATTTAACGTCCCACCGATAGTATATCAGTCATTTGGAGACGATAAGAAGAATGAACAATATATAGATACTGGTAATGAACATATATATTTTTAAAGAGGAATGCCTTTGGTAAATAATGATATTAATAGCTGCAATAATTGCACCACTTCTCATATTCATAGTAACTCATTACTTAGAAATACATCTTTCACTCTGAAGCAAAACGGGAAAACACTCAAGTGCCAAAGCAAGCCTCTGTTAAGAGATGGTATCGAGAAAGTCGGCGATGTGTGTTGCACACTGTTGTCGGCACATCTCGGTCCGGAATGGTGGGAAACCCGACTGAACGCATGCAACCCTCCCCGTCAATCAGGCACTCCTAGCGTGGATACAGAACATTAAAAGTGTTCGCTACAGGCCGAGAATTGATTGTCTGAGGGCAATTTTTCAAGTGATGTTAGATTGTGGAATATTAATTTAGATGTTAATCCATTGCGTATTTCTTAAAAGGCAAGTTTGAAAGGGCAAACCCGAAAGTGGTTGAATGAAACGAACCCTTTTTCTGTTGTTTCTTTTGTTTAGGGGTACAACATGTATTTGGCTACATTATACTCTGTACTTAGATACAACTAAATTAAAAGCTTTAGATTGTCGAACTATTTTAGGATTGGAGAATTACATGTTTTGAAATATTTTGAGTCGTCTTTGTTATAATATTTAGTATCTACGAAGAACAACAAGTTCAGCAAGGTATAAAAGTTAAGAAAGTAAAAGTGTAACAATATAATTATATAACATAATAATACTGGCAATTTTTAAATGGTCTGTGATTTTAAAATAATGCTAGAAAACGTATGTGTCGAGAAAAGTGTGATTCATTTATCGAATCATTTTATGAATTTATTTCATATTTACATAGAGGATATATGGATGTTGAATATAGTGATACAATTTAGATATTTTCATGCGCGCATAGCTTTCAATTGAGATATAGTTCATCATAAACAAACACTTTTTCTTTGTATCCTATGCTGACTGCGTAACACATCCATTTATACCCGTACACGGCTTTTATAAGTAAATAAGTAGCTCCTGTAGATCTTTATCACTCACACTGTGGGATATGAATTTTATCTCACTGATAGAACACAGAATTTCATCGGTAAGCCTAAAATAAAAAATAATATTTCATTATTACTAACATTATTTACGAACGTTCGCATATTTTCTGCATTTTTATGCTACATTAAGGACGCTGCAGCGGGTTAGAGCTGATTTTGATTTTGGTAAAAATAATAATTTTGAATTTCTGATATATTTTAAGTAGAATGATAGAAGAAAGCCCAAATTTTAAGATACATGTGTTAAGAATATCATTCAAAGTATATTTACCAAACTTTGAAGGTACAAAAAGTCATATTTTAGTGTTTTTATGCAAATTTGGCTAAAATTTCAATAAAATAGCAGCTTTAGTTAAAAAAAAACAAAAAAACCTGGTGAAGTATGTCTTCTTTTACATTTTCAGAAAGCATTTATATCAAAGGACTGACTCTGAAAAAATAAAGGAAATCTGTCCGTTGAATTTTTTTATTTAGAAAAATATGTATAAAAATTCACATTTTTTGGATAGTTTTTGTATACATTTTGGTCCGGGCACAAATGAGATTTAGTGCCCGTTTTGTATTTTCAATGCATATTTGACAGTATCTTATCTATAACCTATAGAATACATTATACGTTACAAATGGTGATAAAAATATTTTAAAAATATCATTATAAAAATGCTGTTACAGTATTTAGAATCGAAATCTTTCTTATTTTTTAACGCCATGTTTTTTCAACAAATTTTAGCAAATAGTGATGCTCTACCATAAGCTTAATCTCTAAAACAAGCATGGTGACCCCCTATTTTTAATTCATATATCATTTAGTTAAAGTCTAAAGTAATTATATGCATTTTTCTAGAAAAATCTGTCCGTTAGAAAAAACCCACTCAAACGCCTATAATTCAATTGACGTCATTTTCGGTTCCTTATGCTTCATTGCTGTCTAGATGAAGTTAGATGCAAAAACAAAGTGAATATTCCTTTTCTCCTATTGTCATTAAGAAATATATCAAATATTTCTCACATGGATATATAGAAATGCACCCTAGGGGTTCTGAAATAATAACAAACAAACACATGTGAACGAACCTGTGTAAGGGCTAAGTATGGAACTATATTATGTTTCGTTGTTATTACCTTACGTGCCAAGAAGTTATACATGTTGTGGAAACGTGTACTCTATGCGATTATCGTTATATGTTGTGCTTTCACTTTTATTTTAAATTTTTCATAATATACATGTATCGTATAGTTACATCTTTATATCGTAAATACGTTTCCACAATATGTTAGGATCTTGGCACATAAAGTAATAACAAATAAACGTAATAATAAGTGTAGATAACTACTTAAGACAGTGCCGGCATTCCATAGCTATGCAAATGAAACAGTATGATAGGCAACTAATCTAGAGTCATAAATGTACAGTTAATCTACACCGATACGAGTTTTATTTAAGCAAATATGAGTAAAACTTCCAGGAATACCTGTGTGACATTGTAACTGGTTTGGCACTCGTTTCCAGATTTTCTTACAAAGCGGCATCTACGATAGTATAATAACGCGATGCTCCGATCGCGTAGATTTTGAAAAGTGAAAAATACGGATTTATTTAACGTCTATATGTGTTTGTTTCTCATTAACTTGAGGCTGATCCCATTGCGTCTTTCTGAATGGCCAAGTGGTAAGAGCGTCCTCCTTGGGAGCGGGGTCGTGGGTTCGATCCCCGACTGCGACATACCAATGTTGTAAAATGGCACTGTTGCTCCCTGTTTGGCGCTCAGCATATAGACAGGGTAGTTCCAGTGCTTGATGACCTTGTTTCAGAAAAATGTTACTGGGTTTGGTTTCATGCTACATGTCTACGGCATGATACTGTTGAGTGTCATCACTTTTTCGGTCCAAGTAGACACACAGTGCTGTCAGTAGGACGTTACACTCAAGAAAAAAACAAATATACTTCTAAAGAAAAGAACTATTCTCCTAACCCAACAGTTAGAACCTGTAACAATATAAAACATGTTTTAATCATGTTCAGATATAGTAATTAGAATATTAAATGTGAAATGTTGATTTTCAAAACAATCGCCAACAACAAAAATCTAATCATGTTTTCCTTTTCTATATTTGACCAATATGAAAACAAAAAATTAAATAAAAAATAGAAAAAAAAAAACTAAGAGCGAGAGAGAGAGAGAGAGAGAGAGAGAACCAGCTCCAATGGAATGTATATGAAAACGAAAGATTTGCTCATAAGTTAATGCTATGCATGTTTTCTGCATTGTTCTCGATTATGGCTAATGCAATCAAAGACGCCATGAACACACAGAATGCTTTTATGTTTATGAGTTACTGGTAATCTGCTCTGTCAGAAAATGCATTACAAGCGATAAAAATACCAAAAAAACTTCTTTGTCAGCTACTAGCTACATTGTTTCATCGTCAGTCTTTGTTATTTTTTGATATCAGAAAAATAAATTTAGATCTAATAAAATTCATAAGAATATTTCTAGAAAATATACCAAAGACCGTTCATTTACAATACAAGGGATTTCAAAACTACCGTATATTCATATGTTCTTTTTTATGTTTGGGAAGTATATATCAGCATGGATTACCTGCCCCTTCCATTACGATACTGTAAGATTAGAAAAGGGAAAATAAGCATATGTTCCATGCTTTTCAAAAGACCATACGTGGAATTATTAATGCAATATATATATAATCATAAAAATATGGTGTTTCCATTTCATGCTGAATGTTATTTCAATTCAAAGCGAGTTTAAAAAAGCAATGACGTCACATCGAATCATTAGGGTTCTCCACGAGGATATTTAGTTCTTAGAAAAAAAAAAAGTGAAACACAAAAATGATGATTCAGCAATTGAGTATTTTTTTCTTTAACAGTAAGCATTCATGTCATCATTGACTCGTGGTCAAAGAAACCTTGTAACACGGCCTAGGTAGTTTTCTGTAGAAAAGTACTCATGTTTAAACTGGATACTGCACACTTGTTAGGGGGCGGAGTTTCCACACCCACGCATTAAATGATGAAAAACCATGCAGATATCCAGATAAACGCACAGTAATGGCGGACCATGCAGGTATCCAGATAACCGCACAGAAATACTATTTCTAGGTTTACTAGAATACTAGGTTTATCAAATATATACACAGTAATGGTCCGCCGTTACTGTGCGGTTATCTGGATAACTGCATGGTTTTTCATCAGTTAACGCATGGGCGTGGAAACTCCGCCCCCTAAAAAGTGTGCTGTATCCAGTTTAAACATTAGTACTTTTCTACAGAAAACTACCTAGGCCGTGTTACAAAATATATAGCCATAAAATATTAAAATGAAGTAGACGTTAGCAGTGTGGCCATACTTCGTGGTATGTTAAATCATTTTAAGCTGTAACAAGCAGCAAATTTGGCATCGGAGAAAAAAATGCTTATGCTCATTTTTTCTTCACTTTTTTAATTGGATATAGCACATTCGGAGCAAAAAAGTGTGCATTGCTCATAGGCCCTAATGATTCTTTTGTTTGATGTAAAGGACTTCCAAACATTCGGGAAACTCTTAAAAGCACATCACTAAAAATAATATTATCCAAATATTAGAAACTGTCCGGTTTGGTTTCACTGAATTAAGACCTTTCAAAAAAGAAAAGAACCGTCGTTCAGATCCAAGGTCAAACGCGAAACTAATTCAGTACATCCTTCTCAATTTAAATTTGCGCAACTGTACAGAATTCGCCGAAATGTGAGGGTTTGTTTGATTGGTAAAGAGAAAATTTCCTTTCATTGATTGGTCATTTTCACGAGGTTCTCTTTGATAGCCACGACGCTCTATATATGGGATCATCTACATAAAAAAATCACGAGACCGTAGTACCGACTCCTTCCTATATTTGTCCATGTTACAAGACATATATTGCACCATACTCCGCCGCAGTAGTTACCTCCCCTTACAGTTGTAGATAACCACTGCTTCGGCTGATATAGGCCAGATTTCCTTTTTCACGTTTCACTTCAGTTTTGGATATATCATATCAGTTTCGTTATATTCCACATAATAACATTCATGATTATGAGAAAAGTAAAAAATCAAATCAAATAACATTAGTTTTTAAAATTTTGGGTGTTGGTCACATGGTTTCATCTATCATCACGTGACTTGTGTGGTGGCAGTGGTTAAAGTAGCGTAGCGTGACGTAACCGGTGCACGGAGTTTGATATTGCACTGGCTTCACTCTGATCTCGATTAACCCGCCTGCATACATCCGTGCGCATGCGCGCACTTATGTATAGTGTGCATGTTACTCAAGCTCAACTCGTGAAAGCCATGCAATATATATTACTAATATGTTCACTCGTGGTTAACCACTTGAAGCAGTACAGCCCAAGCTCGATTCAAGTCGGTCCGACGTTGATCGTGAAGGAGAACTTAATCACAGATTCCTCTAGTACTATGTTTTCCTTGTGCAAAATGCCATCATCAGTGTCAACGAAAACATTTTCATCGTCGGGCTATGGGGTTTGAATCATAAATCTTGAATTTTCATGCAAGAACGCCTTCCAGCTGGCTTGCGGTAGGTCGGTGGTTCTGTCCGTCCCTCTTTGCATTCGGGATCTTCCTCCACCTGTTGTTAGCTCGCTGTTGCTATATGACTGAACTTCTGTCGCAGGACAGGACGGTAAACAACAACGCTTCAATATGAAGATCTGTCATAAATAATTCATTTAATTTCAAGATGCAGCAAGCCGAGCATACGCTACATGTTGCTATGTGTCATCATACGAGTTTAACTTTATTTTGTGTTTTGTACTATCTCGAACGAAATGCGTTCAGTCTCAGAGCGTTTCGCCGTAAACAGTTTGTCATTTCAAGACGTGAACCAGAAAGCACGTGCTAACCACGTGCCAAGAATCATCCCACACGTACCACCATGTTGTAAACAGAAAGTATAGTACATGTCTGAGGGTATTAGACCTAATTGGATTTTGATTACACATTCCTTTTCCAAAGGTCAACAGTAGGCGTTTTTTGATGATAGTATTATTCGAGCTGAACGTGAGAAACATAATTAACAAACATAATTATGCTGGTTGTAACCATATGCATGGGATGGATAAAATTTAAATGTTTTCAACTTTGATCGAAATTAACTACATAATTTTATCATTACATAATTCGCCGTCTCCGATGACCGAGTGATTAGAGCGTCTATCTCGGGGAGGGAGGTTGTAGGTTCAATCCTTGGCCGCGTCATACTGAAGTCGTAAATATGGTACTAGTGTAGATGCTTTGCCGGCGCGTGCAAGGATTGGTTGACTCGATGTCTGGATGATGTGACTGAGTTTGGTATCATGTCACATGTCTGCGACGTAATACTGCAGTGTGGCAGCATTTTATCTGTCTGAAGTATATCAATGCTGTCGGTGGGACGTTAAATCTTACACATAAACAACATCAATACATATTTTGATATGAAGACACATTTCGCTGTGCTGAAAAGCTTTTTAACTGTGTACAAACAGGAACTGACGCTTGAAACTGCCAAAGAATATTACTTCACAATGTATCCGCAAGGAGGCAAAATCTAACTCAATTTATCTCCCATAATTACTTCACTTTTGCCCGCCATACTTCATCCGTGATTTATCAAAGGTAAGACTAAGTAAGTTTTGTTTACAATAACCTTTGTCAGGTCCAAATTCTATTGCTGTAACTCAGCATAGCTAGCATTTCATAAAGAGTTTTTTTCTCTGCTTACCTAGGAAAAAGTAAATATACGATAAAAACAGTGGCATAATCATGATTACACTTATTTTGGTTGAAAGGTTTTGGCCTCGTTGTGGAAAAATGTTAATGGAGTCAGTTTCAGGAATTCTGGAACCATGGTGATGACAGAACGAGGTTTTCTTGTGTCTTAATTTGTGTTGTGAGTAATTTATCAACAAGGAAGCGTTTGAAGAAGCTGTAGTGGTTACATATTGTCAGTATCTTAAATCAGCAAGACTTAGTCTATCTGTTCAGGAACATTTGCTGTTTTGTAGGGTAGACTGTTTCTGTAAAGTCGCTGAAATTAACACTCACTCAGCCCCTCACCGCGTGGGTTCGAATCCCGGCAGGGTCATTTGGATTTTCATTTGAGGAAGTCTTCCAGCTGGCTTGCGGTAGGTCGGTGGTTCCGTGCATTCGGGGTCTTCCTCCACCTGTAATTAGCTGGACGTCGCTAAATGACTGAAATACTGTCGAAGCGACGGTAAACTCAAATAGTCAAGTCAAGTTGTTTCTGTAAAAGAGTTTGTGAGATTTGGATCCGTTCATATATGTAAGAGTTACATTAGTTAGCCTTAATTTTCATTTAGATTACCTTGTCCATTTGAACGAAAATGCAAATTTCTGGTTTTGCCGGATATTTTCGAGAAGAAACGTTTAATTCTAGATCAATACAGTCTCGAGATTAACAAGTGTATTTAAATCCTAGCATACGCTTAAGGTTACATATACTAACAATCATGTATTTGTTTACAGATCAGTTTTTGAAAATAAAAAATAACCTGTAAGCTTGCTTTCATATCAAGCACTGTAAAAGATATCGTTATTTAAAGGTAGTGCTGCATAACACTCAATGCATAGCGGTTTTAGTATTTGTCTGTTAATTTGGTATAGATACCAGTTTTTTATAATGCTTATAGCTCCTGTGTTGGACCAGTACTTTATACCTGAAATGTTGATGATATAACCATGTCTTACAAAAAATTCGTTGGGGTTAGGCATGGTTACATCATCAATATCTCAGGTAAAAAAGTACTGGTCCAACACAGGAGCTATAAGCATTATAAAAACTGGTATCTAGACCAAATTAACAGACAAAGACTAAAACCGTTATGCATTGAGCGGAAATACACGCTTGGATTGTTTTTCCACGTTTCTTTCTTGGCATGCGTTGACATGCTGCATTATATACCAGGAATAATTTGATGCGTATTAATCATCATTACCAAACTCTGTACACACTCACCAATAATTTACCGTCTGTTAATTACTGTTATCTCCCCCTAATCATAACAATACCACTTCCCCCATCATCTCATTTTTTAACAAACGCCGTTTTTCTCTCTTTACAAAATGATCCCCAACAGCAATCATCTGCAAGAAAGATGCTCTCACAATAAAACATCAAGTCACAAGTGTAGGTTTTATTTCATTAATAATGATTAGATTGGTTTAAGCAACATATTACGACACAAAAACAAATATGTTCGTGTTAAAAAGAGCAAGCATTCCTGCGATTTATTTAATGTGAAGTTGGATGGCCAGTTTCTATCATTTGGCATGTTGTGCACTACAAAGGTTAATAATGATCAGCTTATGTTTATAGCTTTGTATCTCGATATCAGGAACATGTCAAAAAATGTTACAGAGAGAAACTTTTGGCAATTATTTGGCCAACTGATGAATATTTGGCAAATCTGCATTGCTGACTGTATTGTAATTCAGAGAATTCTTGAACCCCTTTGTATCGTTCAATCCTGAATAGCCATTGATTCAGCTAATGACCTGAGCTAATTATCATAATTTATAGAGTTGAGAAACCGTTTGTATTATGTATGTTTATATCTCCTGTGTATTTCGGCGTAAATAGGAATAATCGTCTGTAGAAAGACCAGCGATACATTTACATATCAGGATGTTTTTGTTTCCCTTACGTCGACGGAAAACCAATTTATATAACTCCTTTTTAATTAACTAAATTCACTAATGATACAGCTATGCAACATTTACAGCTACACAAATGTTACAGCTTTACTATTGTTACAGATACTCTAGTGTTACAGATTCACTAATGATACAGCTATGCAACATTTACAGCTACACAAATGTTACAGCTTTACTATTGTTACAGATACTCTAGTGTTACAGATTCACTAATGATACAGCTATGCAACATTTACAGCTACACAAATGTTACAGCTTTACTATTGTTACAGATACTCTAGTGTTACAGATTCACTAATGATACAGCTATGCAACATTTACAGCTACACAAATGTTACAGCTTTACTATTGTTACGTACTCTAGTGTTACAGATTCACTTCACTAATGATACAGCTATGCAACATTTACAGCTACACAAATGTTACAGCTTTACTATTGTTACAGCTACTCTAGTGTTACAGATTCACTAATGATACAGCTATGCAACATTTACAGCTACACAAATGTTACAGCTTTACTATTGTTACAGCTACTCTAGTGTTACAGATTCACTAATGATACAGCTATGCAACATTTACAGCTACACAAATGTTACAGAGTGTTACAGATTCACTAATGATACAGCTATGCAACATTTACAGCTACACAAATGTTACAGCTTTACTATTGTTACAGATACTCTAGTGTTACAGATTCACTAATGATACAGCTATGCAACATTTACAGCTACACAAATGTTACAGCTTTACTATTGTTACAGATACTCTAGTGTTACAGATTCACTAATGATACAGCTATGCAACATTTACAGCTACACAAATGTTACAGCTTTACTATTGTTACAGATACTCTAGTGTTACAGATTCACTAATGATACAGCTATGCAACATTTACAGCTAATACAAATGTTACAGCTTTACTATTGTTACAGCTACTCTAGTGTTTCAGATTCACTAATGATACAGCTATGCAACATTTACAGCTACACAAATGTTACAGCTTTACTATTGTTACAGCTACTCTAGTGTTACAGATTCACTAATGATACAGCTATGTTATATTTACAGCTACACAAATATTACAGTTAATGTTACAGCTTAATTTACTTTGAATATTGTGGTTTGTCCAAATACAACTTAAAAGGTACCCGAAATGACTTGGAACCACCATGCAAGTCCCTGAATCATTGTTACCTTCGTTCGTCACCTGCAAGGTCTATAGGTATGTGTGTCGGTGTAGCTACCTCAAAACCTCGTATATAATACTAACAAGCACATGATAACAAACACATGTTTTAGCACTGATTCTGCTCCATATGCCACTGAGAGTGTTGGGGTGGGGAATCGAGTGGGGGATTGGCACTTTCATTAAAAAAAAAATGTTGAATGAAAATGCAGACCATACGCTTGGTAGGTTTTGTCACATGGTTCTGCAATAAAGTTCGTCTGAAACAACACGTGGCACATTCCTTCCTGGTTCAATGTTTTTCTGAATCACAGTGTCCTGATGTTTTCGCGTGTAACGTGCACCGGCCTTACTTTAAGTTATATAGAATAAATAATTTTCCTCTTGGCTATCTTGCCGTTTGATCAGGGACCGATGATTAATGAAATGATATGAAGAACCAATAATCAATTAAGAAATACAAAATATGTGTAATAGCAAATGATTTCTATTATAAAATGTAATAGTCGAAAAAAATTAATTAATGTGTAATAACATGATATACATGATATTTTGTCACTTTGATAAATATAAAATGAGTTGAGCCTGTCCCTGCTGAACAACTATGTGGATATCTTGCCCCATCGAACCCTATTGTTTAGTAGTTACCAGCAAACGCAATGCTTGCAGCGAACCCTCCATGAAAAGGGTATCCCTTTTTCCTGCAGTCTAGTAGCTCCCAGCAAACGCAATGCTTGCAGTGAGCCCTCCGCGTACAGGAATCAGAAAACCTTTATTAATAATAAAAGGCGTCCTGTAAATTCATACGATGTTGACTCGACGACAGTCAGATACAGACCGATTCGATATCAACTGCGCTTATATAGGCTAAAACGGGGAACCAACTGTGGGAACCAATTATAAAGCATTTGTTGATAGAGACATAATCAAGCGTTTAATTATTCACCATCCGATATAAACGTAACAAAGTACGAAACAATTTGGTGCGAATCGTCCATTGTTCAATACATTAAAGCGTTATTATCGATAGATTAATTATTATCAAATATACTTCCTCACATAAATTTAAGTGAATGAATATGAGACATGTGAGTAAGTGATTAAAAAAATAATTAAAACGTAATTCTCTAATGATTTAATGTTACCTGTATTTTGTTTTGTTTGTTCGCGTTCGTCTGTCTGTTTACGGCTCTGCGGTATGAGACAACTACATTATAGCGTATGTTAGAAATTATAAAGGTGACAAATATAACTTTCGCTACACGCGCCTTTGCGACTTTACCCGTGTAGATACACCACGCCGGCAAAGCATAAACATCAACCTTATAAAATCATATCCTAATATGCGCTTCTCTACTATCTGCGATTAGGATTTGACAACGTCGCATTTAAGGTCACGTCAGATTGACCTTTGAAGTAATTTATATGCATAAACAAGTGCTCGATTTTAAACCAGTTAAATAGCGAATTTCAAACTGACTTTGGAAAAACACTAAAAAAAATAATAGATGCCTCAACAACTGCTACGGATACCAGAATTAAAACCTGAACAAAAAGAAGTTGATTTGGCACTCTCAGGACTGTGTGGTAATTCTCCCAATATAATACCATCTTGTTAATTGTTCATATATATTGATGCGGTTACTTCTCTTGATTATACCTAACGATTTTGTAGGTGTCGACTTGATTGGCTTACACAAAAGTCAACCTGAGAGGACCTTCTGCACGATGTGGTCAGATTCAGTTTGCGAAATATGAGCAAATATACTGAATCTAATTTTAAGGAGATGGCATAAACATGTACATACAAAAGTCACATAGTAATGATACTGGAAATTACATATTTCATATGCAATATATATCGTCTGAGTTCTGAACGTAAGCATGGAATACCGGAAGATGTCATTTTAAATTTGGAATATACATGTATGTATATTAAAATGTATTTTATTTCTGTCTTGCTTGTCAATATAGATTCCCAGCGATTTCGTTCACTGACTGTTGGCTTTTTTTAAGGTGAAAGTATTTTGTTATGATTGGAACAAGAACTCGCCACATACTTGTTGGTATGCATCAACAATAAAATCAACAGTATCTGGAAATGTTGAAGTGATCTTGATTTTTCCCAATAAAATAAAAGTAGTAGTAGTAATATTATTGATGAACAATTGATAGAAACAGTATTAGTGTTACTCGTCGTAGTACTGTTGTTGTAGTAGTTGTTGTTGCAGCAGTAGATGTAGTTGTTGTTGTTGCAGCAGTAGATGTAGTTGTTGTTGTAGATATACTCGAAATAAAAGACGAAGAAAAAAAGAAGTCTGCAATGTTGTTGCTTTAACAGTACCAACTAATAAATAAATCAATGTCTTGTTAACATGATTAAATGACGAAGAAATGATGATGATGATGATGATGATGATGATGATGATGATTTATCAAGCTCTCACATATTGTTATGATAGACGGAAACCAAATATCTATATCCTTTGATATTTATTTGTTCTAAGATTCCTGAGATCACGACTGTTTCCCAGTTAATTAACATTTTAGTGTATTTAAATTTCATATATCTTTCTTTTTTAAGCCGGGTTGGTTTCCTGCTCTCCACGTGATAGGCGAGCCGCGCCAAATTTGTCTCCCGGTAACTGGGACAGCTGTAAAGCGGTAAGTCACAATTGTGCATTAAATTAATTTTCTATACGTTTTGCCCTTAATACCTCAAATATGCTGTATCATATATATTCATTCAGAGGTGAATGTACATATCTTATTTAATGATTATGTAGTTTATTTTCATGTAAAGTGTTCCCATTTTTAAATTCCTTATTTTATATTGCTATGTTATATTTTTATGTAATTGAAATAATTTAAATGATGAGAACATACTTAAAGTTAAGCCGAATAGAATGACTCTGAAATTCAGTGCTTTGCAAGAAGTCTAACACTAACTACTGCATACAAAAGAATCAGTTCATGTAGTTTTTTTTTCTAGTAATGCGAATATTAAAACAATATACATCTGCATCATATCAAACAAATTTAAACGTCTGTTTATAGTCGAAAAATGTTGTCTCAATATTCATTATTCATGAATAATGTCAGATTTTTAAAAACTAAAAACGAATTTATTAGATGTAAGACCGATATTTGTGGCGGAGGGTGCTCGCCCAGTCCAAGAATAGCCTACATTGAAAATCATGTATACCGTTGAAGTGATAGATAGTACTGCAGCGAAAATGTCTTTATTTTAAAATCGGTTAAAATGAGAAATATAATAACAATACCGTTACATATGCAGTACTGTAAGCCATCTCTTTTTTCCTGATATTAAATCTAGGTGTTCCTCGGGTCTATTTATTCGCGGATTAATGTTCTAGAAAACAAGATGTTGTGTGAGTGTGTGTGTGTGGATAAATTGATGATAATTTAAAAGTGTATTGTATCAACATGTAACGTTGTTACTGTAATCAACGTGTAGGTATGTTTATGTACAACATAAACCGTAGTTACTGCATCGTGAAGTTTACCAAACTCCTTGAAGTAACGGACCTCCCATTAACTTCCTCATTATACTTATCCTCGAATTGTCAGTCCATATAAAACCACTCAATAATTTGAACTGTTACACCACACGGTGAGTGGTTTTTGTGAGGCCGCCACTAAGAACAAAGGCTGGTAATGTTTACAATTCAAGATAACGGGTGATTTTAGGGAGAACTCATCGTACGCTCGACATTGTGAGGTAATAAATTTATTTAACTTCATAGAACAAGTGGCTCAATCATTGCTAAGCTAGTACTTGAAAGATGTAAATAGTCGGGTCGCATCGGAGATATCTACCGGGTTAGGGCGGAGATTGTCGAGTTACCCGGTTTGGAACTCGGACAGGTCGGGCCCGATATCTAAACATAAGCATTTGGATTGAAGTAAAACACTAAATTTCCGATGGATTTTTAGCTCACCTGAGCACAAAGTGCTCAAGGAGAGCTTTTGTGATCGCCCTTCGTCCGGCGTCCGTCGTCGTGCGTCGTCAACAATTTGCTTTAAACGACATCTCCTCTGAAACCGCTGGACAGAATTTAATGAAACTTGGCAGGAATGTTCCTTGGGTGAGGCTCTACAAAAGTTACTAAAATAAAGTTTATCCATGAAGAACTCTGGTTGCCATGGCTACAAAAAGAAAAATAATTTGAAAACTTTAAAAACCATCTCCTTCAAAACTACTGGCCAGATTTCAGAATAATTTGGTACAGGTGTTCCTTGGGTCAATCTCTACCAAAGTTGCTAAAATTATTCCGATCCGTAAAAAATCATGGCCGCCAGGGGCGGGGCTTATTTGCCTTATATGTATATAGAGAAACCTTTAAACAACATCTCCTCTGAAACCACTGGACAGAATTTGATTAAACTTGGCAGGGATGATCCTTGGGACAACCTTCACAAAAGTTGCTAAAATAAACTTGATCCATGTAGAACTCTGGTTGCCATGGCAACAAAAAGAAAAAAAAATGAAAACTTTAAAAATCATCTTCTTCAAAACTACTTGCCAGATTTTAAAATAGACTGGTACAGATGTTACTTAGGTCAACCTCTACCAAAGTTGTTAAAAAATTTCCGATCCGTAAAAAACATGGCCGCCAGGGGCGGGGCTTATTTGCCTTATATGTATGTGGAGAAACCTTTAAACAACATCTCCTCTGAAACCACTGGACAGAATTTGATTAAACTTGGCAGGGATGATCCTTGGGTCAACCTTCACAAAAGTTGCTAAAATAAACTTGATCCATGTAGAACTCTGGTTGCCATGGCAACAAAAAGAAAAATAATTTGAAAACTTTAAAAATCATCATCTTCAAAACTACTTGCCAGATTTTAAAATAAATTGGTACAGATGTTCCTTGGGTCAACCTCTACCAAAGTTGCTAAAAATTTTCCGATCCGTAAAAAAACATGGCCGCCAGGGGCGGGGCTTATTTGCCTTATATGTATATAGAGAAACCTTTAAACAACATCTCCTCTGATACCACTGGACAGAATTTGATAAACTTGGCAGGGATGATCCTTGGGTCAACCTTCACAAAAGTTGCTAAAATAAACTTGATCCATGTAGAACCCTGGTTGCCATGGCAACATAAAGAAAAAAAATATGAAAACTTTAAAAATCATCTTCTTCAAAACTACTTGCCAGATTTTAAAATAGATTGGTACAGATGTTACTTAGGTCAACCTCTACCAAAGTTGCTAAAAATTTTCCGATCTGTAAAAAAACATGGCCGCCAGGGGCGGGGCTTATTTGCCTTATATGTATATAGAGAAACCTTTAAACAACATCTCCTCTGAAACCAATGGACAGAATTTGATTAAACTTGGCAGGGATGATCCTTGGGTCAACCTTCACAAAAGTTGCTAAAATAAACTTGATCCATGTAGAATTCTGGTTGCCATGGCAACAAAAAGAAAAAAATTTGAAAACTTTAAAAATCATCTCCTTCAAAACTACTGGCCAGATTTCAAAATAGACTGGTACAGATGTTACTTAGGTCAACCTCTACCAAAGTTGTTAAAAAATTTCCGATCCGTAAAAAACATGGCCGCCAGGGGCGGGGCTTATTTGCCTTATATGTATGTGGAGAAACCTTTAAACAACATCTCCTCTGAAACCACTGGACAGAATTTGATTAAACTTGGCAGGGATGATCCTTGGGTCAACCTTCACAAAAGTTGCTAAAATAAACTTGATCCATGTAGAACTCTGGTTGCCATGGCAACAAAAAGAAAAATAATTTGAAAACTTTAAAAATCATCATCTTCAAAACTACTTGCCAGATTTTAAAATAAATTGGTACAGATGTTCCTTGGGTCAACCTCTACCAAAGTTGCTAAAAATTTTCCGATCCGTAAAAAAACATGGCCGCCAGGGGCGGGGCTTATTTGCCTTATATGTATATAGAGAAACCTTTAAACAACATCTCCACTGATACCACTGGACAGAATTTGATAAACTTGGCAGGGATGATCCTTGGGTCAACCTTCACAAAAGTTGCTAAAATAAACTTGATCCATGTAGAACTCTGGTTGCCATGGCAACAAAAAGAAAAATAATTTGAAAACTTTAAAAATCATCATCTTCAAAACTACTTGCCAGATTTTAAAATAAATTGGTACAGATGTTCCTTGGGTCAACCTCTACCAAAGTTGCTAAAAAATTTCCGATCCGTAAAAAAACATGGCCGCCAGGGGCGGGGCTTATTTGCCTTATATGTATATAGAGAAACCTTTAAACAACATCTCCTCTGATACCACTGGACAGAATTTGATAAACTTGGCAGGGATGATCCTTGGGTCAACCTTCACAAAAGTTGCTAAAATAAACTTGATCCATGTAGAACCCTGGTTGCCATGGCAACATAAAGAAAAAAAATATGAAAACTTTAAAAATCATCTTCTTCAAAACTACTTGCCAGATTTTAAAATAGATTGGTACAGATGTTACTTAGGTCAACCTCTACCAAAGTTGCTAAAAATTTTCCGATCTGTAAAAAAACATGGCCGCCAGGGGCGGGGCTTATTTGCCTTATATGTATATAGAGAAACCTTTAAACAACATCTCCTCTGAAACCAATGGACAGAATTTGATTAAACTTGGCAGGGATGATCCTTGGGTCAACCTTCACAAAAGTTGCTAAAATAAACTTGATCCATGTAGAATTCT
>CM037779.1:45565946-45615946 GCA_021229015.1 Solen grandis | reverse complement strand
ACTTTTTTTTAGCATTCGGGTTCTCACGGATGCGAAATGTTGATTTTTTTACCTGATTTGAATTTAAAGTGTCTGTTAGTTTACACTGGTTATCTAAGTTACTGATAAGTGCTTCTATAAACTAACTACACTTCACTGTAGTCTCGCCTATGTAATTGGTAACCCGTAGACGCAGCACGTCTACACACTGCAAAACCTTCAGCAAGACTGAGCTTGGAACGCTGAGGGTACCTGTTTGTGTACGCCTCTCCTTGGCTGCGCACATGCACGCGCTCAGCTTCCATGAACTCCGGACTGGTTCCCTGTTATTTATGCGTCCATAAATAACCGGCAACCAGCCGTCACAACACTCCCCCCGACTTTAAAATGAAAGCCTTTGACCTCAGGGGAGTTTGAAAAACCTTATGTCTGCTGCTCCAAGATTTAAGTAAGGCTTAACTTACCTGATCTGTGGGGGTTACCTACTTGGGCCACTGTCATTGGGTCTGGGGCCTGTCTGAGCTTCTCACTCCAGCTTCCTTGTGAACTCTGGATGGCCCTCACTGCCCTTCCTTTAAATACTTTTGGTTACACAGAACAGTAAGAAACTACTGTCCTTTTCACCTTTCCTGTTAACCAGGGTTCCCAAATTAACCTTAAATTAAATGTTGGCCTCCATCCTCCCCTTTAGCCAACCCTTACCTCCTTTAATATCCTAACTGTGGGAACCCTGTAACCCCTGAATGACCCCACAGACCCCTTAAGTAAAATCCTACTACTATAAAAACTACCTATTCTTAACCAGTATATTAATATAATCTAATATACTAAAAAGATGCCTGACCTGAATTAACTTCCCTTAACAACAATAATCCCTTTACCTTTAATCTAAACTAATAAACAAAAAATAGGCCTAATGTCCCTTTTTTAACCTAAGTCTGACCTATCCTGGCAAAATACCAGGCCTTTCCTGGAATATAAAAACCAGTACTTAAATGACTTTCCTTATTAGGCCTTTATCCCCACTTTTTTGGCTGAAAGCCCCTTTCTCCCCTTCCAAACACCCTCTATCGTTTCTCGAACAGCTGGCGGGCATTGTCAGTTGTCACCGCCAGAATGCCTTCTGTTCTCACTCCCCTGATGTGGGCCAAACCTTCTGCTGTCTGATAAACATGGTTCGGCGTCGACCACTCACTCCCCCTTGGTGGGAAGTAAGGTGCGTCCGTCTCAATCAGCAGTCGGTTGTCTGGCACCGCCTTCACAGCTTCCAGTTGTGGTGGACTAAAAGTCTGGGTATTCTTGGTGAAGCCAAAGTAGCAGTTGGCAAACGCTGTGGACCACCTCCGGTATACATACTCATCTCCACTGAAACAATGGAGATAGACGGGGTGCTCACGGTGCAGGTGCTTCCTGGCCCAACGGAGCAGCAACAGATAGGCTTCTGTTCCGCAATCATCTGACATCCCTCTACAGTGGAAGATGACAGCTTGGTCTGGTCTTACTAGGGGTAAAACCACATCCAGGATACTAAGCTGTTCATGCCATTGGTGGACTGGTTCGGTGTGGTCTATCCCTATCTCACCTAGTGCCACCACACGGTCCTGTTTCAAAAGGTCTGCTAATCTTCCCACCTCCTTGGATGTCCTTTTGTATCCCCGACTGGCATGACGTGGATGAAGTCCAATGGCCACGGCTATTCCTTCCGGCATCTCTTGGACTTCCTGGTTGCTTGGCCATGTGCTGGGATCACAAAAGCTGGCACAACATCCCACCAGATCCACCTTCTTCTCCTGTGTCACAGGAGACTGGTCCAGAATTGTCTGTAAGGGGGTGTCACTTTTGTTGTGAGACCTCTTCCGGAGCCTGTCCAGGTGGAAATGTGCGTCGTACGCCTTTGGGGTGGGTATTGTTATCTTGCCCTCAGGTGCTGGGAACGCCTCACGCCAATACTCCTGCTGGTCCTTGTCCAATGTGGCCACTATTAATACTAGTGCCTTCCAGTGGAGTATCGACCCTATCGAGTTGACTGGGAAGAGCTCGAACACTGTAGGGGCTTCTCTACCAATATGAGAACAAAAAGTCCTCATATGGCGGTCCTGGGTCTCCGAGATGATGCTGTTGTCAATCTTGGAGAGTTGCTTCTGCATCCCTACATAGCGTACAAGTTCATCCGCCGTCCCTGGTCTTCCCAGCAGCCAATGGGTAACTTGGGTGAGGGCCCTCTTCCGGCACTCCAGTACCTCCTTGTCATCAGCAGGTAGACGCTCATCAAAGATGCGCGGAATGTGGTGCTCAAATGCATGTGGTTTGGCATACTTGTTTGCTTCCGTACATCCTGGAACGAGACACTGCCTTTCCCGGTGCGAAGCCTTCCGGATATCCTTGGCTTTCACACAGTTAACGCTCAGTTGTAGCGATCCTTTGGCGGTCTCTGTAACAGTACGTGTCTCTGCTGGGTTTTTACTCCTCTTGGTAGGTACTGGCGCACTCTTTTGACTACCCGTCCTCTTTCTATTCACCATACCTTCTTTGGACCTAAAAATCCCTTTAGTTGGCAATGGTGTCCCCTCGGCTGGACGAAACGTCTTCGTCTTGGGGGATGCGGAAACCTTCCTTGGACTACAAGTCCTTCCCGTTCTGGCCTCAGATCCTCCGAGACTAAAAATCTCCTGTTGGAACCGTTGCCTACGGGGTCTCCGTCTTCTCCGGGCGGGCTTCTTAGCCTGACCTGAACTCACGACAGCTGCCTCATCCGTGCTTTCCTTTGCAGGAAGTGGTGAAACGGAGGCCTCCTTGGTAGGAGTAACGGCCCTCGGAGTTGATGACCCTGTGGACTTCTGAGGTGAACCCAGAATTGAAGAGCCCGGAGTCACTACCATGGACTCCTCTGGGTCAAGTTCCAACGTCGGCTCATCAGTAGCCGCGTTGCAAACTTTCCTCTCAAGGGCAGGATCAGCATCCAAACGGATGTCCCTGGTCATGGCCTTGGACTCGCAGGACTTGACGTTACGTCTAGGCATAGGTGCCATGCTGCAAACATGCTCCCGGATCCAGCCCCTGTCGATGACCTGGAACTCGTCCAAGGTCCTACCGACGGTTCTTAGGTACCGGTTAGCAGCGAGCATCTCCTGCTTTGTCCCCTTAAGCCCACGCTTTGCCAGCGCACACATCCCGGAGATTAGGTCTAGGAGCAAACCGTGCTCCTCTCTCTTCTTCAGTGCAAGGGTCAGCCTCAACACCATATCACTGGCAGGTTCGTAAACTATGTTAGCAGCTAAAAACCGCTTTACCTCGGATACAATGTTTGTCATTCTGAAACAAACAAAGATAACAATACTATTATTTTCGCTGCTTCTTCTCTTTGCAGACCCTGCATTTGTACTTGTCAATGTCCAGAGCATCACTTGAAGTAACATTAACACAGGACCCATGGTACCAGACCTCACAGTAATCACACTGGATCATGAACCGTCCTTCCCATGGCTTCCTGCAAAGACAGTATTCATTTGTCTCTCCTTGGCTGTCCTGCGCTGGTTCCGCTCTGGCATCTGCCTGATACAGTCTAACCCATGCCGGAATATTTCGATTCTTACAGGGCATCATCCGGTCATGGTTAGTGACAAATACAGCATTTCTCAGTTTTACCTGAAACAGGTAGGCTGAAATCTTCTTTACTATCACTGCCGGCCCCTTCCAGGGCGGGCTCAGCTTTTTACATTTGCCCTTAATGGTTGCCGTATCTAAAAGATATACCAAATCCCCTTCCTGATAGGGCCGTAACAGTATCTTGAGATCATAATATCTCTTGGCCCTCCGCAGTGAAGTTTTCAAGGTTTCTCGTGCTACAGTATGAGCCCTCTGTAGCCTGTCTTGAAACTCACTGACAAATACCTCCAGCTCCTTTTCCTCCCCATGTGGACAAGGGAACATCAAATGAGCTGGAGTATTTACCTCCCTGCCTAACATCAACATGTTGGGGGTATAGCCCGTGCTTCTGTTAACTGATGAACGAATAGCACCGGCTATCTGCTGTACGTGTTCGTCCCACTTATTTTGGGATTTGTTTAAAAAACAACGTACTGCATCCATCAGTGTCCTATTGTACCTCTCCACTTGCCCATTAGAGGAAGGACGATATGGCGTTGTCCTTGCCTTATGTATTCTGAGAGTCTGGCACAGAGCGGCCATAAGCTTACTCTCAAAATTCCTGCCCTGGTCTGAAAACAGCTGAAGAGGACAACCAAAACGTGAAAAGAATCCATTAATGGCTGCCCTAGCTGTGTCTTCAGCTTTCTGAGATGGCAGGGGAACACACTCCACCCATTTGGTAAACTGGTCCACCATCATAAGGCAGTGCTCATTCCCTCCCTCTGTTTTGGGTAGTGGGCCCAGGAAGTCAATATGAACCCGTTCCATGGGAGCTCCCGCATGATATTCAGTCATTGGCACTTTACCATACCGCTTGTTTTTCTTATTCTGGCTACAGATGCCGCAAGACAAAATGTACTTTTCAACATCTCGCGCCAAATGTACCCAGAAGAATTTCTCTTTAAGCTTTGCCTTGGTCCGGGCAATGCCCTGATGTGCCGCTGACGGGATATCATGATGCAAACTAATAGCTTGATCCTGCAAACTGGCGGGAACCACCAGCTCAAAATCATGTAGTTCACCCTTTTTCCTGTAAAGCACTCCCCCTTGAAGCACAAAAGCTTCCTTGTTATTCCAGAAGTATTTAACTTCCGGGGAGGCCAATGAGAGCTCCCCAACCCCAGGTTCCTTGCCATTTTTCAAATACTCCAGAATAAAGCTCAAAGCTGGATCCGCCTTTTGCTCTGTCTGGAGATCATGGAGTGTAAAACCCCAACAGGATGGATCCTCATTGACTGGTGGATCCGTGGAAGCCACCGTGCAGGTTGTTGCTTCCACAGTCTGGTCCCTCATGACAATGTCAAACCCTGACCAGACTTCCTCAAAAATCTCCACCACCCTAACCTGTGCCTTTTTGAACCTAATGTCCCCTGATCTACCCTGGTGACCTGGCCGGTTACAAGAACCTAAACCTCCCTTCCGGTCTAACCACCCTTGGTTCAAGCCAGTATAACCTTCCTGGTCGGAACCAGTATTCCCTTCCACCTGAACCAAAGCGCCCTTAAACTTGACCTTCCCTTGAATCATGTCAGTATCCCCTTCCTGGTCAAAACCAACCATGCCAGTATAACCAGTATCCCTTCCTGATCCAGCCACCTTCCGAGTTCGAACCAGTAATCCCTTCCTGGACTAATCCAGTATTCCCTGCCTGATTCGAACCCGTAACCTTTCCCTTACCTGTGACCGGATCCCCATTTTTACCTGAGTCCCTACGCCCTGTCCGACTCAACCCTTTGACACCCCTATGCACAGACTGACCAGTACTAGCTGGTCTACCCTTGCCTAAAAAGCTAAAGGGCTTTCCCATAACCCCTCACTTGTGACCCCAGTGGACAATGTCTCTCCTACCGAGACCTTTAAAGCAACAGCTTCATCCACTGACCTTGAAAACTCACCCCAGCGTTCATCTGCCCGTTTGCAGTATGTGCAGCCTGCACATGGCAAACTTTCCGGGGAGATTCCCGCTATATACTCGGGGCACGGGGTTAATCCATCTAGCAACCGAGAAAGTGCGTCAGCATTTTCATGCTTAGCCCCCGCCCGGTGTTTGACTATCATGTGGTACTGAGACAACTCCTCGATCCACCTAGCCAATTGTCCCTGAGGTTCTTTAAACCGTAGCAGCCACGTCAGACTGGAATGATCAGTCCTCACCGTGAAAACTTTACCCAAAAGGTAGTGTTTATACTGCCTGGTTAACCTGACTATAGCTAAAAGCTCTTTCCTGGTTGTACAATAGTTTCGCTGCTCCGAGGTGAGTGTAAAACTGCAATACGATATCACCTTTTCTACCCCACCCTGCACTTGACTCAAAACACCTCCAACAGCTAAATCGGACGCGTCTGTGTCCAAAATAAATGGATCAGTGTTGTTAGGTAGAGCCAATACCGGCGGGGTAATGAGCAGCTGCTTTAGGCTACTAAAAGCTTCCTGCTGAGGCTTACCCCAGCGAAACTCATTCTTTCCTGTAAGACCGTAGAGAGGCTGTGCCACATTAGCGAAATCTTTCACAAAATTTCGGTGATAATTGGCAAAACCCAAGAACCTCTCTACATCCTTAGAACAAGTGGGAGTAGGCCAATTTGATACTGTTTCTGTATCCTTATCTGCCATGGCTATCTCATCCTTACTGACAATTCTTCCCAAGAAGTCTACCTTTTGTTGGAAGAACTGGCATTTCTTAGGTTTGAGCTTCATGCCGTGAGTTCGAAACCTCTTTAGAGCCTCGGTCAAATTCCCAAGATGATCCTCAAAACTGGCACCCATTACCAGGATATCATCTAGGAATGCCAAGACTGTTTTCCAATTCAATCCCCTTAAAATAAGGTTGACTACCCTTGAGAATGTTGCGGGCGCATTTGTAAGTCCGAAACCCATTCTTACATGTTCGAAGAGCCCATATTTAGTGAGGAATGCTGTCTTCTTTCTATCTGGTTTTGCTATCTTTACTTGCCAGTACGCTGAATTAGCGTCTAGCTTGGAAAACCAGCTGCTGCCTGCTAGCGTGTCTAAGCAATCCTCAATAAGTGGAAGCGGAAAAGTATCCTTAATGGTGACATCATTTAAAGCCCGATAGTCAACACACCAACGAACTGAACCATCACGCTTCCGAATCAAGACCGGTGCTGATGCCCAGTCCGAAACAGACTCTTGGATCACACCCGCGTCCATCATCTTCTTTAAATGGGCCTCTTCTTCACCCACAAAACATTGTGGGGTCTTGCGCATCCGCTGTTTGATTGGCCTTGCCCCATCTGTATCTATAGTGTGTTCGATGGTAGTAAAACTGCCTAAATCGAACTCATCTTTGGCAAATACATCCTCAAACTCACATAGAAGTTTGGCTAACTTCGCCCGCTGATCAGTATCTAGGTGCTGCAGGGAGTCCTTATATACTTGTACCAAATGCTCTGGCACCAAGCCAGATCCTTTGTCCTGGGAGCTAACTTTAGACTCCACTTTTCTCACTACTGGCTGTGTAGTTTCTATTCTTGCTGTCTTTTCTGGCTTGGTCTCTACTCCCTGCACCTCTAGGGCATTGGCCACAAACTGCCCTTTCTTTAGGGTCTGAAAATTGTCAGTAGCATTGACAAAAGTCATAACAGGTTGGGTACCGGCTCTGTGGAGGACTTTCGGGGCCTCAAGGCTATGATTTTCATTTGGCTCTATTATGTAGTCAGGCAAGTTTTGCATATCTAGCTTGCAAGACACACGCACAGCTGAATTTGGGGGCACCACTAAGCGTTTGGCTATAGTTACCCTGGCCACAATGGGTCGATCTTCCTTAAATCGGGTACACAGTGGGATCCTTTCTTGATTAAAAACCAATGTTTCTGTGGACCAATCTAACTGTATCCCCAAATGATGCAAGAGATCATGACCCAAAAGCAAATCATCTGTGATTGGGGCAACATATACCCGCTCTTTAAATGTTTGGTTGCCCAGCCTCATCTGCACTGGTTCCACAATAAAGCCCTTTAAGGTGGATTCTTTCTCCGCCATCTGCATCACTACATCCCTAGTCTTTTTGGGCTTCTTTTTAAGCCTTGTATAGCAATCTAGGGACAGTATTGTGATTTCTGCACCCGAATCTATCCGCGCCGTAACCTGAAAACCCCCTACTGTCATTCTCACTGATGAAGATCCAGCACAGATGCGCTGAATCTGAATCAGTTCTGACGACACAGAGTTAAACTCTGCCTTTTTGGTCTGAATAGGGGCCTGTTTTATAACTTTTCCTTTGTCAATTACTTGATCGGATGATTTAGAACTAAAAGTCCCTTTTTCTGAAGTTTTAGAATTACAAATTCTCTTAACTGGCAGATTAGAGTGAAACACTCCCTTTTTACTTTGTCCTGGAGAATTTGGGACTCTTTTAGCTTTCTGATTCTGTGATTGGGGGCCTATTAATACTTCGGGCCTGGGTGCTTGCCCTGCGCTCCCCGCCCTTGTCCGTTTAAAGCTTTCTTGGATGCCCACTCCTGGTACCTCTCACACTCGCGCTTGAAGTGGCCTGGCTGGTTACAGAAAAAGCAATTTTTCTCACCAGGCCTCATTGGAGCGGAGGGTTTCACAGAAGGGTGACTCCTTGTCTGCTCTAGCTGTTCTAGGCGCTGAGTCAGACTCCCAATCATCTTTTCTAGCTTCCCGTCCCTTTCCTCCACTGCATTAATATGCACCGGGTCCTGCCGTCGGCGCCCGCCCACATTCATAGCAGTAGAGTAATGTTGGAAGCACTTAATGTGGTTTAGTGCCTCCTCAATGGACTTGGGGTATGCAAGGCCGGAATGCCTCCCTGCCTCCTTGTCTAAACACCCCTGACAGAATCGTGACACTACCTCCTTTTGAGCAAAGCTCTCAGACATCCCTCGGAATGCCGACGTGGCGAGTGTCAATACTCTATCTGCCCAATCCTCCAAGGACTCCTGAGGATTTTGCTGGGCCTGATGGAACTTAGTCCTAGCTGTCTCTGACAGCTCCATAGTTCCAAAGCGTTTCTCCAACTTTTCCATCATCTCTTTATAAGTGAGACGCTTCCCAGTTTGTACCAAACTTAAAAAGTCCAGTGCCTTATCCTCTAGGCTCCAGTACAGGTAATCCCGACATTCCTCGGGGGACCACTTTAGGACTTTCTTATAGCTGATGAATCTCGCCTCAAACGAGATCCAACTGCTCTTCCCCGTAAACTTTAAGTTTTTGGGCAGCCTCCTAGGGTCACCCCCCTTTGATCTAGATGAACTAGACTCACTAGAGGAACTTGAACTCCTCTCCCCTGAGCTTGACCTATGCCTATGGCCATGCTTCCGGGAGCTTTTATGGGATTTCCTGTTTCGCCCATGTTTTTTACTTCTATGACGACAGTCCTTCTCCAGGCTACTGTCGGAGCTAGGCTCTGAGCTCTCATCAGAACTAAAAGTCTGATTCTTTCTTGAAGATCTTTTCTCCTTTCTTCTTAAAGGCTGAGGCTCATCATTAGGTTCTACCCTAGTAACTACCGACCTGAGCTTCGCTCCAGCCGTAGTCTTCGATCTTGCACCGCCCTGCCCTCCTGAGGTAGAGGGAAATTCCAAGCTAGCTAATCTAGCTTCCAAATCTCTATCTTCCTTCTCACTGTCTTCCCTGTACGGCGCAAAATTTATTAAAGCTAAAAACTCTTTGCTTGGCCTTTTATTAAGGAAGACCTGCAAGCTATCAGGAGTAAGCTGACCCAAAATGTCTCTATAGTCAACAAGCAGGGCCGCTTTCCTCTCCGAGAAATTCGGGAGCGCTCTCTGAATCTGCTTTGCAGAAGCCGTATTAATAAACAGAGACATTTTCAAAATAAATACTTAATTACTGTAAATGTAATGAAAGTGATACTCTGGACATTGAATTGAGAGAATGAAAAATAAAATTCCTATCCTCTATCAATCCAACTGTTAATAACACTAATAAATCGAGAGAATGAAAATAAAATTTCTAATCTCAATCAATCTAAATGTTATATCCCCCTGAATTATTTTATTGAATTTTTAAAAATATCGCGATCACTTGCGATTGTTCAGTTTATGCATATAAACAGAACACAGATTTAATTCCTAACTTAAAAAGTTCTGGAACTTAAATTGAAAAGGGATGAGCTTATTTAACAATTATAATAAACAATTGCTTAATCCCCTTACAATAATCTGTAATAATTCAGTTTCTTTATCGAATATATTATTGCTTAAAAACAATAACAAATCGAATCGAGCTTGCTAAAAACAAGATGGCCGCCAAATGCGAACGCTCGATTTTTTGAAAATAGACAGATTCTTCCGAGCCTTAAAAAGCTGCACACTTCGCACAATTGTGTTTGAAAAAATAAACAAAACACACTGCTTCTGAAACAAATCACAATTGTTTATAAAATAAACGAACCTGACCGCTTCCGGCTGGACCCCTGCGAAGCGCTGAAGAATCTACCTCTGTGTCAGTGGCGCGAACTTATCCGATAAAAAATCTCTAAGCTCAAGCTAATCCAGACGATAAATCTTTCCGATTTATTCTGACACCAATAAAGTGTCTGTTAGTTTACACTGGTTATCTAAGTTACTGATAAGTGCTTCTATAAACTAACTACACTTCACTGTAGTCTCGCCTATGTAATTGGTAACCCGTAGACGCAGCACGTCTACACACTGCAAAACCTTCAGCAAGACTGAGCTTGGAACGCTGAGGGTACCTGTTTGTGTACGCCTCTCCTTGGCTGCGCACATGCACGCGCTCAGCTTCCATGAACTCCGGACTGGTTCCCTGTTATTTATGCGTCCATAAATAACCGGCAACCAGCCGTCACAACAAATTATTCTGTTAACAGAAGATCACTGAGGTCGCAGAAAAGTGGCATTATATCTCATGCAATTGTATCTTCATGTAGATCTATTATTAGTAAAAGTGTCTTTATTAACACATCGCCCTTGCATATACATTATTACACTATTATGACATTCGCTTCAACGTAAAACAAACCATTTTACACGGTTGCAGTTGGTCTAATCATGGAATCATTATTATTTTACGTGTCAGCATTTTTAAACATATAATTAACTTGGGTTTTAATGCAGGATATGGCAGTTGCACTAGCCAGCGACAAAATCAGACAAAGCACACTTAACCCGATGGCGACAGAGTTTATTCCGTCTTGGCTGCAAACCCCGAAAGTGGAAAAAGTCCAAACATTGGAAGAAAGGGACGTCAAGGCTTCTGACCAAAGTCAATCAAGTAAAAAGCGTAACACAGACCTTGAAGATATTGACATTTCTGTGACTGAAACAAAGGACGAGTCAGTGGGAAAAGATGGAGATGATATTAATTATATCTCTATGTTTTTGGAAGATTTCGACAATGTAAACCATGATATAGGTATCAACCACATCAAAGACAAACTCGAGGTTGTCGAATGTCTAGATGAATCTAAATATGAAAAGGATGAGAAACTGAAAGAATGGGAAGATGACGACGAGAACCCATTTATATGCATGATTTGCTTCCATTAAGAGCTGCCAATTATTACTATTTCATAATTAAATAGCCTTATTTCATTTACACATATTTGTGTTTAACTATTATTATTGGCCTTAAAGATTTGTGTTTTTATTTCCTTGTGTGGCGCATTATTCTAGTTCTATTCTAGTTTTTTTTCCAAAGAATATTATATCGTACATGAAATTAAATACCACGACCAACATTATAAAGCGTTGGAAAAACTGTTCTATACAAAGAAACAGAGGGCGCTTCTATATATTGGCAATAGTTCTTGACTTTTTTAATGCCATAACATTTTCATGGAAGACCATAGTGTCCAACAACGTCTGAGACCCACGTCCAATGATAATTTCATCGGCCGTGGGATTATGCGGTCTATTTCTGTCGTTTTAGTACTACAGCAAAGTTGCAATTTGATTGGATGCCCCGGATAGCTCGGGGCAAATTGAACAGCCAATCGTATGGCCTGTTCTTCTCTGCTGTAGGATTGATCGCAAAAATGGCTGCCTCCTTAGATGGAATCCTCGAATCGGCATGTTTAAAGTTCAATATAAATAAGTTCAATGATTTTCAGGAAACATGTTTGACAAATTTAGTTTCAAACAAAGATGTTTTTCTGTCAGTAAGGACAGGTGGTGGAAAAGGCCTGGTTTACCAAGCATTTCAGTACGTCATCAGTGCAATTAAAAGCGAACATTGCCAAGTCATCGTTGTGACACCATTACTTTCTATAATGAGAGAACAGTGTGACTTTTTGATGTCGGTTGGGTTTAGTGCAACTTATATTGGACGAGATAAGGACGAAGATTCATCCATAATGGCTGGAGCTTACGATTTCATCTTTACCTCGCCCGAAAATTTACTAGGAGTGGCCAAGTGGAGAGAGATGTTGATAGCGAGTTCCTCCATACGTTTGATCGTGGTAGACGAGGCACACACCGTCATTCACTGGTAAACTATTTTTATGAAAGTTAATGTTCTAGAACTGTAAATGGATAGAAGTAACCCCATTATTTGATCCGGAGAGAGAGCACTGGGTTTTCAATGAATATAAGACAACACGTACCATTGGACAAAGAGTACCACTTCATAGGAAAAAGCGTACCATCTATATTCAATAGATATTTTAACACATACTGTATGTGTATACTTTTTTTTTACAGTTTTGTATTAGAATGTGTTATTTTTATTTAATTTAAAATATTATGTGCTGTAAAATACATACATGTGAGCTTATTATGTTGAATGTGCTATTCATTTGTATGTTACATGTAATCAAGAATAAAATATACAACACAATGTGTTTTCAGTCATCCCAATACTTACTCATTAATACCCAAATAACACCTCATTATCATTCGAGTACACAACACCAACACTTAAATATATAGGTGTTACGTTTAGTCCGAAAATGGTACGTTGAGGCAATGGTACGCTTCGTCCATCAACCGTTTTACACTGGTCGATTAACGATTATGATATATATTTATTTAATCGAAAAAGGTCATATTGACTTACTACGTGGGGTTGTATTGTTCCTTAGTTAAGACTGAGTTGAAATTTCGGTAGTGTTTTCCGTTAATAGTTGAAAAACAGGCGAAACACACTTTGGAGGTTTCAGCACCGGAGGCTGCCATTTTCCTCAAACCTACATTTCTACCTCTTTGGAAAAGAGTACTCGGTTTGTAAACCGCGTTTTTATTGGTCGGTATTTATATCGACTTACGCTTAAAAACGACGAAATGTTAACGTATTTACCCACGGCTGATAGATGGAGTGAAACGTAACAAATCAGGCGTGGGTCTCAGACGTTGCGTGTTCAATGGAATGATTGTTAATATATATTACTTTAGATAACATGTTTGAACTTGATACGCACTTAAATAGCTTTGCTTCGCTTTAGGAAGTCTAAGGAAGGACAACTTTTCGAAGTAGATTGTCAATTTTGATCATGTGTCACGATATTGATCCCCAGGGAAAGTTGGTCATACCTCCTTACGAGCATCTGGCAACAAACACTGGCAAACACGTTACAAGAAAACTGTAATACAGAACAACAACAAAATATATTTATATTGGCAGAATTAAATGTAACATTTTATAAGGCCTATATTTTCTGAAAAAGAGAAAAAAATAAAATTCCGGAAGGAATATTATCTTAATTTTGAAATTTATGTTAAGAAATTTACACACAAATGACAAGGGCGTGATTAGGCTGACGCACTTACGCACGTGAGTACAACTGATTTGAAAAAAATCGAAATTCTTAAACTCCAAAACGGTATAAAAATCGTCGCCTAACCAGGGTAAGACATTTGTTTTTTTATAATTAGATACAGCGAAATCTACTGTGAATGGATTGACCTAGAACGATGTCATATCTATATTAAATTACCAATCTGCTGTGTAACTTTAATCATTAAGTGACATTGTTGATGTTTATGTCAGTGATAATTCCGTGACTTTTTCCTTAAAGAATTTTAATCAAGGTGACATTTAAATACCACAAATGAATATGTAGATCATTTGAAAATAAATGAACTGTAGGTCCTTTTCAAAACATAAATAAATAAACGTTAAAATATACATGTAAAACCCCATAATTCAAATGCAGATATGATTATAAAACTATTATAAAATTATAATTAATCAAGTTAATAAGTTGATGTTGTGAATAATAATTTAACACTAATTACACTTATACATTTTTTTTCACTTTTATCATATTTTGTCATTCATTCCTGAGATTCGAACCCACGCGGAGGGATACTGAAATAGTGGTAGACGGAGTATTACCACCGCGCCACTTTGGAGCCTTATTTTAAAGGGGTTTATAACACCTATAAATCTATCCTTGGCCTTTTTGTTCATACGATTCGATTTCGTTGGAAAAATAAATACCAAAATGAGCTATTATTTTGAAAATACTGGGTTAGCTATTTGTATTTTGTTGAACTTATGGGGGGTAAAATAACCATGTATATAACATAATTCAACAAAATAACAAATGCTCAAAGATATACAGTTATTTTCATTAAAAGAATAAAAATTCTAAATATAAAGCGAAAATAATACTCTGTCGAAAGTTATTACAAGTAAGGCATATAGAGTGTGGATTATGGGACATAAAAGTTTGGCCTCACGTAAATTTCTGCACAATGCAGACATACACTAACGTTTGCTGAATGCGACCTCAAACGGCCTTTACCGTTGTATGGTTGAGGTCTCATGATCCTGGTCGTGGGTAATCATGTTTTCTTTTTATTCTCCATTTGTTTATTCTTCCCTCACTAGCCAGTGGTATTCAGCCTTCGTCAGGCTTTTCGTACAGCTCGCTCCCTGAAATGATAGAATTTATTGGAAGGAAGAGATGAGAAATGTAAATGAGGGATAGTGACTGTGCTTCTTAAATTTGAAGAAAAATAAAATTGCAGGAGAGGAGAAAGAAAAAAAGAAAATGGGGACAGATTAAATTTTTCATACAGGATACAGTTTAAGATTAGTTCAGTTCGGTTCGGTTCGCTCTCGGCGAACATTTAAAAAAGTCTGCATTGTGTAGAAACTTACTGGTGCCTGACTCCACACTTTATATGTCCTACTTGAAATATCTTTCGAAGGGTTTTAAACTTGTTCTATATTTAGATTTATTCGTCTTTTAAGGAAAAAAAACTGTATTTCTTTGAGCATTTATTATTTCATTGAAATATGTTCTTAACAGAATTATTTTTTTTCTTCCAGAAGCTCAACAAAATTCAAATAGCTGTCTCAGTGTTCCCAAAATAGTGCTTATGTTTTTTTTCCAGCGAAAGGGAACCGTTTATTAACCCTTTCCCTCATAGAGGACACCATGAAAAGACCTATGCGAACAGCATAAAAACCTGATCAGGTTTTATGCTGTTCGCTGCTCCTCGGTGGTCTGGAAATGAGGATTTTGTAATTTAACTTGGTAAGGTTTAACTGTGGTTTTCTGCAGATCAGGCTTTATGTGGTACTTATTGAGTGCGTTAAAATGAGTCTATATGAGGGAAAGGGTTATATAGATCAAGGACAGTGTTATATGTGTTCTAAATCGGTATACATAACATGCACGGATCCAGAAATTTTTCATGTGGGGGTGGGTCCAAATGTGGCTTATTGCTAGTTATTCAGTAGTTACTCAAAGTTCATTCCAAGCTCTACAGTCAAATAGCTCGTTTGCAAACAGTTACTATCTGAAAATGGCTGTTCGTCTGCACCAGCAAGCACTGGATATGTACAGGGTGTAGTGTTTTATTAAACTGTTTGGAATGGAAAACTGGACCGGCTTGGGAGAACGGAATCAAACACTTTCTTCATACCTGAACACTTGAAGTGACGGTCACGCATTGGACCAAAATCCACACAGTCTATGAAAATATGACCGTTGGACGTATTTCCTTTGTAAGAAAGAACACAATGATTTTATCTAGAAACAGGTACTTGTAGTTTTACGGTTGAAATTAATTGAAAGCTAATCAAGTAAAAATACAAGATTTGAACAGCCTTCGTTTGTTTTGGGCTGCGAATGTTTCGCATACTTTTTTAATATTGATTGGCATAGCATGGTGTAAATGCATCAGAGCCAAATCTGACAGGCGATCTTCGCATATTGTGCTTCTCATGTAGCTTTTGATACGACGAAGGCCTGAGAAAGAGTGTTCAATTTCACTGGGAATAAAAAGCATCAGTTAGTTAAAGTTAAATGTCGAAGTTAGGGGTTTTTTCCCCACTCAAATAATTGGAATTCAAGTTCAGTCTGGGAACAACTTTCCAAATCTGTGTCCCAAAACATTAGGTCGGAAGAGAGTTTCTTAATTTCTGGGATCAATGCACACATGTAGTAAGCCACTTGATCATCTTTCTGAAACCTAGTCTTTAATTCTTGTAATATGTGATCTAGAAAAGGGAGAACGACTGTGCGTCTGTAGTATTCACACGCTTTTGAGCTATTCATGTTTACTCTTTGTGCTTGTCTGCTACATACCATCGGCATTTTTTTCTTCAATATCTAGTTTTTCTGCGATACTCCGACAATCTGTATACCATATTTCAAACTCAGTGTCAAAATCAGCTCGCATCTGTACGATTATTTCAGTTCGATCATCAACTAGTATTTATGCCTGGTATACATCCAAATCACGTTTCTGTAGTTTTGAAGCAGTCGGCCTATCTCCTAAATAGCTCTCACACAAATGAATGTAACAAGGAACTGGAAAGTTGTTAAGATAGAGACAAGACCCCGTGAAGTTATCTTAAATTTGTTATGCGAATCATTGCCCTGTATTGTGATACTAAATTTATCGGACATTTTTGAAGAGTCATTTGCACTAGAACGTTTAAAAAATCAGATATCACCTGTCTTTTCAAAGGCGGTGTTCAGGTGTTTGTCCAGCTTCACGATGTGTTTTTGTTCGCATGACATGAGACAAAAGGGTTTGGGTTCCAATTGTCATGGTAAGTGTTTGAAGTATGTGTCCGTATAATTTACATAGGTGTGACCAGCGAGGACTAATCAGCTAAGGGGAGAAGAGTTTGTGATGTATTTGACTATTAATGGCGATTTTTTGAAATTGTGGAAGTATTGTGACAAGTTGTCGATTAAATACATTCGTAGCTACATAAAGATGAACCAGAGAAGAGTCCTGACCATCTATAGCGAACTTCAGAATTTCATAGATTTTGTAAGGTCATTTTCTACCCTGGCTACGGATGTTTCAAAAATATATTTAGTGTTCGTTGGGTTGGTTGACGTTTGTGTATGTTTCTTTGTTAATATATTTGTTGAAAATCTTTACCAATTCGAACACACAGCCTACCTGGCATTCAACATGTCTATTTTCAGAACGAAACACTTAAATAGATCTGTAAAAACAGTTATCTCCATTCACTCTGACAGGAACGACTTTATGCTCAAATATCTTTGGGGAATAAAACTTGGAAATTGCATCGTCGGAACTACGCATGTTGTCCCTAGTGACAGTCATTGTTGGCAAACTATTTTCACACACCAGTTTTTCTCTCAGCAAAACTTGCAACTTAAGCGCATCCCAGCCATACTTACGTTGGCCATAGCAGCAAGAGCCGTGTCCCACTGTGCTGAAGGTTCTTCATATTCAGCGCAGTAATGCAGCGTTGGAAATTACACAATTTTAATTAATTTAGCGCATCCTGAGCATATCTCAGTAAAAATAAAATTGTCACAAATTTTAATGGCATACTTCTGCTAGCCACTTGTCCACTTAGCTATATCGAAACGTTTCTAAAAAATGTCACATGTTCAGTTTAACTTACTATCTGGCAAGAAGAAAAATTTCAAGTTATCCATTAGGTTCTTAACAGGACTAAACTGTTTGTGGTAGTGGTAGTACACAATTCATGAAATGACGTAATCGCTTCACAAATCTGACGTCATAATAAATTTTTTTACGTACAAAAACCTGTTGATATATTTCAGTATTTGCCAAACTCCACCGCAGTATTTACCTCCCCTTACAGTTGTCACCACAAGATATAGGCCGAATTTTGATTTTAGTTTTGAAGATATATATCATATCAGTTTTGTTAAATTTCACGAATGATTATGAAAAAAGTAAAAAGTATATTTCTGTGTGAATAAAAAAAAAAATAAAATTTACACCTAAAAAGGGTTTTGCTTTGAAAATTTCAGGGGCGGGGGGAGGGGTCCGGACCCGCGCATGCAATAAGGCTCTAAAGTGGTGCAGTGGTTACGACTCCGTCTGCAACTCCTCTCAGTATCACCCCGCATGGGCTCGCAACTTTTAGGTGAAAAATAAAGTATATGAAAATGTATTCTAAATTACAGTACCTAATACGAATTTATTGACTTTAAAACTTGATTTGTTATTTTATAATAATGCCGTTATTATTTCTGCATTTGAATTATAGGTTTCTTTATTCATATTTAATTTATTGATGTTTTGAAAAGGACCTACATTTCATCCATTGAGAATCATAATTTTTTGTACTTTTAACTGTAAAACGTACATATACAAGATTTATTTCTCATTTAAAGTTGTTTCTTAACTAATTGATTCAGCTTAGCTTTGAAGCAAACGCTAAAATGTCTATACTTGTTTAAAATGATTAATTAACGAATGGTCAATTTCAGTTTCCGAGGTGTATGCTATAGTTCATTATCGCAATGTTTCGGACATGTAAACATATTTAGGGTACTCCAAATATAATTACGCTTAAAGACGGCAGTTTCATCACTTTTTTTCAGATTCAGAATTTCAGGATTCTTTGTTTTTTGATAGCATATTCTCGGATCTATTGAACTATGAAATAACAACAGGGGGTCACCAGCTTTGGAAAAAAAAAACAAAAAAAAAAACAAACATATCCATGTTTTTATCAGTATACCCTATGAAGCAGCAGTCACCTATGAAAATTAAATCTTTTTTTTTTTTTTTTCAATTATTACAATTATTAGTAAATGTTATGCTATATATTGGTGGAACAGTATTTGTTTTTAACTTCTTTGCTTATGTTCAAACATTCAGATTTTTCTCTTTTTGCAATGAATACTTTTAGTTAAATATCTTTATGACAAATCTTAAAAACAACAGGTCACTAGGCTTATTTTTTAAGAATAGGCATTTTGTTGGCCGGGAATTAACTTGGGGATAATCTTTGAAGACTTTGGTGTAGAATAAGATAAATATTTTTTTTTTATATATAAATATTTTAGGACTGTAGACATTCTACCGAAATCGCGTATACACTTCACACTGGAATGACGCGTATGCGCTGCAGTTTCTGTTCCTATTAGTCATTTCAAACCTTTTTCTCTTAGTGCGTCAGTACAGTAAACAGTTAGATCAATATCTATCCTAATACCGGTTCAAATTTGCGGTTGGTAATAGAACTGAAAATGCAGTTGAAATTTAAGACCGCAAACTTTTTTTTTTAGTTTTTTCTTTTTTAGCAAAGATTGTTATATTACCGATGATATTGTAAAATTTACTCGTGTGTGGTAATAGAAAATGTCGCGGTTGTTTCTCTGGTAAAGGATGTCGTCATTTCGTTATTATACGCCGCCGGAGGCGGTCGTATATTGGCGTCATCTTCTCTGTCTGTCCGTCCGTCCATTTCTCGTGAACGCAACTCTTCCTACATTTCTGAACGAATCTTTTCAAAACTTGATCAGTGGCATAACTTAAATGGGTAGATGTGCATGAAGTGGAGATTTTCCGGTTCATTAATTTTTTACAAGATTTGTGTCCCTTGAAACTTAGTCTCTGTTGCTAATTGATATTGCAGCCCTGTGAACGCAACTCCTCCTACATTTCTGAATGAATCTTTATAAAACTTGGCCAGTGTCATTACTATAATGGGTAATTCACTAAGTGGCGATTTTCCGGTTCATTAATTTTTTACAAGATTTGTGTCCCTTGAAACTTAGTCTCTGTTGCTGATTGATATTGCAGCCTTGTGAACGCAACTCCTCCTACATTTCTGAATGAATATTTTCAAAACTTGATCATTGGCATAACTATAATGGGTAGATGTGCATGAAGTGGCGATTTTCCGGTTCATTGATTTTTACAAGATTTGTGTCCCTTGAAACTTAGTCTCTGTGGCTGATTGATATTGCAGCCTTGTGAACGCAACTCTTCCTACATTTCTGAATGAATCTTTTCAAAACTTGATCAGTGGCATAACTATAATGGATAGATGTGCATGAGGTGGCGATTTTCCGGTTCATTGATTTTTACAAGATTTGTGTCCCTTGAAACTTTGTCTCTGTTGCTGATTGATATTGCAGCCTTGTGAACGCAACTCCTCCTACGTTTCTGAACGAATCTTTTCAAAACTTGATCAGTGGCATAACTATAATGGGTAGATGTGCATGAGATGGCGATTTTCAGGTTCATCAATTTTTGAAAGATTTGTGTCCCTTGAAACTTAGTCTCTTTAGCTGATTGATATTTCAGCCTTGTGAACGCAATTCCTTGTATGTTTCTGACCTAATCTTTTCAAAGTGTGGATAAACTGTTTTGCTCAAGAAAACACCCAGCTTCCCCTGTAGGGATCGAACCTACTACCCAGGCAACCACAATCTCAAGCCCCTGTCTTTTCATCAACTTTAGTGATTATTTCATAAACGGTAAATGTTCTATCGAGACATACCGGTATAATCTATAGTCCTTTCAAAGAGCTTTAAGATGATATAATAGTTGTGAATATCTTGGTTGAAGAAGATAAGTTCTGGCGGGAAATAAAAAACGGCCTGATCCATAGTGCAGTGAACTGCTTACATCTCGAAAAATATTGATTTTTGTAAATAACATTTCGAACATGATGTATATCCCAAATTAGCTTTCAAACAACCTGAACACATTTCTTCGATTTTTGCTGTTTTCTCGGGGTTTAATTCTCTATATATCACTAATGCCGTTAGTTAAGGATAGTCCCATACATAAAGCGTGTGAAATGTTGGAATTCGAATACCCTTTTAAATAGTACGTAGCTTTTTGATATTGAACACCTTTCTTACGGTACGTAGGTTTTTGAAAAAGGACATTTAAGAAAATTACAAGGGAAATAATGTCACCTTGGCACATAAAGTACCGTATCTGACTTTTTAAAATTTTACAGGAGAGGTAAAAAACTGGTTTGTTCATTTAAAATAATACTTTTAAAACCACACCATAAAATGAAGATAGTATTTGTTAGTATTATTTGACTGCTTTTAAAGAATATACTTATTCATTTAAAAATATAAAGTAATTGGACATTCTTTTCCACTTACGTGACTATTTGCGCTACAATCTTTAAACGCACAAAGTGATGTAAGTGCACTTACCATAGTTTTTCCACTAAATTTTTAACTGCAAGTATTCAAGTGACTGCATTTCAAAGACATTTTAAAACAAATTTAATGGAAGAAAAGTAACGGACTTTTTTTTATATACTGAACAAGTACACTTACATTGGAATAACAACTTAAACTTAAGATATCGAATAGTCAATATTGACTGTCCATATATAGTGCAACACAAATACTGTTTGCAAGATTTGTTCATATTAAATTAGTTTACTCCTGTACCAAATTTTCAACTCCCAAAGCAAACATGTACTACAGTTTATAGCAAAACTTACTATATGATAAGAAAAAAAATTTAGCTAATTTTAAATGGAATTATGTTCTTTCTGCAAAGACGAATCAAATCATTATATTTGTCACTTGACAATTTTGGTTGCTCTGCATCTCCAAAGAGAGGATAAAGTTTGGGCAGCTGAGACCTTTTTCTCAATTTGGTTGTAAACTTACCATGTGTATTGCCCCATCAAAGTCATAGGCCTACTTGATCATCAGGCAGTCTGGATTTTCATTATTGAATTATATTTGTCTGATTTTCCTCCACTTAATTTCAAGTCCATTTGAATCAATGTGTTTAAAGTCAAAAAACTGACCAGAGTCATTTCTGTGACATGATACGGTTTTGATCTACGTGCGTTTGTACAATTGTTGAAAACTGTGAATTTGTTTAAACTGATATGTTTTTACATGCACGCTCTATACAAGAATGAACGGAGTCATTCTCGTTTTGGGTATGACCCTTTCTAAAAATTGTGTGAGATAGATGTCAGATGCAAAAGTTTCAGTGTGTACCACACATCATGACAACAAAGAAGCGATTACGGTTTTGACCTGAGCCATTATCAGAGTATGTTGTTACTGATTTTATGCCTTGGTCTGCCATGTTTTTTTTTTTTATAGAAATTGGATATACAAGATGAAACTTCAGTGGAACCCCTGTTTGCAACTATTTCATTCCATATGTAGCACCAAGCCTCGTGGTCTCCAAGGCTATAAACAGTCAAATTTTAATTATTCCATTTTCTCGCATAATACAGTTGTCCTTGGAATGACTTTGGATGGGTGAACACTTGTTGCAAATCAAAACAGGCAGTGACATGATATGTATCGGCCTCAGCAAGATTTTTATTTTTAATATGACGCTCAAAATCTGCTGTGTTTCGTTCATTTTCCTTGTTTTTAAGCTTGATATTGTTTGCAAAGCATACATTACACTGATCTATCAATGGTGTTTGAAAGGCAATATTGAACTGAGTATTAAAAATATGCCTGTAAGTATGAAATGACTGAGGAATAAAGTTATTATCACTACAGTGCTGTTTATAATGATCATAAATTTTTGAAAGATTCAGGTCTGCTTCAAGATATTCTTTCTTCGAATGTTTTCTACAGAAACGTGATTCTAACCAGGGATACCTGTTAATGTGATCTTTGATGGACCTACTGGGTCTGTGTTGAGGTCATAACTAGGGGCATTCTCAACAGATGGACCTCCTGGGTCTGTGTTAAGGTCACAACTAGGAGTATTTGGACATGATGCAGCTGGATTAGGGCCAAGGTCATGAGTAGAGGTATAAGGACTTGATACACTTTGATCTTCAACAATTATGTTTATATCATTTAAAAATGAACTGTCCATAAGATCAACACAAGCATCAGACAGATTCTGGGCTTCTAATGTTTCATCAATCAAACCTGACCCACTGTCACTGAAATCAGATAAATCGGGCAAGCTATCATTAACATCAGTTTCAGTGCTATCAGACACTGAAACATATATATGTATATGAAGGATTTTTGCGGGGAGAAATATATAAATTCGCAGAAATTATATATATATATGCCCCACATTTTCAAATAAACAATTGTTTGTTATATTTATGACAACTGTAAATCACTGAGTGCAATATTGAGTTTGCATCATTCAATTAAGCAATATTTTAAAAAAAGAAATCGTGTATATTTTATTGTCTTATGTTTTTGCATATATTTCGGATTAAAACTATTGCATATTTTTGGTTAACATCTCGCAGTTTATTCATAGTTGTGTGTGAAATTGCAAGAATACAATATTATTTAAATGATATCATTTAAATTTAAAGTCTAATTTAAAAAGATATATATATATATATATATATATATATATATATATTATATATATATATACCTAGGTAATGTTATACTAATGTATCACTTCCAAATGAGGAACATCCATTAATTGGTTAGAATTACTGTCAATTACATTGAAACTGGGGGTTTGTGGGCTAAATCCCTGGTAGGGTAGGGGTTTTTCTATTTGACCATTAATTATGTATCACTCATATCAGAAGAAAACAGGTTTTCATTTTCATTTTATAATTTATATTGGTATTTATTGGATAAAAATGCTTAATGTTATAACAAGTATGGTTGATAGACGCAACATTGTCTAACATACGTTGGCAGGAAACGTTACGTCTGTAATGTTGCAAAGATATACAATGGTATTTCTATTGCCAGTGATGTGCAAAATACTGGTGTAGTAAAAATACACAACTGTGTGTAGACTTTTGGTTATTTGTATTATGCCTTGTTGATAGAGTAGGTCAACTATGTCCGTAATGTATCCAAGAAGAGTAAAAGGTAAAGGTAAAAATGCGCATTTTTATCATATTTCATTATGCTTTTAGACAGTTTGTGTGTGTGCTATAAGTAACATCCAAAATGCCCCTACGGCGTTCCAGGGGCATTTTCCATGAAGAACATGCCCGCCCCCGGACCCTCCCTAGCCATGGTGCGTATACCCAAAATGGGTTCAGGCACGCCCCTGACGCGTGGATTTCTGATTTTAAAAAAAAAGTAGTGATATAGAATTTGAGATTTTCAAAGAAGGAAATTTGAAATGTTTCGTGGAGGCAGATCTGACCAGTTTGTCGGAGTCATAAGACGGGCCAGATCTTAACTATCTTATTTGTGACCCTCCGCTCCCGAGTAGCATACTCAAACCACCCTGGACAAGCTTGTATTTTTATTTATCTATTTATTTATTTATTTGTTACAGGCGAGGTAACACGGACGAGATACTACCTCCTTATAAATAAACAACACTTTATTGATATATTTCAAAATTTATTTCATTATAACCATATAAATTAGATGAATATAACACTTTACATAGACCATTTCGTGAAAATAAAATAAAGCATCGGGAATGTTCATCCAATACAAATGATAATGAACAGAATGCTTCGCTGAAATCAAGCCACCCTTTACCATAGAGAACCTATCAAGAGAATGAAAGTTGTGAGCATATAACACCTGAACAGCCAGAAAGAGGTCTGGTTTAACACTGTTCATGTCTTGCTTATTTTGCATGACATGGCTTTCTAAAATACTATTACCTTACGCTGACATTAACCCTTTCCCTCATATAGACTCATTTTGACGCACTCAGTAGGTACCACATAAAGGCCTGATCTGCAGAAATCCAGAGTCAAACCTTACCAAATTTAATTACAAAATCCTCATTTCCAGACCACTGAGGAGCAGCGAACAGCATAAAACCTGATCAGCTGCGAGTTACTCGCAGGCTGATCTGATTTTATGCTGTTCGCATAGGTCTTTTTGTGGTGTCCTCTATAAGGGAAAGGGTTAAACCAAGTTGATTCTATATTTAAATGAGCTTTCATGGATAGATAGACTTACTGTTTAATGTTCTAGATAACGTTAGGTCTTTATGAGTAATACGAGAAATTGATATTCGTGGATATAATTTTTATGCAAAATCAGCAGAAAGTAATCACCCATGAAAAAATAATAGTTTTACAGTAAACGTAGCAATCAATGCTGAAAAATTATGCAGGGATTATATATATTGATGCTGATAAGAAATTGGCGCCTATTTAAAGCATCGTTATGCTTATAGATATAACTTATAATGAACAAGAAAAGCCTGAGCTTCTGCGAAAGTTGTACATGGACTAAACAATCTCAAAAAACAGTTTGAACAAATGAAGTGCTAGAAAAATGTAAACACGCTGCTCATGGTAAAAATCTTCACCTAAAAATATGTAATTTTCTTAATGTACCAAATAAGTATATTCCAATTAATAACGGATATAAGTCATCGAAAAAAAAAGAACACTGCTAAATTTTTCGAGAATCGAATAAAAAGAAAGAAAAGTTAAACGAGATTACCAGCTTCATGGAGAATGATAAATAAATAAAATGTGTCAAGTACATACTTTTACACAACATTGCTGCATGTATATTTTTAAACAGTTTTAAAGTGAATGACACAATGGAATACCCGGTACGTACTGAAACTTTACATACATGTACCTAGATCTCTCATGTCAATCTAGGATTGCTATTACTGAAAATCAGAAATACTAAAATGTGTTTGTGTGTTTGACATATACATGTATATGTAAGTTACATTTGCAAGGGTCAAAAGGTAATACCTTGTATATATATGCATACACTCACATCTTCACAGGGTCTATTGTACTTCAGTCAACACATTTGATTTGATATAGAATTCCATGCACCATTCAGACTATCGCACAAACAGTTTCTTTAAACTTTACCCACAATTACTTCATCATCAAGATGAACGTCTGACAAAAAATCAAGTGGTTCGAACGGCAAATAATTTCCTGAATTTAAAAGTAGCAACATATCAAATTAAAAGTTACTGTTAAACACGAAACGATTACTTTATCAACAAAACACAAACTCATTAACACCGCAGAACAGAAAACAAAACAGAAAAATGTGAAGAAATTAAGATTATATTATTTACTACCAGTGTGACCATGCCACGTTTATATGACGTCATTTTAAGCTATCACAAACAGCATAATTTGCCTCGATTCGAAAAACAAGAATGCTCTAACTTAAGTATTTTATTTCTTCACTAATTTTAATGGGATATAGCGTATGCGAAGCAGAGAATTGTGCACTACACAAATGCCTTAGTCAGATGTTCAGTATTTCCTAACATTCAGTGATTTGCTTAACGTGTTAGCAAACAAACTTTCACGGACTCGAAAGGTTTTCCCAAATGTTGGGAAACGAAAGAACCATTAGACTTATGTGTAGGGTACAATTTTCCTCTTCGAATGCGTTATATACCATTGAATTGAAAAAGAAATAAAATATTACATCATTTTTCCCCTCTGAATCAATGGAAATATGCTTTTTGCGATAGTTTAAAATGATGTCATATACCACGTGGCATGGTCACACTATTACTGTATATCTAAGAGATGAAAAATGTCATAAGAAGTCCTAGAATTATAAAGACGTTCACACGAAGTGGATATGTCCCGCTGGTTTTCGCGGACTTGGAGGGAATGGTAATCGGCTCGGACTTCTGCATCAACCATTCGTACCCAGCAGTTTCGCCCTGTTCCTTAAGTTTCGGTCCCACTTTATTCCGACACATGGCGTTATAGTCGTTCAGGTATTTGATCTGAAATTACATAATTTTACTATTTTAGTAATATATATAAACTGTTTGACACTTCAGTTCTTTTTAACACGACTTTTATTCGATTTTTCTAGTACTAAGCAAAATATCTCCTATTTAGAATGCCACCGGTTTCCGTTATCAACCGATCAAAATCAATTGACTATCAACCAACCTGCTCATCATTAAGAAGACTGTAATCAATCAGCTCGGGTTCGTAAGGCACGAGTGTGATGTGTTCAAATGTGAGGAACTGCACGCCAGGGAAGTTGTACTGAAAAAAAATTATTTATCATTTTAGATTATGAACAGTTTTGCTATATTCATAAAAAGATGGAAAAGTACAAATGTTTATTAAATATCAACAAATGGGTCTGTTATATGCTGAATAATTGTGTTACATAAATTAAATATTTTAAATTAATCCAATTTGAATCCAATATTAAACCATCTGGAAAGGGTTTAAATTTTGTATATAGGACTAGTTTTACAAAAAAAATTTTACCCTGATACAAAAATACAAAACTTAGATTATTTCTTAAAGTATAATATTTCTTTCTTTTAAATACAACCCAACCCTCTTATGGCCCAACATGGATGTTTCTGGTCTTCGAAAGCGTCTTAAAGTCATTTAATCACCTTGGTAGAGGCATTAATTACTCGAACAATATTTTCAAGCCGGATTCCAAACTGTCCATCCTCGTAATATCCCGGCTCTGTGGAAGGAAACAGAGATAAGTAAATGAACACAGAATCACTATCATTGTCATCATCAATATCATCATCGTCGTTACAGTCGTCGTCAGTAGTTGTAGTCGACAGTGTTGCTATTTAAATTCAAGAATGTAAACTTATATATGTTTAAGGTAACATTACATTATTGCATAGACGAGGAATTATTTATATCTTTATTATGTATATTTCTGAAAATTTCACCATCCATACAGTTAAGATATAAAAAATAATATCATTATTAATTTGTCCAAGCGTATAAACCAACTTCTAGTACACATAAATAATTCTAGAATTAAGCACTGTTATCGATTACAAGTCATATTATAACACACAGGAGTGATTTCGAAGCAGACACGCATCTTGTTATTTTTCTGGGTTAATAACGATTTCTCAGATTCTGGGAACGAGTTTCTTTGTTAATCTGGATGATATGATTATTTCTGAATTCATTCTGCCAAATCGAAGCAAGTTCTAGAAGACCGTAAAATGAGTATAGGCCAAATTGAGCATGTCCATAGAAAGCAGGAAATGAGGATATGCCAAACTAAGCATGTCCATAGAAAACAGGAAATGGGGATAGGCCATACTGAGCATGCCCATAGAAAACACGAAATTGGGATAGGCCAATTTGAACATGTTCATAGAAAACAGGAAATGAGGACAGGCCAAATTGAGCATGTCCTTAGAAAACAGGAAATGAGGACAGGCCAAATTGAGCATGTCCATAGAAAACAGGAAATGAGGATAGGCCAAATTGAGCATGGGATATGAATATAGGCCAAATTGAGCATGTTCATAGAACTGCGAGATGAAATATCAAAACTAAGGCAAATTCTGTCATATAAAAAACACTCATAAACGGCAAGGATGAATCGTTCACAAATCCACTACTGAACGCGATATAAAGTTATATACATATACATGTATATAAAATATATAATTTGAATGAAGAAAAGGTTAAAAATGATGTTTTTCCGTTAAAAATTACAGATTATGACCTCATAACAAACGCCTGTAATTTCACTATAACTTGTGGTGAAGATTGTTCTTTCCTTAAAACTGATTGCAAGCATTATCTGTTACCTGTTATTCTGTAGTAAACTCAAATATTATATAAAAATAAGATAAAAAGAAAGAAAGTAAAGAAAAAAAAAGCAAAAGCCTTTAAGCAAAGCATTTCCATAACAAACAGCTGTATTTAAGTATGTTTGAGCACAACCAATACAAAAGCAAGAATAAATATGGGTATGCACGAAGAATCATTTAAATCACCTTCATTCCATATGTACAAACATACCGTTCGAGATAAACTGATTTACATCAAGAATTTCCCTGTCACTCTTGTACTTAGTCATGTATACAGGTCCTGTAAGTATTGCAAGCTAGATCAGAAGTACCCAAAGAACAGCTTTATGAAAGAACTTTGCAAACCACAACCAGCTATGCCGTTTCCGTCAATTTTCGCTGAAAGCCAAATGTCAGAAAGCCAGAAAGATGACAAACTTAAACGTGCTTATAATATATTCAGCTGCAAATAACGAAAACACGAGTGCACACGTTCTTTTTGCAATTAAATATATTTCCGGAATTTGGACGTGTACCTTTCAGGTACTGCCAAAGTTTCAGGTTTAAGTGTAGCAACTGTGTATCAGAACGTTTGCCAAATTCAACAAAACTGTAAAGATAGCCTTCCAATGTAAAGTAAATAAACCGAATCATCATCATGACAAAAAACCCTAACATTAAATATAAAACCTCGGTATCAGTAGCAAACGTGCAGCATCTGCGATTGAATGGTGTTCGACAGTGTCGATTATTTCTTAGACTAAACAAATGCTTCATGTTTGACACAATGAAAGAAACAACCAAATATAATTAATCGTTGAGGATTCACGCCTTTTTGATAAACACAACAGGTTGCTTTACAGTTGGATTGAAATGGGGAGCGCTCTGTGATCCAATATTTATTGCTTTGAATTACCGTCGGAGAAAAACTGGTTTACGTCCAATGGGTTGTCCCCCTGAAATAATTTATGTGACAGAGATATGCGACCTGGACCTGAAAAGTCAATGAAATAAACATGTTACAGAAATCCGATTATAATGTACTTAAGTAAGCAGTACGTGTTTTATGCCTTAGTCTGAAACAGATAACATCATTACATCAAAAATAAAATACACAGCTAATATGTATAAAGTAGATCATATTATAACATGAAAGATGCGAATACATTACCTAACTTGTAGTTCCTCATTTTGTTATGAAACTTTTCAGCAAAACACAGCATTATATGCCATGAATATGGACAAATTAAATATTTGTGTTTAGACTGTAAGGGAGATTGCAGAAATTCCTTAGATGACATCATAAGCCCTTGTAATTATACTGAAAATTACCTTCTATAAAAATAATTATTGTTATTTTATCATTGTAATTTTTATTATCACCACCACCTTCACCATCAGCATTATTATTATTCAAATTATTCATTCAGTCTATAATGTCCTTAATGACAATATCTTAATACATTAAACATGCCTTGTTTGTTAAAAATTTGTTTAAGTGTTAAGTGTTGATACCTAACTGCAAGCAACATGGACTTGAGATTTGGTATAAAGATATTAACACGTTTAAAGTAGCTCGTCCAGATGATGTATAAAAACTGGAGGGTTTTCCTCTCTCCCTTTTAAATGTTGGTGAAGTCTTTGTTTGTGACAAATTGACTCAGCAAATATTGGCAATATTGCTCGGGAAAACGCTATTTTCGTAAACACCCACTTAATCGGTTAAATATAGAATACCGATTCGTGCGATTCCAAGTGACACGTTCCGCAACACGGCGTATTCATCATTTCCGGGTAACGAATTCGTGTTATAAAAATGTTAAGTCTGTGAAGTGAGCATATGTGCAAAGAGTGAATGTGATCAGTCACGGAAACAGAACATCTAACTTAGGTTTTGTAATTCGAAATATAGGATCAATACCGTTCGTAACGCTATCGCTTGTAATGATGGAACCTCCCAAATCATTTTACTAAAATAATAAACATGTAATAGTAATAATAGTAATATTTTAGAGGATAAGGTATTTGGCAATGCCATTCTTCCATATTGTCCTCATAACAATAATTTAATACAAATTGTATGTATGAAAATTGGAAAAAATATCTTAAACAATTTATACAAAGAATAAATGATTTTGATGAAAAAATTTGAATAAATGATTCAAAAACAATACATGTATTTAAATTGAAAAACTGCTGAAAATAGAAGTGTGATAACAAATTCTGTATTGGGTAACCATCTGTAGAGTATTGATAGACGTAGTACACACATTGGGTAACCATCTGTAGATGGGTATTGATAGACGTAGTACACACATTGGGTAACCATCTGTAGATGGGTATTGATAGACGTAGTACACACATTGGGTAACCATCTGTAGATGGGTATTGATAGACGTAGTACACACATTCAGTAAAAAATTAAATTCTTATCCTTAATAATGATCATATAAATAAGAATTGTTGGTTTCAGTGGAGTATCATTTTAATTCAGGAGGAAAGTCAATATTTTTCACGAGTAGCGCAGCCACGGAGGAGGAAAATCAATATTGATTTTCTTCCTCACGAGATGAATTAAAAAAACAACAACTTTAAAACTAACAAATTTTACTTTCTTTTAATATGTTTCTTCGACGCTTTACACACTGAGTTCATCATAAATTTACCCTTTGGGGAGCCCCCAATTCCCGAATTCGCACGAATCGTTATTTGGTCAAAAATAATCTAAAAGATGAACACAAAGAAAGTTCTTTCAGGTATTTCTTGTAGAAGTTTTATTTCAATGTAGAAATCAATATTGAAATGTCATGGAAAAAAATGCGATAGTGTCTTTTAGTAGTCCCGTTACAAAACAGTGAAAATTATAGAAATGGTAATGTTAACTGTTCGAAACAGTAAAATTACCATTTTAATACACAGATATTTCCCTATAATCCACCGAAAAGCATTAAATAAAATAACTAAATAAAATTTAATTTCTGTACTTGTGTAAGTTTTGACACAAACTAGGGTAGCCACTTATTAGTTTATGACTAAAGAAATATATAACTTTTTCATAATATTATATAAAAATTGATCAACATAATTGGAGAATGCACATAAGGTGTAATAAAAGAAATCAAGTGTTTATATCATTTCTATTAACAAAAATTACACAACCGGATCAGAAGCAGGGTAACCTACCTTCGTGTACACTGAGGTACATGCCAATACCGTGTCCTGTCCCATGTCGGTAGGCCAGTCCAACGTCCCACAGGGGCCCGCGGGCGTAGGCGTCAATCTCACGACCTGGTGAAAATAGGTAGGTACGTACATGTATGGTACAATTATAAATATATACACATAGGCATTAACGATCGATTAAATGTAGGAATATGATGAGTAAATCGTTTAACACTGAATACTTTTCAAAAACTCATGGTGTCATTCTGAGATTTCCTTGGGCTATTGGGCGTTGGTTCTACTTCTTGCCGTAAATATTCATAACAACAAAATTATCCACCGATGGTCGGCGTCATATAATGCACGAGTAGTTATGCAAACATTCGTCAAATTATGATACTACCGAATGTGATGGCTTGTAATAACAGGATGTAACTTTGCTTTATGGACAATAGATCTTCAAAGGAAATAAATGCAAAGAGAACTTGAAGAACATTTGCATTGCATCATTAATGTCTCATACCGTAAAGGCCTTTAGGCCAGATGGCAGTGAAGAGATCTATATGGCCCATTAAAACACGTGTGTAGCATTCCTGGAATACAAAACATACAAATATATGTGCACGAACGAGAGAGAGAATCAATACATAGATTGTATTAGCTGTCCATTAAAATACATTGTATATTAATCCTGTTTATGACATGAAACAAGAGCAAGAAATTAAAAAAAAATACTTTTAAAAGAGAACGACCGAGAAGTTCTGATTGCCTACAAGCGAGACAATGGCTTTCACACATTGACAAAGACATGGTCGATTTGATAGGAAGCAAGAGGAATTTATTAAATGTCCCATGATTTCTAAGGAAGACATGTTGACGAAAAAATTTAGTTTATCTAAACGTCATTAGCGTGATTTGCAAACAATAAAGGGTGCGTAATAGTAGGACATGATACAAGCAGGCTCACTTACTTTCATGTATGCAGTTGGACTGCCGAAGTGGAATGTCCGGGTTACATCTGTTGTACCATCCCTGCGACATATGACGTCATACAGCTTAAGGCTTGAATATACTTTTCTCAGGGTAATTGTGTATACATTGTACAATAAAAAGAAACTTTAAGTTACTTTATCGTTATTTATCTGGTTGAATATATTTTTCTCAAGGTAATTGTGTATACATTGTACAATAAAAAGAAACTTTAAGTTACTTTATCGTTATTTATCTGGGTTGAATATATTTTTCTCAAGTTAATTGTGTATACATTGTACAATAAAAAGAAACTTTAAGTTACTTTATCGTTATTTTTTTTCTTTGTTTGAAAGTCTCAACACTTTGGAACTTTGTCTTGATGAGATAATGCTGCCCAACAGCCATATCTCACAGTAGACAGTGGAATGATATTTCTCCGGGTCACACTATTTTGACACCGGCCAAGCTAGTCCTGAAAACAAACCGTAGCGCTAAGCATGGACTATATACCAGTACCATCTATAAATACTTTGGTCTGTCCTGGTCGGGGATCGAAACATGACTCGCTGGTAAACAGGTGGACACTCTAATAACAAAAAGGAGTATGATTGTACAAGTATGAAAACTTGGAGATGGTTTAAAACAGCATTTTTACAGACCGGAAGTTAACACACAGGGTCATGCGGTCCCCACTTACAGGTACTGGCCGCCGGAGTCCAGCAGGTACAAACTGTCTGTCCCAATTGGGGTGTCCGTGGTCTCCGTGGGCCGATAGTGGATAATTGCCCCGTTCGGACCATAGGACGATATGGAGGCGAAACTAAGACCCCTGTTGTACTGCTGCTTCCTGAAATATGACAACACAGTGATGGCATTGAATGAAATTTGTATACTGTAAAATCATTATTTTTCGCGGGATGAAGAGGCTAATCTCTCATGTTGTGGTAACATTAACCCGTTTGACCTCACTCTGCCCTGGTTATAAGTAAATAAAAAGTAAAATGTACCCACAAAATTGCTATTAATACAATTTGGACGAAACTAAATGTCAACAAAAATATTGATTAACTGTACATAATTTCCGTAATCAAAACTAATGTAATCAAAATATGAATTTCACATAGGAATAATGCAAATGTTTCTTACGCCCTGTAGCTGTCCAACAATTTCGCTGCAGAGAGTTCTGTCCAGTTTCCCCCTTCCTTTACCTGCACAATTTTAAACGTAAGTTCATTTTTATGAGCATGGTCTGGATGAAAACATTGACAAGTTATCAAAATACAGTCTGGGTTATAACATATACCCTGATATTATGCGTGAAAATCGATTTTTTTTCTCAAAACCAAACTCCTAAGGAACGATAGAAAAATGGTCTACGATTAGAAGGTTCAAACGAAAAACCGAAAAAGAAGGGTAAGTACAAGTTTTGAAAACTTGTTTTCAAATTGATTAAAATATTGTAAGATTAAGTGTTTATTTTAACACACACACACACTGGTTTGTGTATCATTCTCCAGAAAATATAAATAGTTACAAAATATGATGTATATTACAAACTAGTTAATTAATCATGTACGCATTCTTACCTCTTTTTGTAATTTTGCCATGAAAGACACGACTGCTACGGCATCCCGAATCTGAAAAGATTGACTTTATTACATAATTCTTTTAAAATCTTGAGACAGATGACCTAGCTGCTGTTATGAAAAGTACCACAGCAATCAGCTACATAAAGACATCCAGCTATGTATAGGTTGTTTTGTCTAACAGAAATAATTAATATACATAAATGATAAATAAACATAAAAAACTTCCCTTCCATCATCATCATCATCATCATCATCACCATCGCCATCATTATCATTATCATCATCGTTATCGATGTTGTCGTCTTGGTCGATGGTAGTATCATTAAGTTTTTTTATCATTCTTTCTGTTCGTTTTTATGTTTTAGTTCTTGTTCAAACACAAATCACTATGAAGTAAAACAATGTTTAAACACGTACATGTGAATTTTTCATCCCCTCAACTTCTGTTGGATTTTTCAGCGTCTTGGTTGTGGCAATCGGCGTGTTGGCTTGGTAGATTTTGGACTGATTGGATATGAAATACACATGGATGGATGTAATAAACAAACACTGTGAATAATCATATACATGTATTGGCATTTCACATAGATTTAGATTTTCTTAACACAAAAAGGACCCATAAATATGCGATTTTGAAATGATGATAGTTACATAAAAATATCATTAATATACATAGAGACAATCAGAAATACGGGCATGCAGAGAAGCAGACAGACGGACGGGCGTACCTTCGCGATGGAGCCATATATGGCATAGTTACATGAGAATGAGAGCCAGACCCGGGAGGCGGTTTTGCTGGCGCTGAGGTTGATGTCCGTCACCACGGTGTTAGGCACATATGGCAGGACCTGGAACCAGGGAGAATACGGCTATATATATACAGCACGTGATATGTGAGTTTATTTCATTTCTTAAAGTATGAAGTAAAGTCAAAATTAGAGATTGTTATTTTTAATGCTCCATTAAAAACCTCATCTCTCTTTTGAATCTGTGTTCATGAAAATATCATTTGCGCTTACTATCAGAATCGCACATAATAAATTTAGATTTATACAGAATATGGTATTACTTTTATTTACTTTTCTTTCAAATTTACTTATTTTAAATGATCTTGATATTCTTTAACCGCCAATGAAGTAAATGTTTAATGATGTCAAACATGGTTAATGTTTAATAAATGTGATCTTGTTTTACGTGCAAATACCGTATATTTTTATTTTTAAAAGCAAATACCGTATATTTTTATAAAAACGCAAACGCAGGGCGCTTAATACTTTTCAAAAGTAAACATTTACATACTGATAAGGTCCCCAATCTAACTGACCTCTACACAGAGTCCGGTCTTCCCAGTACAGGTCCCGTCCTCTCCAGTGTTCAGATGTTCAGCCAGTGTGACAGCTGTCATCTCCTCCGTCGGTTCCGCCGACAGCTTAGTAATGGGATCCAGCAGGTACAACCTGGAAAGTTACGGTATTTAGTTTGGTTCCCGACTTCCAATAATAGCCAATTTCATAACAAATGACCCAGACAATAATCTGTTGCATGCATAAGATACTCATAAGGTAAAAACTTGGTTTAAGAGACCACGGTCTAATGGTCCTTATAAGATGACTTCATAAGCAGTGGTCATTAGAACGAGATGGTCCAAAAACTGAGGTAGTCCTAATGTTGACACGGTCTTAATAGTGAGGTGGTTAAAATATTGAGGTGGTTGTTATATTGAGGTGGTCCTTATATTGAGATAGTCCTAATATTGAGTAAAGTTGGTCCTTATAATGAGGTGGTCATAATAATAATAAGATGGTCGTAATATTGAGGTTGTCATAATATCGAAGTGGTCCTTTTATTGAGGTGGTCCTAATATTGAGATGGTCCTAATATTAAGGTAAAATTGAGCTGGTCCTAATATTCAAGGGTCCTAAAATCGACATGGTCCTAATATTGAGGAGGTTATATTATTAAGATGGTCCTAATATTGAGGTGGTCTTAATATTGAGATGGTCCTAATATTGAGATGGTCCTAATATTGAGGTGGACCTTATATTGAGATTGTCCTAATATTAAAGTGGTCCTTATATTTAGGTTGTCCTTATATTGAGATGGTCCTAATATTGAGGTGGCCCTAATATCAAGATGGTCCTAATATTTAAAGTGATCGTAATAATCAGATGGTCCTTATATTGAGATGGTCCTAATATTGAGATTGCCCTAATATCAAGATGGTCCTAATATTGAGGTGGTCCTTATACCCAGATGGTCCTTATATTGAGATGGTCCTAAATTAAAGTGGTCCCTACATTGAGGTTGTCCTAATATTGTCACTATATTGAGATGGTCCCAATATTGAGGTTGTCCTAATAATGAGATGGTTCCTAATAATTAGGTGGTCATAATATTGAGATGGTCCTAATATTGAGGTTGTCCTAATCATAAGGTGGTTCTAAAAATGAGGTGGTCCTTATATTGAGGTTGTCCTAATATTGAGGTGGTCCTAATAATGAGTGGTCTAAAATGAGGTGGTCCTGATAATGAGGTGATCCTAATATTGAGGTGGTCCTATAATTAGGAGCATAAGTCATTTTTTGGAGGTTTATCTATTGGGGTTGTCCTTATATTGAGATGGTCATAATATTGAGCGATCCTAATATCGAGATGGTCTCTTTTACAGAGATTTTTTTTTGTATATGCATGGTTAAAAACATAAACTCTGTAACCTACAGAGCCGGACCCAGGAGTTCAAGTTAGAAGGGCGCTATATTAAAAAAAAAAAAAAAAGGAAGCAGTGACAATGCAAGCGGCTTGCCGGTTTGCCCGAACAGTGGGAAGTACGTACTTCTGTATGGTGGAAGATGATGATCAACATCATATGTTTATTTTTAAATGTTATTAAATGCATAAATATCCATTCTGATTACAGTAAACATTTCCTAGAATGATAATTATATATATATATATATATATATATATATATATATATTATATCCTGAAATTGAATATATAGCTCTTATAGTGGACTGAACTTATTTACCTAATGATAGTGATATACAAGATGCCTCACACAATGGCTCTATTGGATTTCATAAATTTTATACATATATCAAACATATTATTTTTTGTATTTTTATCCACACCTGATCCTGTCCATTTCTATAATGGCATATGAGATGAAGACTGGATTGAAACTGATGTCACTGGCCCTGAGGTTGAACAGCCCTGTAATTTTACAGATAACATGTCATAAAATACCCGAGTGTCCACTGATCATCTGCCTGTCATATATAACAGTGTATGACGTGATCAAAAACTAGAATGAAATCTCAAAGTGATAATTTTTTGTTTCTAAATTAAACAGTGTTTGCATTTCTTTTTTTCTATTTAAAGGCTATAAATGATTCAAATAAGACACCATTTAATTATGTAATTATAACTTGTATCAAAATTTATTTATTTACGTTGATGTGAAAACAAGTCTTTCGTAATTCGTATTTAGAATAGGGAAAAAAGGTAAGAGAGGAACATCGCCTACATGCCGTCTCATCCAGTTTGGTGACGACCATCGTGGAAGTATCCTGTGCCTCCATTTTCTCTCTCATGTCGGCGACCTTGTCTTGCCAGCTCATCCCTATCGAAGTAACAATCTAAACTTTTAAATTTAACCTAATAACAACAATATTTTGGCAGAGAACTTGGGTAAAATATGGGGCATATAATAGATAGACTGATTATTTAAGAAATTAATTCTGACATTTAATGTTGATATTCAATAAAGATCCATTCAACCAGAACACTTTCTTAATCCCCAGAACTCCGTAGCCACACCCCTTTCCTTCCTTGACTGGCTGGTCGAGTCTTATTGTGTAAGAAAGAATACAAATTGATCAGATATACTTACAAGTATTACTGAAACTAATATCTCAACCGCTTATTTTATTTTATTTTTTTCATTTAAACATTGAAAGAGACAGATATACATCTATTTCGATCAATCCACACGTGTCCTCATAACTATAGCAAAAATACAAGCAATACTTCTACTAATGATCAGACCAATGTTGACAACGTGCGCGTGTGTATGTGAGGTAGAAATCTCGTACCTCGGTATTTGGGTCAGGGAAAGTGTTAGGGTTTTGGTGTTAGGCTACTGTTTGCTAGTAGAGTTTGTTGTTTGGTTTTGGGGGCTGAAATAATGGCTAGTTTCAATGTTGATTTACATACCTCGCTATGACAACATTTTACAAACCGTTATAAAGCACTCGGAGTCACACATGGACTCGTTGAGATAATCATAAAAGTAAATTATCTCGTTGAGATAATGATAAAAGTCTGTGTTGGTATGGAAAAAATAAGGTAGTGTACATGTTTATTTTTCAGTCTGTTTCAAAATCCCTACAATCAGTGTAAATATAGTAGAAAATCAGAAAGCAGACCTGCGAACTGGAGAGGTAAACTGTTGATGGTCGTGCTGGGCTGGGCGGGCCGGCCATTGCCTGTGTGCCAGAAGAGGTCAATCAGGTCAGTGACGCTCTTCAATTGGATTCCAGCAGTCCGCAGCTCCTCTTCATTTTTCTTCCAAGAAGCTGGGAAACAGACAACAGATAAACCATTCGGAGCACTTCGAAAAATATTAAACAGATTTTGCTGGTGATTGCTGAGTAGATGCAACTGCCGATAGTATATATAATTCAAAGAGTGGATAGAACAGAATAGAAACATCAAGAATGGCGAACACAATTAAAATGTTTTTTGGAAATAACAATATTTAGATATAATTTAAATTCTTTTCTTCAAATTATTCGCATATTAATATTATGTGTAATTATCAAATTAGTAAATATCAAACGCATCTTTGTCCACAATGTTTTTGTTGTTGTTGTTGTTTTTAAATCCATATGATAAAAATGTAATTCAATAAGAAGAGGACCTATTGTTGTTCATCCTACAGATGTGATAAAACTTACCAGATCCAACAAGGAATGGACTGGCTCCAAGTGATTGTGATGCATTTAGTTCCTGCTTCACCCATTCTATCATGGTGGGCACGCCTTTCTCCTCTGGAAAGTACAGTGAATATTCATTGATCATCAGGTCAGCCAGACCACATAGGTCAACCAGATCATAAAGGTCAACCAAAGTGGCTAGGTCAACCAGATCATAAAGGTCAATCAAATCATCTAGGTCAACCAGATCATAAAGGTCAACCAGATCATAAAGTTCAACCAGATCATCTAGGTCAACCAGGTCATCAAGGTCAACCAAATCATCTAGGTCAACCAGATCACCAAGGTCAACCAGGTCATCAAGGTCAACCAAATCATCTAGGTCAACTAAATCATCTAGGTCAACCAGATCATAAAGATCAACGAAATCATCTAGGTCAACTAGATCATAAAGGTCAACCAGATCATAAAGTTCAACCAGATCATCAGGTCATCAGGTAAATTAACAAGTTTAAAAATCCAGTCTTTACATTGCAAACAACATAGGGTTAAAGGTATGATCTTGTTCCTGTTCGTGTAAAAATAAGTATTAAAACTGCATTATAAGAACTTAACATCTGATTTTCGGGTTACCTAATGAAGACATAAAGTCACATCATTATATCTAAATTGTACAAACTAACGTGATTTTCATATTGTTGATATTATAGTAACTTGGGTTGGGGTTCTTACAACTTATACTAATCCCTCTAAAATGTTTCTGGGTTGGACCAGTACTTTGTGCCTAGAATGAAAATCGTTAGTCCTTAAGGAGTTTCAAATCAACAACATTCAGGTCCTCGGCCTTTCAGTCCACCACTGAACCAAGCCACCCTTCAACCAAACTAACTTAAAATGGAGTTACAACGTTATAATATTATCGTATTACATCTTTGTGTTTCATATTGTGCGTACTTGCTGCTACTGATGATGATGATGATGCTGATGGTGGTGGTGGTGATAGTAATTATAGGATGACATTAATTGATGATTATCAAAAATCGACATTAACAGCAATGTCCCACAGCAAAAAGATCAGAGGTTCGCATAATATTTTTATGTTGTTGATGATGGTGTTGTTTCTAATGAAATTCAATGATAGTTGACCGGTGCACATTGTACAGGATGAACAGTATATTACTGCATATCTGAGGGAAATACCCCTTTGATATTTCGGATAAATCATTTTGAAATTCTCCATTATTTTAACATGAACGTTGCTTTATCCAAGTAAAGTTAAAATAAAGTTAAGACCAGAGATATAGTTGTCAAAATACCATATGCAAATACCATATTAGTGATTAACACACTAGCGCTAAGGTATCTGGTCACCCGTTCGACAAGTGGGTTCCCTCCAGGTACTCTGGTTGCCTTCCCAACGTTTAGGACAATTCGACCACCGCCACAAGCGCCAACAAACAAATGTTTATCTTCATCAATTTTTAACGTTTAGTAAAGTCTTGAAAGTATCATAAAGCCTTACTCTGTCGCATTAGGATCCAGTTACAGTCCAGTTTATCCTCGGCCTCTAAGAAATACCGTCCGTCTGTCCACAGTGCTTGCTTGTGCACTGTTATGACGGCAAACCCTGGAATAGAGTAAGCATTTGTCATTGTTACAGTTTTATTTGCTATTTTTGTTTATTTTATTGCAGGCGGTTAATTACATGATGAATTACTACTATTTATGATAATATACGTGTAATATATCAGTTATGTTGAATAATATGGAATATTCTATTACGATAGTCAATCTCTATCTCTCTCTCTCTCTCTCTCTCTCAATATTTTTATAAACGTGATTAAAATATGGTATAACCGGAAATGAGTGTCGAATACTTAACAATTAACAAGTTTTTAATATATCAAACAACAAATAGTTTTCTTTGTTTGTCGTGTCTGTTTTTGTTGTTACTGCTTGTTAACATTTTTTTGTTAACGGCCATTTCCGTACATTAACATTCAAATATGTTATAACATCGTGGTGTCATTTTTTGTTGAAATTCAAGAAAAGACATTTGACTATTTTCATGGCCTCCGTTAAGCATCTGAGCTAAGCAACCATTTTCTTAACTTCCCGCTTATGACAGGTTGGAGTGTACAAATAAGGAGGAGAATGTTAACTACTCAGACCACTGACCTGCCGAACCATCGAAGCCTGAGATGTAAGCCCTTCTCTTGTCATAGTCGGATACGTATTCGCTCTGAAATTAAAATGACGACACATTCATTAATTAAGTTGTGTTTCAATTAAAGTCATCCCACATGACAGGTAATATACTGTGACAGCTCAATATTAATACTGCAATTAATGGTTACATGGGAAAATCATGTGGAAAAATGTCAACTTTTGGTGTTAAAGTGCCCTATTGAAATGAAATATGCAGTAATGGTGTTTTCACTACTGAAACATAAACCTACACCTTAAATGAAACAAACGTACTTGTAGCCATATTCAGATGACTGAGTGAATTTTATCACCATGTACATGAATTGACATATGATAAAAATGAATTTTCATTTAAGAAACAAAGAACAAACTCGCTAATCAAGTCGTTCCTCAACCAGGCCAACAGCAGGGATTAACGAGGCTCCGCTACATTGGTGTCGTGGTCTACAGATAGCCTTAATGCTTTGGATCTAAAGGTTTGAACGGCGCCGAGATGACCTTCTCGGGTACAAACTTCTTGTCCAGCCGAGGAACCGGTGTAAGTTTTAAGAACTTGTTCCCAACAGACGTAATATGTTCAAACTATATAGATATACGGTAAAACCTGCCATAACGGCTCATTTGAGCAAAAGCCTATTAGCGGCAACACTTTTATTCCCCTCCCACCCCATAAGTTTTACCTGGGTACCAGTCGAAAGCTCTGTACAGCATACTTTTCTGTGACTCCAGAAGTTGTTGTTGCTGACGGATTGTATCGTGCTATTATTGAATAAAACTGCAGATCAAAACAAACAATACACAAATAACAAATATTGACATAGGGATATACATACGAGATGTGCATCCTCACTTGGTACGAGGTACGCCTCTATTCCTTGGGTAGCAAAATACTGCCTCAGCACGGTCACCCGGTCTTTGGTGTTTACTCGGGTGGGCGGGGCATCGGCACCCTGGGGAAGAGAAACGCGGACATTAAAAACATACATCTCAACTGACTTCGTGATATGATACATTTTAACATTGAGCAACCACTGGCTGCCTCTCCGTATGTTCGTTCCGTCGTCCGTCTGGTAAAGGGGATTTGGTGGCACGGTCAAGTGTTACAATGACCACTTATCTAAGGAGTGTGGGTTCGAACTCCTTCGGAAGTAATACTTATTAAAGGCCTTATTGACTAAAACCCATGAATCTTCAAGAATATTTAAACGCGGTTAGATTTAGTCCCTTAATCGAGATAAAATAAATGTGTTTAAACAGTTTAAATGTGACTGTTCGTACAGAATATGCATTTCTTCTTCTTATTGTACTCTAAATATATATATAATATAATTTTAAATTTATGCCTCTTTTAACATTCCCTTGGTGTTGTTATCCTAGAAACAAAACATATGTTTAATTAACCAACTAGGAGAAACAAAATATACGGACGTTTATATTATACGCGTTTGTAATAATCGGCTATTTTTCCCTGCAAAAGCTGTTGCTGTTTTTTCATCGTTCTTGACATTCCGCATTATTATGATAGCGTCTTTAAACCCATTTACCAACAGCAGGCTTCAAGTAGAACATGAGAGTTTGCAGGGATCAAAGTCTAAAGACGATATGTTATCAAAGAACTGCAGTTTTTCATCATTACAAAATCATGGGATGAAACATTTATTGCTATTTCGACACCCACTTAGAATCAATCCTCGTCTAGTAATACCGCAAAGCTTGATTATATAGGTAATGAAAAAAGAAAACTTCTTCGTATTGTGAAGATTTACAACATATAAAGATTTAATCTCTCGCTTCTTCTTCTTCTTTTATTTGTTCCTCTCTTTTTTTTACTTAATTCACATAAATGTTTATACATGTCACATGTATTGCTATTTTTCACTTATGTGCAAACATGATTTTAATCAAATATGCTTGATCTATTGAGTGTTAGTATAGTTTAAATATCGACACAGGTAATGTTGTAGAAGCATTTCTTATCGTAAGGTAATTAAATAACCATTACATTTCGCAGTAGGTTCATCCAATTTTATCCATACATACATTCTGACTTGTCTGATATCTTTTTGGGACCTTGATTCTGGTCTTGATATCAAAGACCGTTAATTAAATTTTTTTCTTTCTTTTTAGGTTTTCGTGGACTGCAACGCAGCCGCGAAAACCTACTGTTCTTCTTGTGTTTCTTTTTCCCTTTTTTTTTTCCATTATTATTATTCTTTGCACTTTTTTTGTGGCCGCTGTTGCGGCATGATTAGAAGTGCTACAAATATGAAAATTTCCATGCATACTCACATGTATCTGAAGTTGTGCACCATCAAGTTTGTTTTTCATTTTAGTACTAAGTTTTGCCGCTAGGTGGCGTTTAGCATCAAAACATATAATTGCTGATAACTCTGTCATTTGACATTTTATTTGTATGCAGTTTTTTGCATTCTGTTCTCTGTCAACTACCCCATTAAATATGATGAGTGGCAATATCCATACCTTTGAAACTATTGAGCTAGAAGAGGTTGAATGTTTGAATCTTTGAAAAAATCTGGCAAATTAGGGTGTGTCCACGAAAAACATGCCCATTTTTGTTAGAGATTAGATACGCTCATTCTGTTTTTTGAAATTGATTCCGAAGATCTTTGCGCACAAAATATATGGGGTGGCGATTTCAGAAAATGCATAAAATGGCTTTCAATAAGCGGTCAAAGTGCACTAAAATATGGAGGATTTTTTTTTTCGAGAATAGGCATTTTTTTAGTTTTTTGATGATTCTGCCATTATTTTTGAATCAATTTTTATGAAATTTTCACAGATTGTATTGTTTGTTGTTTCAAGGGACTTCACAGTTTCAAAATTTCAAAAAATGCAAAGGTCAAGGTCATATTGTGATTATTGGTTTTTTCTTTGACCTTAAATATCTCAAAATCTAAAAATATTTTATCGAAAGAATATGGGTAAAATCAAAAGCCTCTAAAGAGTACTTTTTGAAGAATTTTAGTTTTTTCAGATCGGGGTTGATTTGGTTGTTTGGTGGCAGTTTGAAGATTGGTCATACTTTGAATTGATTTTAAAGCCTTTAAAGTTTAAATGTGTGATATATTTTATCATCATTGGAAAAAAGAATGTCTTACCTCGTCAACAAAAATTTTTTTTTGAAAATCTGTCAAGAATTGATGAATTTATAGAGAATTTAAATACATGACCCAGAATAAAAACAGAGAAAATTTGACAGAATGTTACCTATGTTCTATAAATAGATGCAGGCTCTGCTAGCTGTAACAGATCATGAATGTATGTGTAAAACAAGCCTACTATCTCACTTCCATAGTAGCAGGTAATTTAGTTATGCATCAACCCATCAGAGGTTTTACCATATAGCTATTAAATTGGCTAAAGACTCCCTGCAGTGATGACCAGCAATTAACAGGTCTGATCACAGCGGATGGGGGCCTGGCTCAGTGGAAGATCTCATTCCATTCGAGATGCTTTTAAGTCTTGGTCACAGCTGAATTCACCAATGAAGGAAAAAACTAAGATATATAAACGTTTTGCATTTTGTTGTTTTTCTGGTATTTTGACTTGGCTGATCAGGTTTGAAACTGTTGATCATCACGAAAACCGTTGCATTTGCAGTATGCAAATCTAGTTCTTTTTGTTACACTTTTTAAAACCAATGATTTTCTGCAAACGATATGCATACATTTATAACAAAAAAGAAGCTTAACTATTGTCGCTAATGATATTTATCTTAATTGAAAAAAAGAATATGCGAAAAAGAATTCACAGTAAAATTCAGTTTTGTTGTTTCTCTACATAAAACCTTACTAGAACAATATATATAATCACGCGTGATTGTTTACCGTCCCCGCTGGCCGAGTGGTTAGAGCGTCCGCCACGGGAGCAGGAGGTCGTGGGTTCGATCCCCGGCCGCGATATACCAAAGTCGTAAAAAAATGGTACTGTTTTAACACCCTTGCTAGTCACCGTCTACAAATTGACTGAAATACTGTCGGTGGGACGTTAACCCAACAAACAAACAAACACGTGATTAATAATTCAGACAGCTCAACACACTGGACAGTCTAAGGATCGAAATCAAAGTCACACAGTCCAACCGAATGCTGGTATACCTATTACCAGATGATGTTTGAATGTTAAATCCGAACTGTAATGGTAACTAAGTAGATAAATAATTTCATATTGGCGACTTCAGCTGTCAGAAAACTTGAAGTCATTACAAAATAAATACTTTTCGTTGGGGTTAATATTCATGACTTATATCATCCACGAAATCAACGACCATTAGTTCTCCACGAAATTATTGATTTTTCAGTACATATATAGATCTCCCCTTACCCCTTATTAAGACAGGTGCAAACGTTTCTATGTTCTTCAGTTAGTAATCAAAGTTATTCGAGAAATATGCCAAGCATTCTCTTTTGAACATCTTTTAAATATCTGATATAAAAGATTTGCATTTTATTTAACAATATAATGCTCAGCATGTTCATAAAAGTAGAGATCGATGCTATAGCTACCCTTTGATTCCTAGATTTACATGTCAAAATAATGCTGAGGAGTGATGAGGAATATATATGCTATCACTTAGACTAGAGGATCCAGAGAAAGGGAGTAAGGATATAAAACCGCCAGTCTGGCAATCAGGCAATCATAATCTCGTGCCATGCCAAAATAGATTCTCATTGATCTGTACAAGCCTTTCAAAAGTAAGACAGATGACAGATTTGATGATTTTTTATTTGCGGTGGGAGGGGGTCGCAATTTATATTCTAATTGAGTTCATTAACAGTAGCTGACCCTTTTATCTGTTGAGAGGTTGGTTGGTGGGAGGAAATAAACCCAAATTGTTTTGCCAAAAGACATACTCTAAAAATAACAATGCATTGTAAGAAAAAGAAAAAACAAGAGGCCCATGATGGCCCTAAATCGCTCACCTGAGATTAATAGGTTGACCCAAGGAACATCTGTACCAATTTATTTTAAAATCTGGCAAGTAGTTTTGAAGAAGATGATTTTTAAAGTTTTCATATTTTTTTTTTTGTTGCCATGGCAACCAGAATTCTACATGGATCAAGTTTATTTTAGCAACTTTTGTGAAGGTTGACCCAAGGATCATCCCTGCCAAGTTTAATCAAATTATGTCCATTGGTTTCAGAGGAGATGTTGTTTAAAGGTTTCTCTATATACATATAAGGCAAATAAGCCCCGCCCCTGGCGGCCATGTTTTTTTACGGATCGGAAAATTTTTAGCAACTTTGGTAGAGGTTGACCTAAGTAACATCTGTACCAATCTATTTTAAAATCTGGCAAGTAGTTTTGAAGAAGATGATTTTTAAAGTTTTCATATTTTTTTTCTTTATGTTGCCATGGCAACCAGGGTTCTACATGGATCAAGTTTATTTTAGCAACTTTTGTGAAGGTTGACCCAAGGATCATCCCTGCCAAGTTTATCAAATTCTGTCCAGTGGTATCAGTGGAGATGTTGTTTAAAGGTTTCTCTATATACATATAAGGCAAATAAGCCCCGCCCCTGGCGGCCATGTTTTTTTACGGATCGGAAAATTTTTAGCAACTTTGGTAGAGGTTGACCCAAGGAACATCTGTACCAATTTATTTTAAAATCTGGCAAGTAGTTTTGAAGATGATGATTTTTAAAGTTTTCAAATTATTTTTCTTTTTGTTGCCATGGCAACCAGAGTTCTACATGGATCAAGTTTATTTTAGCAACTTTTGTGAAGGTTGACCCAAGGATCATCCCTGCCAAGTTTAATCAAATTCTGTCCAGTGGTTTCAGAGGAGATGTTGTTTAAAGGTTTCTCCACATACATATAAGGCAAATAAGCCCCGCCCCTGGCGGCCATGTTTTTTACGGATCGGAAATTTTTTAACAACTTTGGTAGAGGTTGACCTAAGTAACATCTGTACCAGTCTATTTTAAAATCTGGCAAGTAGTTTTGAAGAAGATGATTTTTAAAGTTTTCATTTTTTTTCTTTTTGTTGCCATGGCAACCAGAGTTCTACATGGATCAAGTTTATTTTAGCAACTTTTGTGAAGGTTGTCCCAAGGATCATCCCTGCCAAGTTTAATCAAATTCTGTCCAGTGGTTTCAGAGGAGATGTTGTTTAAAGGTTTCTCTATATACATATAAGGCAAATAAGCCCCGCCCCTGGCGGCCATGATTTTTTACGGATCGGAATAATTTTAGCAACTTTGGTAGAGATTGACCCAAGGAACACCTGTACCAAATTATTTTGAAATCTGGCCAGTAGTTTTGAAGGAGATGATTTTTAAAGTTTTCAAATTTTTTTCTTTTTGTTGCCATGGCAACCAGAATTCTACATGGATCAAGTTTATTTTAGCAACTTTTGTGAAGGTTGACCCAAGGATCATCCCTGCCAAGTTTAATCAAATTCTGTCCATTGGTTTCAGAGGAGATGTTGTTTAAAGGTTTCTCTATATACATATAAGGCAAATAAGCCCCGCCCCTGGCGGCCATGTTTTTTTACAGATCGGAAAATTTTTAGCAACTTTGGTAGAGGTTGACCTAAGTAACATCTGTACCAATCTATTTTAAAATCTGGCAAGTAGTTTTGAAGAAGATGATTTTTAAAGTTTTCATATTTTTTTTCTTTATGTTGCCATGGCAACCAGGGTTCTACATGGATCAAGTTTATTTTAGCAACTTTTGTGAAGGTTGACCCAAGGATCATCCCTGCCAAGTTTATCAAATTCTGTCCAGTGGTATCAGAGGAGATGTTGTTTAAAGGTTTCTCTATATACATATAAGGCAAATAAGCCCCGCCCCTGGCGGCCATGTTTTTTTACGGATCGGAAAATTTTTAGCAACTTTGGTAGAGGTTGACCCAAGGAACATCTGTACCAATTTATTTTAAAATCTGGCAAGTAGTTTTGAAGATGATGATTTTTAAAGTTTTCAAATTATTTTTCTTTTTGTTGCCATGGCAACCAGAGTTCTACATGGATCAAGTTTATTTTAGCAACTTTTGTGAAGGTTGACCCAAGGATCATCCCTGCCAAGTTTAATCAAATTCTGTCCAGTGGTTTCAGAGGAGATGTTGTTTAAAGGTTTCTCCACATACATATAAGGCAAATAAGCCCCGCCCCTGGCGGCCATGTCTTTTTACGGATCGGAAATTTTTTAACAACTTTGGTAGAGGTTGACCTAAGTAACATCTGTACCAGTCTATTTTAAAATCTGGCAAGTTTTTTTTTAAAGTTTTCATTTTTTTTTCTTTTTGTTGCCATGGCAACCAGAGTCTACATGGATCAAGTTTATTTTAGCAACTTTTGTGAAGGTTGTCCCAAGGATCATCCCTGCCAAGTTTAATCAAATTCTGTCCAGTGGTTTCAGAGGAGATGTTGTTTAAAGGTTTCTCTATATACATATAAGGCAAATAAGCCCCGCCCCTGGCGGCCATGATTTTTTTTTTTACGGATCGGAATAATTTTAGCAACTTTGGTAGAGATTGACCCAAGGAACACCTGTACCAAATTATTTTGAAATCTGGCCAGTAGTTTTGAAGGAGATGGTTTTTAAAGTTTTCAAATTTTTTTCTTTTTGTTGCCATGGCAACCAGAATTCTACATGGATCAAGTTTATTTTAGCAACTTTTGTGAAGGTTGACCCAAGGATCATCCCTGCCAAGTTTAATCAAATTCTGTCCATTGGTTTCAGAGGAGATGTTGTTTAAAGGTTTCTCTATATACATATAAGGCAAATAAGCCCCGCCCCTGGCGGCCATGTTTTTTTACAGATCGGAAAATTTTTAGCAACTTTGGTAGAGGTTGACCTAAGTAACATCTGTACCAATCTATTTTAAAATCTGGCAAGTAGTTTTGAAGAAGATGATTTTTAAAGTTTTCATATTTTTTTTCTTTATGTTGCCATGGCAACCAGGGTTCTACATGGATCAAGTTTATTTTAGCAACTTTTGTGAAGGTTGACCCAAGGATCATCCCTGCCAAGTTTATCAAATTCTGTCCAGTGGTATCAGAGGAGATGTTGTTTAAAGGTTTCTCTATATACATATAAGGCAAATAAGCCCCGCCCCTGGCGGCCATGTTTTTTTACGGATCGGAAAATTTTTAGCAACTTTGGTAGAGGTTGACCCAAGGAACATCTGTACCAATTTATTTTAAAATCTGGCAAGTAGTTTTGAAGATGATGATTTTTAAAGTTTTCAAATTATTTTTCTTTTTGTTGCCATGGCAACCAGAGTTCTACATGGATCAAGTTTATTTTAGCAACTTTTGTGAAGGTTGACCCAAGGATCATCCCTGCCAAGTTTAATCAAATTCTGTCCAGTGGTTTCAGAGGAGATGTTGTTTAAAGGTTTCTCCACATACATATAAGGCAAATAAGCCCCGCCCCTGGCGGCCATGTTTTTTACGGATCGGAAATTTTTTAACAACTTTGGTAGAGGTTGACCTAAGTAACATCTGTACCAGTCTATTTTAAAATCTGGCAAGTAGTTTTGAAGAAGATGATTTTTAAAGTTTTCATTTTTTTTTCTTTTTGTTGCCATGGCAACCAGAGTTCTACATGGATCAAGTTTATTTTAGCAACTTTTGTGAAGGTTGTCCCAAGGATCATCCCTGCCAAGTTTAATCAAATTCTGTCCAGTGGTTTCAGAGGAGATGTTGTTTAAAGGTTTCTCTATATACATATAAGGCAAATAAGCCCCGCCCCTGGCGGCCATGATTTTTTACGGATCGGAATAATTTTAGCAACTTTGGTAGAGATTGACCCAAGGAACACCTGTACCAAATTATTTTGAAATCTGGCCAGTAGTTTTGAAGGAGATGATTTTTAAAGTTTTCATTTTTTTTTCTTTTTGTTGCCATGGCAACC
>CM037779.1:45515846-45565846 GCA_021229015.1 Solen grandis | reverse complement strand
CAACTTTGAAGATCTCCATAATATACTGTCAGAAATGGACATATATGTAATTTACAGTATGTTCTTACCAACAGTCACAGATTTCTTAGAAGTTTCCATACTAGTGACACAGAATTTGAGATTTTTGTGTTTTACAGGAAAATTTTATTGAAACACAGCCCACTATCTTGAAGCTATGAAGGTAACATAGTACCGTTATTATCTTTCCAAAAAAAAAAAAGCGGAACTGGTTTTCAACTGTCTCCAATGTTTAAAAGGTTGAATCTAAGCAGACAGGAATTCAAAAACCCATTCATGATATATGCACTGCACCTTTCTAATTATGTCAATTTAAGCAACCAAATTTTTTTCTTCAAATGTTGAAGGATGGTATCTGACATTTTTCCATCAATCAAAATGGTCTCTAAAAATTAAGTAATTGTGATAACTTGGGTTTTGTATTGAACAACCCAACAAAATTCAAAATCTCGGTTTCCAATATCATTGTTTCTTATAGTTTCAAAATTAGTTTTAACATTTTCATGTAGGTTTAAAAAAATATGTTGAAAATAGAAAAATAAATGCAAACACATTGAAATAGTTCTGCTATGACCATGTAAATATATATATGTTCAAACACAGTAAAACAAGTGGGATACATGGCACATCAAGAATGGCCTAATATTCAGCTTACGCTTAAAGACATTAAAGACTGAAACAATTACTCCTCATACTAGTACATTATATGGTGTCTTTTAAAAACTAATCTAGGTGATCTAATATGTTTTTTTATATTCTGTGACTTTTCTGAGCAACTCATAAGATTTTGTGAAATTACAATGTACTAATAATCAGAATAAATTAATATATACAGACAATTTGCTATCAATTGAAGAACAAACAACAGATTTTGGTTTGTTCCCCCTGCTGACCTTCTAACAGTTAAGTTGTTCAGTGTAGTATTTCAGATACGTACGTGCAGTATCGGCTGGAGCACCTATTGAAATCATCCTTTTTGAACCCGGGAGGACAGCCCTACAGCAGGGGGTATAGGGCATTTCTATCAAGTGGCCAGCTCCTGGGTAGAAGAACCTCTGGAAGTTGTGTCTGTATTTCTCTGGGACTTGTTCAGCGTATTGCTGGTGCCACTTTGGGTGTACTTGTTTATCATCCCCACCAGATATAAACAATATCTTGGCATCGTTCTGCCATGCCTAATTAAAATACATATACAAATGTACAAAGCTATAATATTGATCATGTATGTCATAATGCCAGTTTTTCTTATTTTGAATTTTGTATTTGTTTTACCAGATATTCAATATTTTATAAATGTTGAATAAATAGTCTCAAAATCAGCCACAATCATAACCATTCATTAAAATTTATCAAACAAGTAATTATAAGAAATTATCCATTTTATTATCAAAACAATTAATATAAAGCCATAAAAAAAATCCACAGCTAAAATATGTCAAGTGTTATTTTCTGTGTGAAGAAATGTCCATATGAAATGAATGTAAATGCAAGAAGATAGTCCATGTAAGATCTGTTTAATTTTACTTCAGATGGCCTAATATGTTTTCCTTTACAACTTGGATATGCAATCAACTAGCAAACATGACCACAACCAATTTGTCACACTACCGGTACTTGATCAATGTTTATTTCCAATGAATTGTCCCTTCTGCTGAATCTATAGGAAAATTTTCATAGCAGTCTGTTTGGTTACATGAAATATATTTCAAAAGAAAAAGGTATCATCCCTACAATGCATGAAAAGGATTCAGAATAAATGTAAAAACCAGACACACATATTTGAAAACTTATCAAAATAAGTTGAAATACACACTTAACCTCTATTATTCAAAATTCAAGATTATATTGTTTATTGTTGAATGGATCTCAATGCACTAAATTTTGACGGCTCTTGCGCATCTCATTTAGAAAGAGCAAATGTAAATGAAAGGAAGATGCTATGGGTCCTGTAGCCACTGTCTAAACAAAAAGATGTGACAAATAATTCTTGGTAAATCTGACACAATGTCGACAATAAATCATTATACATGTATATCATATATTTCTTTCAAAATCAGTGGTTACAATGATGTTTTTTACATACAATATTTTTTTTATAGATTCAATGAACTTGAAATTCAATATTAAACAACTGATTATCAGCAGAACCAATGAAGAAAAATTATAAACATTGACAGAAAATAATTTGGCATAAAATACTGCTCTAAGTATATGTAATATTTACCGGTAGTATGTGTGGATTTTCACAGTTGAAGTGGTTTTCTATATTGAATCCTTCTTCAGTTTCATAACACACATCAAAACAAGGCCTTAAAAGCAAAGTAGCATATAACATAATTCAGAATATCTTATGCAACTTTTATAATGAACATGCCACCTAGAGGCAGGACCAGTAACTTGTATTCACAAACCATCATAAGTTTGAATTTTCACATGTCAAAAATAACTTATTCTTTAATCTTTATAGGAAATATTTTTGTTTTACCAATCCAAACTTTTGAAATGTCTATACCCATAGATAATTGATCCCTTTTTTAGCTGTTTGGTTTGGGTGTTAAATATTTCAGGAAATACGTACATGATTTATAAAAAAAGATACTAGAGTAAAGATATATCTTCAAATATTTTGAGAATTCAACCTCTGAGGGTGAGTCACTGTCTGAATTTTATTCTAAGAATTTACTTTCAAAGTATTCCTGGTATCAAACAAGATGGCCCTGAAGTCAATCACCTTCATTTGCCTGCACTGCTGAAGAAATGAAGGTGTAAGTGTAAAACCAATAAATCCGTGTGATGTTCTAATATTTCAAGGGCCAGAAAAATAGCTCTAATAATCAACAAGAGGACCAAGATGGCCCTGTGTCACTCACCTGAGTAAGATTGCTGTGTTAGGCATGATGACAAAAAATGTGGCATTTTAAGTGTTTTTCTAACATTTGACTAAGTGACCTAGATTTTGATCCTACCTGAACAAGATTTTTCTAAAATTGGCCCTGGTGACCTACTTTTTGACCCCATGTGGCCCAGTTTTGAATTCATCTGAGATTTAATGTAAATAAAAATTCTGACCAAGTTACATAAAGGTTAGGCTGAAACTGTGGCTTCTAGAGTGTTCACAAGGTTTTTCTAAGACTTGACCTGGTGACCTAGTTTTTGACCCCACATGACCCAATTTCGAACTCATCCAAGATATCATGTAGACAAACACACTGACAAAGTTTCATGAAGATTTGGCCAAAACTGTGGCCTCTAGAGCGTTCACAAGGTTTTTTCTAATATTTAACCTGGTGACCTCAATTAATATTCCATTAAATCAATTAAACTGGGGTCGGAAATTTAGTTCAAGAGTTCCAGCCATCAGTGTTCGATGCATCCCAGGTTGAACAATATAAAATCAAGAATATTTTATGCTGGGACCTGAAATGTGTTCGAGTAAAGTATGGTGTTCCAGTTTTCAGTGTTCAAGTTACTGAAGTTTGACTGTACTAAGCCTTTTTAACATACAGGTGATCAAGATGTTAATGTGAAAGTGTCCAACCTGTAACCAGGACATTTATCCCTAGATGATAATTTGAAAAGGTATTCAGCATATGAGGGTAGTTGGCCCAATGTCAGGACAATATGACTGAGTGTGGTATCATGCCACTTGTATATGGAGTGGAATCACAATACAACACTATGTCTCATGTAGACACTGTTCCCAAATGACCGTATTGATGTAATGTCAAATCCAGGCTAACAAATGTACAGACAGATGTATCTTACCAGTTATACTTTTCCAAGAAATCCACATCAGTTTCATCAGATGGGACAATGGGAAGACCATTGACATTTACTAATGCTTGTATCTGAAAGTAGAATGGGATTATTTATTGTTTGCTTTCTAGATTTTCATAATGCTTGACCACATAGATACACCACAAAACCCTGTTAAACCATGGAACTGACAGACCAGGCAAAAAAAAGGTGACTCTAATAAACCTTATGATGTAGACTTCAAACCTCAAAGTAATAACAAGAGCACCGCAACGCTCATCTGTTTTTGCCAATGTTACATATTTTTGTTAAACATTTAAAAAAGTTGACCTTGAAAATAACAACTAAAACTGTAAGCCTTTGAATGCAAAGTTGAAGTACCATACCCTTTATATTTGACCTTTGACCTTGAAGGATGACCTTGACCTATGCATGGAATAGAATGTATACAACACAAAGATGTAAAATATGTAAACAACAAGAGGGCCAAGATGACCCTGTGTCGCTCACCTGAGTAAGATGGCTGTGTTAGGCATAATGACAAAAGATCTGGCATCAAAAGTGTTTTTCTAACATTTGACTAAGTGACTCTAACATTTGACTAAGTGACCAAGATTTTGATCCTACCTGAATTTGCACTCAACTGGGAATTCATGCAGTCACCATTCTTATTAGTTTAATGAAGACTGATACAAAAATGTAGGCCCCTAGAGTTTCACAAGATTTTTCTAAAATTTGCGCTGGTGAATTACTTTTTGACTCCATGTGGCTCAGTTTTGAATTCATCCGAGATTTGATGTAAACAAACATTCTGATCAAGTTACATTAAGGTAAGGCTGTAACTGAGGCCGCTAGAGTGTTCACAAGGATTTTCTAAGATATGACCTGGTGACCTAATTTTTTGACACCACGTGACCCAATTTCAAACTCATTCGAGATATCATGTAGACAAACATCTGACCGTGTTCACAAGGTTTTCTAAGATATGACCTGGTGACCTAGTTTTTGACCTCACGTGACCCAGTTTCGAACTCATTAGAGATATCATGTAGACAAACATCCTGACCAAATCTAATGATGATTGGGCTAAAACTGTGGCCACTATAGTATTCACAAGGTTTTCCAAGATATGACCTGGTGACCTAGTTTTTGACATCACATGACCCATTTTCAAACTCCTCACAGATATCATGTGGACAAACATACTGACCAAATCTAATGAAAATTGGGCTAAAACTTTTGCCTCTAGAGTGTTCACAAGGATTTTCTAAAATTTGACCTGGTGACCTAATTTTTGACCCCACATGACCCATTTTCGATCTCATTTGAGTTATCATGTCGACAAACATCCTGACCAAATCTAATGAAGATTGGGCAAAAACTGTGGCCTCTAGAGTGTTCTCATGGTTTTTCAAAGATTTGACCTGGTGACCTAGTTTTTGACCCCACGTGACCGATTTCCAAACTCATACAAGATATCATGTAGACAAACACCCTGACCAACTTGCATGAAGATTGGGCCAAAACTGTGGCCTCTAGAGAGTTCACAAGTTTTTTCTAAGATTTGACCTATTGAACTAGTTTTTGACCCCACATGACCCAATTTCTAACTCATTCGAGATATCATGTAGACAAACATCCTAACCAAGTTTCATGAAGATTGGGCCAAAACTGTGGCCTTTAGAGTGTTCACAAGCAATCGTTGTCGACGGACGATGGACAATAAGCGGTCACAAAAGCTCACCCTGAGCACAAGTGCTCAGGTGAGCTAAAAACAGTGCCCTGTTGGAAACGGTTCAGAAATGACAGGCATTATAAAGTTTTCAGGAGTTACAGCAAAAATAGGTCAAAGGTCAAGGTCAATAGATGAAATTAACCCTTAAAAAATCATACCAAAAATAAAAGTTGCATGTCAAATAGTAAAAAGTTATGGCCAAGGTAAAAAAATTTTGTTAAACATTTCAAAAATAGGTCAAAGGTCAAGGTCAAAAGTCCAAAAGTGTAACATTGATTGTCTTGCCACAAGGAATTCACATGTGAAATATCAGTGCCCTGTTGGTAATGGTTCTGAAATGACAGGCATTTTAAATTTTAAAATACAAAAAAGATATAAAAGTAGAGAAGTTATGGCCAATGTTAAGATTCTGGACGATGCCTGACAATGACAACAACGCGGACGCTGCAGTTACAACAACAGCTCCTATTTTTTTCTTCGAAAAACTGACAGGCTAAAAATGTAAACCAGTTCATGTAGCTGAGTGGTTAGAGCTTCAGCTCCCAAACTGTCAGGTCATGGGTTCAATCTCCAAAATTGTTCAAAATGGTAACTTGTCTCAGTATCAGAATAATGTGACTGGCTGTGGTATCATGCCATCTGTCTATGGTACAATATTGCAGTGCAGCAGTATTATATCCGTCTCATGTAGCCAAATAGTACTCAAATGACTGGAAGACTATTGGTAGGACAAACAAACCATTGATGTCTGGGTCCCCATCATGGTGAGGAGAAGGAAACCTCCATAGCAGAGTCCTACAGCTCCAAGTCGCCTCTCGTCCACAAAGTCTTTAGCACACAGCCAGTCTATGGCAGTCTTCAGAGGGAATTATAACTTCAATAAGTTAAAATTAATTCACACAAGGTTCAAAAGCAAAATATGTATATGTACTGGTATTTACAAATTACTGTATATGTAACATAAACAGAAAGAAAATTTGATGTCAGAGAATTATATCATTTGTTTTTTAATTTTTTAAATATACCTTTGACTTGCAAATTTGGAAAATAAGCATAAAATAACATCAAAAGTGGTAAATTTTAAAAATAACAATTTACAGTGAATAAAATAGATAACTCAGTATTTAGCTTCATTTTTGTATTTATTTAAAGTTTACTCAAAAAAAGCAGAGCATTTACTTTCATTTTTTATGACAGTATAAGACTATTGAAATTCTTAAAGTATGGTCTGCTTTTTACCAAATATTCTGACCACAAAAGTGGGGAAAATGCTTAATTTAACCCCCCCCCCCCCCCCCCCCCAAAAAAAATCTCTGGATGTCAAATCATACTTAAAATTAAAAGAAATACATACATCTGTTTAAAGACAGTTCTACATTGTCACTATTTTCTTTCTATTTTTGAAGATTTTTTATTCTGTATTTTTAGTTGTAATCCAAATTCATCTCCAGTTTGATAATTCCTTTTCCTTTCTGTTAATATTCAACAGACTTTGACTTACATTTATATATTTCACATTTTCTCCAAGGAGACCATTCCAGTTATACAAGCTAATACCTTGACCATACGCTAAGGCAAGAGTTACATAACCATGTGAAGCAAGAAGGGCTGCACGTGTTTCCACCAGAGTCACAAGGCCACCGTATAGATCTAAAATCGCTGGGAATGGCCGTTACCTGTATGAGAAGGGAAGGTACACTTGCCAAAACAGGGATGACTAATAGTCATGCTCAATAACACAAACTGTTACACCCCTCTCTACTTAGGAAAAACATTTGGAGCAGTTACATAATTTCAAAGTTCCTTGATTGGAAATGTCAATTTCAAAAAAGAACAAAAATAAAACAACTGGAAATTGTGTAGCAAACAAGGACAAATAGGAACTCCAAGCTTGGTTATCAATAAAGTGTTTGCTCTAGTTACACCTGAATTTATGTATTTACATGTAGATTTACATCAAATATCATACCAATACATCTAAATGATAACATTGTTTACATATCAGATCTCAATAATGAGCATTCTATGCACTGGCCTCTCAGAAAAAGAAATGTTTGCTGATATTGTTTACCTTAATTTGTCACTACTCTTTCCAATAATTTGTCAATACTCTCTTCTATATTTTATCACAACTCTCTTCTATAATTTGTCACAACTCTCTTCTATATTTTATCACAACTCTCTTCTATATTTTATCACAACTCTCTTCTATAATTTGTCACTACTCTCTTATATATTTTATCACAACTCTCTTCTATAATTTGTCACAACTCTCTTCCATAATTTGTCACTACTCTCTTCTATATTTTATCACAACTCTCTTCTATAATTTGTCACAACTCTCTTCTATATTTTATCACTACTCTCTTCTATATTTTATCACAACTCTCTTCTATAATTTGTCACTACTCTCTTCAATATTTTATCACAACTCTCTTATATATTTTGTCACAACTCTCTTCTATATTTTATCACAACTCTCTTTTATAATTTGTCACAACTCGCTTCTATAATTTATTAATACTCTCTTCTATATTTTATCACTACTCTCTTCTATATTTTATCACAATTCTCTTCTATATTTTATCACAATTCTCTTCTATATTTTATCACTACTCTCTTCTATATTTTATCACAATTCTCTTCTATATTTTATCACAACTCTCTTCTATATTTTATCACTACTCTCTTCTATATTTTATCACAATTCTCTTCTATATTTTATCACAACTCTCTTCTATATTTTATCACTACTCTCTTCTATATTTTATCACAACTCTCTTCTATATTTTATCACTACTCTCTTCTATATTTTATCACAACTCTCTTCTATATTTTATCACTACTCTCTTCTATATTTTATCACAACTCTCTTCTATATTTTATCACTACTCTCTTCTATATTTTATCACAATTCTCTTCTATATTTTATCACAATTCTCTTCTATATTTTATCACTACTCTCTTCTATATTTTATCACAACTCTCTTCTATAATTTGTCACAACTCTCTTCTATATTTTCATACTCTCTTCTATATTTTATCACAACTCTCTTCTATATTTTATCACTACTCTCTTCTATCATTTGTAACTTCTCTCTTCTGTAATTTATCACTACTCTCTTCTATAATTTATCACTACTCTCTTCTATAATTTATCACTACTCTCTTCTATAATTTGTAACTTCTCTCACCTATAATTTGTCAATACTCTCTTCTATAATTTGTCAATACTCTCTTCTATAATTTTATCACAACTCTCTTCTATATTTATCACTACTCTCTATATTCAACTCTCTTCTTTTATTTGTCACTACTCTCTTCTATATTTTATCAATACTCTCTTTCTATAATTTGTCAATACTCTCTTCTATAATTTATCACTACTCTCTTCTATAATTTGTAACTTCTCTCTTCTATAATTTATCACTACTCTCTTCTATAATTTGTAACTTCTCTCTTCTATAATTTGTCAATACTCTCTTCTATAATTTATCACTACTCTCTTCTATAATTTGTAACTTCTCTCTTCTATAATTTGTCAATACTCTCTTCTATAATTTGTCACTACTCTCTTCTATAATTTATCACTACTCTCTTCTATAATTTGTCAATACTCTCTTCTATAATTTATCAATACTCTCTTCTATATTTTGTCACTACTCTCTTCTATGATTTATCACTACTCACTTCTATAATTTATCACTACTCTCTTCTATATTTTATCACTACTCTCTTCTATAATTTATCACTACTCTCTTCTATATTTTATCACTACTCACTTCTATAATTTATCACTACTCTCTTCTATAATTTATCACTACTCTCTTCTATAATTTGTCACTACTCTCTTCTATAATTTATCACTACTCTCTTCTATAATTTATCACTACTCTCTTCTATAATTTTATCACTACTCTCTTCTATAATTTATCACTACTCTCTTCTATAATTTATCACTACTCTCTTCTATAATTTGTCACAACTCTCTTCTATAATTTATCACTACTCTCTTCTATATTTTATCACAATTCTCTTTTATTTTTTATCACAACTCTTTTTTTTTGGTCTATTAATTTTAACATTCTTTTTTTTAACATCGCCTTTTCGTTCCATCAAGTGGCACCCGGCGAACACTTGGTGACATGAACAATCGTTGTGCTACCGTCATTGTTAAGGGCAATCCAGTGATGTCATTTCTGTCGTGACACCCAACAAACACCTCTATCTGCACTTTGTATGGTGTGGTCACATTTCTCTTCATAAATCGTGCACCTGCCTTTGGTGATTTAAAACTCCAGAACAAGCCCATTGGATGGACACCTAAAGATGAAAAATTAAAAGTTAATTGATATATGTTGAGAAAACTGTTCACAAGTATATATGAAATAAGTAAATCCTCAATCATAAAACCATATTTCCACCATAAATAATAGAAATTCTTATTCTGAATATGACTATTCTTTTGTTTTGGCTGACCATATTCAAATAAAAACTCAACAAGGTTGTGACAAGATAGTTTTATTTGGTACATGACATTATACCTAAAAATAGGTAAAACATGTTACACTATGGTAAATCATATATATATTTTTTTTTTAATGTGTAAACATTTATGTAGTTCAACTGGTAGAGTATTCATCTTGTAAGCCAGACATCCTTGTTCTGAATGCTGTGAAAAATTTACAAACACTATAAAGTCCATACACACCTGTGTAGGTTCCGGCCAGAGACGGGTCCTTGGTACAGTCCACACTCCCTGAGTCATCTGACCTGTATACCGCCCGGGACTCAAACTTGGTTTTGTTCTCAGTCACACTTGCTGCTATGGTTACCAGTTGGTGTGGTCGCAGGCCCGATACCTGGATTGTCACCTTTTTGTCCACCAGGGCTTGTGATGGACTGATGGTAATAGTTGGGGTTAAACAAGACGTCAATGATGGCTGAACAAAAGGCACACTTGTATATCCAAATGCTCGCTGTAGGTGTCCTGCTATGATGGTTATTCTTTTGGTTGATTTCATGGCTAAAAATACACAGTCGTGTTCTATTGGAAAATATTTAAAACTTTGTATTTTCTATCAGTTTATCTTATGATTTTATCTGACTGCCACTATGTAAGTAGTTAGTGCATTGGCTTCTCATCATTATGGCCCAGGTTCAATTCCCATCTAGGGCAGTATGTAAGAAAACTGAGATGGTAGGTGGTCACAAGATCAGACATAGTCACAGGTGGGTATTTCATGGATTCCTCTCACAATAAGACCGCTGCCGTAAGCCACATGTGCAGTCAGTTCAAAAGCCCTACATAGAGTTATGTTTGTACCTTGCTGCTTTAAACAAGAGGGCCATGATGGCCCTGAATCGCTCACCTGATTATAAATGAGCAACATATGTTGGATTTTTCATATTGACCTACTTTTTGACCCCACATGACCCACTTTTAAACTTGTACAAGATTTTATGGAAACAGACATTCTGACCAAGTTTCATGAAAATATGGCCAAAAATGTGGCCTCTAGAGTGTTAACAAGGTTTTTCTAAGATTTGACCTTGTGACCTACTTTTTGACCCCACATGACCCAATTTTGAAGTTGTCCAAGATTTTATGGAAACAAACATTCTGACCAAGTTTCATAAAGATTGGGCCAAAAATGTGGCCTCTAGAGTGTTAACAAGGTTTTTCTAAAAATTGACCTTGTGACCTACTTTTTGACCCCACATGACCCAAAGTTGAACTTGTCCAAGATTTTATGGAGACAAACATTCTGACCAAGTTTCATGAAGATTGGGCCAAAAAATGTGGCCTCTAGAGTGTTAACAAGGTTTTTATAAGACTTGACCTTGTGACCTACTTTTTGACCCCACATGACCCAATTTTGAACTTGTCCAAGATTTTATGGAGACAAACATTCTGACCAAGTTTCATGAAGATTGGCCTAAAAATATGGCCTCTAGAGTGTTAACAAGCCAAATTGTTGACGACGCACGACGGACGAAGGGCCATCACAAAAGCTCTCCCTTGAGCACGTTGTGCTCAGGTGAGCTAAAAAGATTAATATTATTATGCTGCATGAACTTTCCTTCGGTGACCATATCAAACCAACGACATACAAAATTGGTACCAGATGCAACCTAATAATAACTGGTTTTGACTTTTTTTAGTGTTTCAATATACCAGGCACCATCCCAGATAGCAAGGGTAAATGGGACCCATATGGGCTGTATCTGGGTATGCCTATATGGGCTAAACTATGTTGGACCCATGTGGGTCCCATATGTAGAGTTTTTTTACCCATAAGGGACCCATATGGCTGTAACTGGGAATGCCTATATGGGTTCGACTATGTGGCACCCATGTGGGTCCCATATATAGATTTTCCCCCATACCGAACCCATATGGGCTGTATCTGTGTATGCCTATATGGGTATGAATATGTGGGACCCATGTGGGTCCCATATATAGAGTTTTCTTTCCCATACTGGACCCACATGGGCTGTATCTGTGTATGCCTATATGGGTTTGACTATGTGGGTCCCATATATAGAGATTTGCACATGCGCACTCTACATTTCTGGTTAAACGCAGTATTCAAACCAACGGTCAACAACATAACACGATGATAACCTACTTACCTTTTCTTCAGAGTGACAGCCAGACGAACATTATTAGCCTATTCAAAACGTGAAATACGTATGTATAACATTGACTAAGATGCATTTCTAATAATTAAGTCTTGCGTTTTATTGAAAATCATTCTGATTATGAACAAGGAATTTGTATTTTTGCGATTTGAGTTTGACTTGTTTATCGTATATTGTATGTACCGGTAGTTCAAATTCTAGGTGTCTAAGTCTAGAATTTACTTTTATCTGCTATAAATTTTAGTCTGAGGACCAAATGATCAATAATTTCGATCAAAAGACAGATAAAATTTATTGTTACCTTTTGCATTATTTACTGTATTGTTAAATAATAATGATATCGATATATACTGTAATGGGCAATTTTCTGGTATACATTCCATATGGTATTCCTACAAGATAACAAATCCTTGCAACAAATCTGTGTTTACTATTATCATGTATTTATTTATTTCTGTATCATAAAGCACTGTTATATTCCGATCAAAGTATGCCTTGCTATTTAAACTTGCTACATATACATGAAGCTACATTAAGGTATTCACATCTCTGACATATACTAGTAGAACAGGATGATTAATAATGTATAGGCTTTGTTTAATTGTAGATAGAATACCTGTCAACCTGTTTAGTTCAAATCTCTTGGATGTTGTGAGGAGTTTTCTGAATGGAAATGAGCTGGATGTAAACTACAACTTCCATGGACTGAAGGGGATGCTGCCATTTACCAAATTGTATATCATGGCTGAATTTTACAGTAAGTTTTGCTGCAATAAACTCTAGCCAAGTCTTAAATGTAATGAAATCATAGTCAATGCCTTGGAATTGTTCAACGTTTATATCATTTAAAAGCAATATATGTTAAGACTTAATAGAACCCAGAGGCTTGAGCTGATAACACACATCACCTACATTATGATTTATTTATAAAATGCATTGTTCAGTGGAACACATATGAAAAAAATGATACTTTATTCTCATCAGTTATATTTTTTAGTTTCAAGGCCAAGTTTAACACTCCCAACCTTGTTATAATTATATTTTCACTACCCAGTTTGATTATGGTTGATTTAAGTATTTTAAATAGTGTTCGTCATCACTGCTGAAGTAATCCATCATTACAGTTAGCCTTTTTATTTTGAATTTCAATGTCACTTCATATTTCAAGTACTTTAAGGTTAAGAACTTAAGACGAGATAATAGGTGCTATGTAATAATAAGTTTTTTTTTATAAGAAATTGTCTTATGGTTAGGAAATCAAACATCACTTTTAAACTTTAAATAGCACATTGAAAATGAAAAATATCCATTTGTATTCAGCATGTGCTTAAATTGAATAAAATTGATTTTTGGGACCTTTTTTTCATTTTCAGAGGCTACTGGCACCAGTTTTCCACATTTGACTGCACATTCAGACAATGCAGTGGTATGGAGCCATATTACATGCAAATGGGCTGCCCATATGGGACCTAGGCAAAAACAGGTTGCAATTTCCACATGAGTCCCATGTGGGTAGCCCATATGGGGCCCATGTGGAAAAACCATATGGGACCCATATGGGTCCCTTATATATTGCTATATGGGATATTTGTTATTAAATTTAGCATAATTTATGCAGTAAAAACCTAAACAAAATATTTTTTCTTTCTAAACCTGATCTGAGTGATACAGATAAATGGGAAAAAGTTTTCAGGAATTTTCCTGAATTTCAGGATTTTCAGATTGCCAAATGACTCCTTATGCTATAAAAACTATATAAAAAAAATGCTAAAATCGGCCCTGATGCTGGTAAGCAGATAAATGGTCAGCTTTATAGACCCAGGCCTTATTTGTAAAGAACATGAAATACTTAGCACTAGAAGTTCTTTGAATCAGTTATCGAGAAAAAAAACGTATAAAGTACCACTATTCCCTCTCTATGATATATGTATATGTTCAACATGAAAGAGATTAGAAAGATGACAATAATCTGACCGCTTTAATATTTGTTAAGACATGTACTTATTTTTATCGTGGAATTCAAAACATATCAACTACATACCCATTGGTCAGCATGTATACCATTTGGCATATATAATAGTCATATAGGACGATTAATCAATCACATGAAATGGTGGATTTATGTAAACGATTGCTACGAGGTCAAAGATTACAACGATTCATAACTGTGCGTGTCATAGATTCTGACCTACACCGGTATCTCGAAATACCGAGACCGACTGACCGTTACGGTCATCGCTACATGTACACCAGCCGCGTGAGTACACCAGCGAGGGTAGCTCCGCCCAAAACTCCTCCCACAAATAAGGTAAGGTATAAAACGCTGACATCGACTATTGAAATTAACTAAATAAATAAGAGGACAGGTTTCTGTTTAAATTCAATGCTCTTTTGATTTAAAAAAGGAGTAGTATGTTGCAAGACTAATTATTATGTATTGCAGATAGAAAACAAGCGTAAATAGTTGAAATGTTCAATTTTAAACGAAATCTTGTTGGAAAACCAGTGTAGGTTTATTATCTCTGAAGTAAGTATTTTATATGTTTATTAGGTATTATAGATGGAAAATCAGTGAGGGTAGGTGCTTAAGCAAGGCCAGTTGTATGTTTATTAGGTATTTTAGATGGAAAACCAGCGAGGGTAGGTGCTTAAGCAAGGCCAGTTGTATGTTTATTAGGTATTTTAGATGGAAAACCAGCGAGGGTAGTACGTGCTTAAGCAAGGCAAGTTGTATGTTTATTAGATATTTTAGATGGAAAACCAGCGAGGGTAGGTGCTTAAGCAAGGCCAGTTGTATGTTTATTAAGTCTTATAGATGGAAAACCAGCGAGGGTAGGTGCTTAAGCAAGGCCAGTTGTATGTTTATTAAGTATTATAGATGGAAAACCAGCGAGGGTAGGTGCTTAAGCAAGGCCAGTTGTATGTTTATTAAGTATTATAGATGGAAAACCAGCGAGGGTAGGTGCTTAAGCAAGGCCAGTTGTATGTTTATTAAGTATTATAGATGGAAAACCAGCGAGGGTAGGTGCTTAAGCAAGGCCAGTGTATGTTTATTTAATTTTATAGATAAAAAAGTAGCGGCAACAATTCATGGATTTAGCATCATCATCATCATCTCATCATCATCATCATCAAGAAAAGTAGCGGCAACAATTCATGGATTTAGCTTCATCATCATCATCATCATCATCATCATCATTAAAAAAAGTAGCGGCAACAATTCATGGATTTAGCTTCATCATCATCATTAAAAAAAAGTAGCGGCAACAATTCATGGATTTAGCTCCATCATCATCATTAAAAAAAAGTAGCGGCAACAATTCACGGATTTAGCTTCATCATCATCATCAATATCATTAAAAAAAGTAGCGGCAACAATTCATGGATTTAGCTTCATCATATCATCATAACCATCATCACCATTATCGTCACCAAAATCATCATCATAATCAGCAGCAGCAGCATTTCTTCACTTTTATTTTGTATCACTTGGTCGGGCCTTAAATTTTAGCTCATTTACGCAAAGTAATATATTGTTTTAATATATGGAGCAGAATCTGTTCAATTCAACACGACACTTCATGATAAATATAAACACTGATCAAATGTCATATCCGAAAATGGTGTCAATATGTAAACACGTGGTCATGGATATACAATTCATGGGGACATAAATTCAAATAAATAAAGTCAAACCACATAGTTTTGTTTTTCTTTTTGGATATCTCACACTATGCTCTATTTCATATTTTTCAATAAATTTTGACGCTTCATCGTCTGAATTAAATTTGTAAACCTCGCTCATTGTAGTTTACGTGGTGGTTTACACTTATCTAATGAATATTCACACGTACCCGAGTACCCGGATTTGGGGCGGAGCTAGTAGGAGATAGATGAAACTACCGTCGCTAGTGTACACACTCATATAAGCAACTACATCACTAAATAAACAGATTACCTACCTGCCTTGATCAAGCAAGTTTTCCCACTTTTTTTTTTTTTTTTTTTTTTGTTTTTTAATTAATTTTATAAACGCCTTGCTTAACCACTATCCATTGAAATATTTAATATTTAAGAATAGTAAATCGATGATTAATTCATGCTTAAGCTCCTATATCGGCTTTTGTTGTTGTTGTGTTGTTGTTGTTTTCTTGTTTTTGTTTTTTTTAAATATGCCATTGTCAATCAACAAATAAAGAAAACATTACTTAAGTACCTACCAAACATTGTTTTCCCTCTTTAATACTTAATCAACAGATGATCACCTACCTTCGCTGGTTTTCACTTTTTTTAAAAAACCAACCTTCTAGATATTCCCTCAACAGATAAGCAGCTACCTTCTAGGTTATTCACTTTAAAGACGCTGGTTTACCCCGGTTTACCCTCTTTAATATATACTCAATAGAAAAGCACCTACAACGATGGATGATAATAAATAACTGCTTTCGCTGAGATTTTATAAACAGATCATAAGCATTGCATGTAAGCACCTAGACTTCCGACGCTGGTTTTCAAGCTACATTAGCCTAGTTAAAAAAAAATGCACAAAATTAATGTCATCAACTTTGTATGAATTTTTGTATGTTTTTTTTAGTCAATAAAAGGCAGAATGTCGTCATGTAAGATTCAGATTAAAGACGGGTCACTCACAGGTTGGATTCTCCTTGGCCAGTTGAAGCGGGGGTTTTATGTTGGCAGACCACGAATTAAAACAATGAAAAACAAATGAATAAGTTTTTCAAGCTTTTTTTTATTGCAATGACCAATGTCAGAAGAAAATTCCGTGCCAACTGTGTGTTACTATGGTTACTTGAATTGCTCATATAACGCATAATGAAATTATTATGTTTACACAAATGTTCAGAGGGTAGCCTTCAAATATTAAAGTATTAAGAATACGGCAATATATATAGTCTACATCATTATTTAATAACTCTCGTTTATTAATTTTTGCAGGGTCTCTTTATGTATTGAGAAACTCTGGTTTTTTTTTGCTTTTTTTTGTTATGTAACCTAAAATTCTATAATGGAAAAAAACAACAACAAAAAAACAAACAGACATACTGTTAGGAATTAAATATAAACTATCATGCTAATGATATTTCATATTTAGGTAATATTTCCATTTTCTGACTGTCTAATACTGAGCTTCATACCGTCAGACCTTCATACCGTTTTTTCAACGTATTTTTGTTATTATATTTAGTAACATGTGTATTATATGTGTATAATATATATTATATTTTATGGATTGACAGACTGACAGATAGAGAGATAGATATATCTGTATATATTTTAAAGGGTTTCAAGTCGAAACAAAACATTATTTCAATAAAATTTACTATACATTTTTATTTATAATAAAACATAATTTTTCAGTACTCCAAATTCATAACCATCAACTCAGTCCAAGTTTTGAAGCGTGTGGTTGAGAGGCTACCTGCCATATAGGCATCAAATGCCCGGTGAATAGGGTATACCAGGACGTCTCAATGTGTAAATCAAAGAACCGAATGAATATGTTCACCATATCAACTTGAAACCGTCATCAGTGCCTATAATGGAATGCTAACATGAAAGACGAATATGCCATCCTGTCACAAGAATAAATCATATTTTTGTCTGTATATGTGATATTAGTTATTTTATTTCATTTAAACATTTGCGAACCTTATTATTTACATCACAAATATACATATACTGTCTACGTCATCTGTGGACACACGGAATGTTCGAAACCATTGACACACCATGTAACCCAACAGGTTCCTCTGGTGCTGTTGTGTTGGCGCGCGTATTCAACCCAGGGATGTGACATGGTGGAAGGATAGACAGGGTCAGCAGCTGTCTAATGTTACCGTTCTTGACATGCAGATGTTGATGCGTGTTCCTTCATGGGCCGCTCTGCAATTTGCCGTTTCACCTGAAAATGCAATCGAAGCATAATTATACATTTTCTTATTACCAGTATCTCTGAATAACTAATAAATATAAATCATTACTTAAAAAGATAATTAATATATGGGAATATAAAATCTAATGTATAATAATTTAAGTACTATTCAAATAATCAATAAACAGAAAATAATCATTGATTAAGCCTCTACCCTCACTGGTTTTCCATCTACAATACTAATAAACAGTCTCATCTACGCAGGTTTCCATCCAAAACGCTTTTAGCTGGTTTTCCATGTAAAATACATAAATTACAGATAATTTGTCTGCTTATAATATCTTTTTGACCACCTTCATACGCGAAAACTATCTTCAATATTCATTTAAATACGCAATAAACTATTAACTTTTAAAACCATTCCTACTTCTTTATTGTTATTGTTTTATACCTAACCTTTTTTGGAGGCGGGGCTAGTAAAAGTAATTTGAATACCCTCGCTGGTGTACTCACACGGCTGGTGTACATATAGCGATGACCTTACTGTTACACGGTCCGACTTAGTCCTATAAATAAGCCTTCGCATATCATAATTCCCCTTCAACATTTAATAGACTGATTTTTAACATTTTTACTTTCAAACAGATAGCGTATCAAGGAAATGTCAACATAGTAAAATCGATACGCTATGGCTTATTTATAGGACTAGGTCCGACTTACACATATAGCAAGGCGTTTCGGCCTCATGCCTGTTCGACCGACGCTAGGGAAGGTTATTTTGATTATTATCATTATTTATCTTTTTCATGTTCCTTGCATTATATCCGTACGAGTATAATTAAATAAACATAATTCAATCTGTATCTTATTTAATTAAAACCAAGTAATATATGATATAGTTCATTTCACAAGCGGTATGAGAAATATTTTGACAATGTCACCAGCGAAGTTTGTGTTGCAATTACCAACGTACATACCCACGATACATTACACTTACTTCAGAGACTTAAATAATAGGATCAGGCATGCGACTCTCCACTCTACACCTGCAATCCCGTCCGCTCTACGTCTTAATGACGTCCGCAATACGTCTGTAATCACGTCCTCTCTATATATATTATGTTTTCACACCGGCTTTAATCTGTAATCACGTCCGCGCTACGTCTATAATTACGTCCGTTTTACGTCTGTAATCACGACCGCACTACGTCTAATCAGGCCCGCCCTACGTCTGTAATCACGTCCAATCCAAGTCTGTAATCATGTACGCTCTGCATCTGTAATCACGTCCGCTCTATATATGTAAGCACGTCCGCTCGAGCTACGTCTGTAATCAAGTCAGCTCTATATATGTACATGTAATCAAATCCATTCAACGTCTGTAATCACATCCGCTCTACGTCTGTAATCACGTCCGTTCTACGTCTGTAATCACGGCCGTCTACGTCTGTAATCACGTCCGTTCTACGTCTGTAATCACGTCCGTTCTACGTCTGTAATCACGTCTCTCTACGTCTGTAATCACGTCCGTTCTACATCTGTAATCACGGCCCTCTACGTCTGTAATTACGTCTGTTCTACCTCTGTTATCACGGCCCTCACGTCCTAATCCAAAACAACAATAGGCGACAGGGTAGAACGATTCTATATATGCTGACCTTTCTCCAGTTCTTTATTACGTTCAAACTATTGATTGCTCTCAAACAGATCCTGACACTCCCTTAAAGCTTTTGTGACGAATTTAATTTTTGTGGACGTTATCATATAAAGTTCCCGCAAATATTGTCCGTTATTTAACACTTCTCTCTTTTGTTTTAGGTAAAGAAAAGAATGATCTTCATTACGGTAAGTTTGGTCATATTTATTTGATTGTAATTGATTTCCTCCGTTTAAATAAGTCATTAGCAATTAGTTCTGTGATTTAAGAAATGAAGACCCTATTCCACTGACGCCTTTGTCAACGTGACTGTTGTCTTGCCCAGGTCATTAGGGCATTGTGATGGCGTCGTAAGGGCTCGCCTAGTTCTTATGGGTCGGACAAAGTGACGCAGACGTCTCAGAACGGTGTCTCTACTTAAACCGTACTGTCTCGCTGAAGCAGTAGCGGTTTGGAAATTACATCTTGTATGCGTAAGTTCTAAATGACGGTCTAATTTGACGTCAGTAACGCGAGGTCTGCCAGTTCGAGGATGATACAAGTAGCAGTAGAAGTAGTTGTAGATATAGCAATTGTTGTAGTTGACGCCATCGTTATAATACAAGTAGCAGTAGAAGTAGTGGTAGATGTAGCAATTGTTGTAATAGGCTGTGTGGTTGTAGTAATAGGCAGTAGTAATAGTTGTAATAGACTTGACTAATTGAGTCTACCGTCGCTTCGACAGTATTTCAGCCAGTTGGAAGGCTTCCTCACAAGAAAATCCGAATGACCCTGCCGGGGTTGTAATAGAAGTAGAAATAGTTATAGTGGTAGTAGTAGAAGTACTAGGATGAGTTTTAGTAGTTATTGTAGTAGTAGTAGTAGCATTGGAAGAAGGAGTAGTAGAAGTTTTAGTAATGTAGTCATAGTAGAAGCAAATTAACAGCAGCAGCAGTAGTAAATGCGGAAGCAGCTTAACCAATAGGAATTTTATAATTGTTAATTGAAAATGGACATTTCGTTTCGTGGGTGTGATCGAATAAACTGTTATTCATTTTCTTATATGCTCTTTTTTTTCCAATTGATGATTGAAAATTAAGCCCGATAGAAAGTTTGTTAGTATCCTGATGCTTAAGAATTGTAATTTTGACCATTAATTTTTTCTGAAATTCTCATTGATTTCCAGTAGGATGTCAAAGACAATTCATGTGTTTTTGAAAAGGCTTTTCCATGTTGCCTTGTTGCATTTCTGTTAGTTACATGACAAATGTGAAGTGCTAAATGTTATGTGCTTACTGGCTATTAATATGCCAGTCAAAGCTTGTCATTTGAAACCGTCTTACAGAAATGCAATGAAGCAACATGGTAAAGAACACATACAAGCATGCACATTTCTTTTTTATAAAGCATTCGGAAATAAGCGTGTTGTAATATTTACATCAATTATCTTCCATAATTATTAATTTAATCAGATTTGTGATTCCCCTATCATCGTTCTCGTAACAGTTCGGACATGTTGCATTTCATTTCCGAAATATCCGTTTTTGTGTATACGACATATGCGGGGTTCCCAAGGTAAAATAAATTGTGGGAATCAATCAGCTGCTGTGCATTTAGTATAGACGACCTTTAAGTTAACAATACCCGACTTTCATTCAATGCACCGAGATAAACAGGGATACAACCACTCACGATGTCGACTGTTACGTTCACTGAACACGCTACAGAAACACGAGGCTCAAGTGCCATATTGACATATTCGCCCCATGCAACTGCAAGCCTCTGTGATCAGCAATTGACTATTTGTTCTGGTACTCTGCTTTGAACTTTATCAAAATACATAACCTGAAACCATTTATTATTATTAGCTCAATTATCATATTGGCATTCACATTTCAGTTTGTTTGTTATTCAGCAGATGCAGCAATCAACACAAACTTTTGGAAATATAATCTGAATAAAACTATTGATGGAATGTTCATATATGGCACGCAGTATTATATAACACTGCAAGCATGTGCAAACAATCCTTGAAAGCCAAATTCAAATCTTACTGGTAAACCCATTCGAGGGTACTTGTTCATTATGCTGGGACCAAGACTTTAACAAAAATAGTTGGTGGTTAAGCAACAGACTGGCTAATGATAAACTGGACAAGCCTTTTTTTTAAAAAGAACTTTTTATTTTACTAGTTGTTAGACCATACATTGCTGACCAGGGCGGTTGATAAGTCCGTGCACATAAGTGGGAGCCATCGGTAGCTGGTTCTCTACGCTGTACACGGCACATTGTTTGAAGGCGCACGGCGATTCCAGCCACAAGTATCGCAGACCTACGATGTACATGTTGGCACAATCGGCTTTGTAGGAGAGCGTTACGCTGGTGCTGTCATGGGCGATGATGGGCGCGGCGGCCCACTTGGAGTCCCCACCATCACACTTGGTTTGATTGTTCCGTGAGCAGCACACCTGCAATTAAATATGTATAAGCTCCGTCTACAGTTTGTAGCCTACCATACCAAACTCCACGCAGTGACCTGCCTTGTACGCTCACTTCGCATCTACAACTGTAAGGAGAGGTTACTACTGCGTGGAGTTTGCTACCACACGACGGTGCCATTTTTTTTTTTCATTTACCGCGAGAATTGGATTCAAAATTAATGTCCTGTTTTAGAACGATGATACGCGGTGTATGTCACCAAAGATTTAACACAAACCAAAAAAAGGTGATGCACGCTGTTTAAGAATCTTTTACCTCGAAACCATCCATAGAACGAACTTCAATGGGCGATTTTCCGCTGTCAAGCTCAAGCTGTAGAGTGAAGTAACCAATGTCAATAGAGTAGGCGGTTATTTGTGAACCTTGGAACTTCCCAGCGCTCATGTTGTATGCAACCGGAAGTGCTGAGAGCACAAGCCTTGAAGCAACATCCTGTTTGTCACGTGGGTGTATTCTGGCGGAAATAGATTATCATCATATTGTTGAATTTGTAGAAAAAAAATAGCGTCATTTGGAAAAATCTTAATTTCTATTACTTAATGTCACCAATCTTGTGTTTCTTCAAATAGAAAAAAAATCTCAAATTCTGTATCACTTAGATATTGGAATATTGAAGAACATAGTAAGAATGATGTCGTGAAAACATTTCTGTTCTCGTGGTCAATAAATAAGGGAGTTCTAGATCTTCCAAATTTTGAACTGAAAAAAAAAATCTTAATTATTGAAAATGTGATCGAATTTTGTTTAAATGAACGACTTAGTTCGGAATACCGAGGCAAATCCCCTTGATCTTGCCTGTTTCTTCACACAGCGACATTTAACTCAACAAGGTTCGAAGCTCTGTAAATTGTTCCTCTGAATATCGTAGTGTATCTGAATATAGCGCTGACTCAGTGTGACACCACGCTGTAGACAAATGGCAGACACACCGGGCACTGCGTCTTTAAACTCATCTTTCGTGCTTAACGCCAAGCATAAATGATATATACCAGCATCATTTATTATGTCTTTGATATGTCGCAACTAGGAATCGAACCCACGAATCCTTTCTGGTTACGAGACAGACGCTCCGTCATCTCTGTCACCCGTTTATATAATGTGCTTTACATACACTAGAACAATAATGTATCACACCGTAATTACACGCACTTGCTACATTTATTTATATATACATTGTAAACCGGCCCAGGTGACCGAATGGTTAAAGCGTCCGCTCCGTAGATTCAATCCCCGGCCGCGACATATACCAGAGTTGTTGAAACAGTTCTGGTAAATCCCCTTCGTGCTTAGCGCTCAGCACTTAAAGGTAGCTTAAGTGTTAACCCAATGTCATGATGATGCGACTTAATGTGGTATAATGCCACTTGTCTACTGCGTAATATCGCAGTGAGGTAGCACGATATTTTCTCATGTAGATAAAAGTAACCGACTTAATGAAATCATGTCGGTGGAACGCTAACAGAAATAAACAAAACTTTAGACTATGTACGAATTATAGGGGGACGAAAAGTCGGGTAGGTCGATGGCCACAGCCATGAAAGTGTGTGGCATCCGCTCGTTTGGGACAAAGCCCTCATCGTAAGTCTGGTGCCAGCGTATGTCCGGGAATCCTGTGGTGATTGTCGAGTCATTCCGCCATGGAGCCAACTAAAATAAAAAAAAGCAGTATTTTCTTCATGTTCCATAAAGTTAGTTACAGTTGCCCAGTGATTCTCCGGTAAAGTCGCTGACTTTAACACTCACTCAGCCCCTCACCGCGTGGGTTCGAATCCTGGCAAGGTCATTCGGATTTTCATGTGAGGAAGCCTTCCAGCTGGCTTGCGGTAGGTCGGTGGTTTTACCCGGATGCCTCCGTGCATTCGGGGTCTTCCTCCACCTGTAATTAGCCTGGACGTCGCTATATGACTGAAATAATGTCGAAGCGACGGTAAACTCAAATAGTCAAGTCAATTAATGATTCTCCATGGTGAACCTCCCTAACAATTTAATAATGTACATGAGGTATGTTTTTGAGAAACGTTTCTGTCATAGTAAAATGTGCAATACCAGAAATATGAAAAGTAAGAAAGTAAAATGAGTTCCGAATAAAGAAATGAACCAGATATACCTGTACAAAACCAAACGGAAACGTTTCGTCCGACTGTTTTTCAGTCCCCTCATAGAATTTTGCTCTCCAGTCGTCGATCATGGTTGGGAAGCGGCATTTGTAGAGGTCAGGCGAATTTGCATTGGATTCACCTGGTAGGATGAGATTTCATCAGTCTGTTCCCCTTAATTGGATCTATATGGTGATTGCTTTGGGCAGTTCAGTACAATACAATTTCATAATATGAATATAAAAACTTGCCTTTAACAATATAAACCCAATTTAATATTTTATCTCCAATATCAATTTATAGACATATATACTTTCATATATGTCTATGATCAATTAGTAACCCATTTCAATTCAATTACGGTTCCAATGATGCAATCGTATTAAAATAATTCTTTAAAAATCAACATTAGCGAGTTACAATGTAGACAACTAAATGTTGAAATGTGTTCTAAAAATTAGTCACGCAAAAGTTGACTGATGCTGAAATTTATGCATCAACAGAATCAAGTGTAACAAAAAACTTTATGTGTATTTTTGAGGACATAACATCCATATTTAAGATTAACATGTCAGTGTATTAAAGGTGGTTATCAGCCATGACAACTACACATGTACTTAAAACATGTAATGCCAAGATTGCATTCTTATGGTAATAGTATACCAAATATACCGAAGAAAAAATAAACGCAGGATAGAATAATTGACAAGCCTGCCCGTCCTTCTGACTGATAATGAGTGACTTTAATATTTACACTTGCTAACGACTTTAGTATTAACACTTGCTAGCGATTATTTTATATATAGACAACCCTTAGAATTTTAAACTTGTGTAACTTATATATCGAAACATAACAATAAAATTTGAATGTCTATGTGATTAACTGTACTATATGACCAATTTCAAGTTTAAAAGTCAAAATGTTACTGTAGCAACATAGGTTAACAGGACAGTCACAGATGTTGAAATATCCAATCAAATAAGTTGTTACCAGTCAAAAAAACCCAACTCTGTCAAAAATCATAAAATGCCCAATTCGTTGACGAAAAAGAAATCGTCGAGGGTTACCCTGCTTTTTGTCCCCTTTCAGTTAATATTTGCATTCCTTTCACAGTCCACAATCAAAATAAACGTATATACAGCAAAAGTAAACCATGCAATTATAATAATTTACTATATATGGCTGAAAATAAATCCCTTTTTGTTGTGTAGTTAATTACAGGTTTGGTGCGGATTTATATATTGCCGTAGGTGTTACTTAATTGTCTTGAAAAAAAGTATTGTAGGTCCAGTTGTTGAATTATTAACGTTTATCTTAGCCTGAAAGGCCTTTTAGTTCGAAATACACCTATATAAAGATGTATAGGCAAAAATAAAGATATAACGCTAACTGGAAAAATAAATGACACTACTGAATGGCCCTGTCCCTTTCACGGTCCACGTACCCTACCTTGGTACCAAATGGCGCCATATATGGTCATGTTGAGAAAGGGATGGATCATGGCGTTCCACAAGACCGTGGGGCTGTTCTGGTTTATCTTATATACTCCAGGAATGTCGAACTTGGACACAAACTGCGAGCGGAGCTGCTTTCTGGAATTAAATAATGTTGTTAAGAAAATGTATCGTAATATGTATCAGAAAAATATATAGATATCATTTATTGTCTTTATGTAGTTGCCAAAGTTCTACACTTTTTCAAGATAATTTATGACTTTACGAAACCAACAAGGCCCAAATTCCACCAACCATTCTTAGCAAGTAATACTTGCAGTAGTTAAACCTCTACGTTAAATGCATACAAAGCAGCAATGCTGGTAATTCATACAGTATTCAAGATTTTTAGAATTACTGAAACCTAAGTATTGTTGGTGACATTCAAAGTCAGCAAACATTCAGCACACATCATCATTCAAGCCGTATTAACAAGAAAAATACCACAATCACCTAAAAATAGAGGATACCGCAATCACTCAAAACAGAGATACCACAATCACTAAAAATACAGGATACCGCAATCACTCAAAACAGAGATACCACAATCACTAAAAATAGAGGATACCGCAATCACTCAAATAGAGAATACCACAATCACTCAAAATAGGGGATACCACAATCACCTAAAAAAAGAGGATACTGCAATTACTCAAATAGAGATTACCATAATCACACAAATAGAGGATACCACAATCACTCAAAATAAAGGATACCACAGTCACTCAAAATAGAGGATACCGCAATCACCCAAGTAGGGGAAACCACAATCATTCAAATAGAGGATACCACAATCACTAAAATGGAAGATGTCACAATCATTGAACATTGAGGATACCACAATCACTCAAATAGAGGATATAACTATCACTCATAAATAGAGAAAACAACAGTCACTATAAAATGGAGGATACCACAATCACTCAAATAAAGGATACCACAGTCACTCGAAATAGAGGATACCGCATACTCAAGTAGAAGATATCACAACCATTAAACATTGAGGATACCACAATCACTCAAATAGAGGATATTACGATCATTCAAAAATAGAGGAAACAACAGTCACTAAAATAGATGCTACCACAATCACCAATCTGACTAAAGTCATCTCCTATATATACGCCACGCTACCGTAGGAAGATCTGTACTTTAGTCAGATTGCCACAATCACTAAAACTATAGGGTACCACAGTCACTAAAACTATAGGGTACCACAATCACTAAAACCACAGTCACTCAAAAAAGCGGATACCACATCGGATGTCACTAAAATATATATGTAAACAGTATTCTGAGTTTACGTTAAGATCTCACCTTCTCTCACGCGTAGCCATAAAATAATAGATCTAATGTCAATTTCTATTACTATTATTATTATTCTAATACATGAGTTCACATGATTATTCATCAATTTCGTATGTATGGTGGTGTACATTATCACAGCCATTTGTGCTGGGTAAGTTTGATATACAAGATTATTTTTTTTCAAGACGTCAGAGTCAAAATCATGAAATAAAATAAAATACTTTGTGAATGAACTAGGCGTCAAGAAACGATTTAATAAAATGACTCCCCAGTGCACACAGTAAAAGCACAGCCAATACAATCCTACCCAGCGCGGTGGTTGCACATGTCCATGGCATCAGGCGAGGACCATGCCTCTATAGGAGTGCCGCCCCAGGTGGTGGACACGAGGCCTATCGGATAGTTCAGGTGTCCGTACAGGTACTTCCCGTACAACCAGCACACCGCGGAGAAATACGACCAGTCCGAGTGTCCCACGGTGTCTGTAACACGAACATAGGGGCTGTATCCCCACTTATCTACCGACCGACTGTCCCACCTACCGACCGATCTACCAATTGACCGTTCTAGTCTAATCAAATATCGACTGAGCACAGCATATCACCGGCCGGATTTCCACCTAGATCCACAGATAATTGACCACATAACTACCGCCTACTTACATACCTACCTTACTGCTAAACTAGCTACCGAAAGACCTTCAAACTTATATACAGGCAACTGACATACATACGCCCGATTGAACAACCATACTTGTATTAACTTACTTTCTCGAACAACTGACTGAGAAACTTACCTATCGGTCGATCAATCTAGAGACCCATATATCTACGACCGAGCGGCCTGTCTAATACCGTCCGCCAACCTACACCTCTCCACCCTACAACCAGACCCGCCTTCCTACCGACCTACCTCCTACTTAACGACTGAACCTACTGTCAGACCCACCTTCCACCTTCCAGCCGACCGGCCATACCATCCAACCCACCTTCCTACCGACCAACCCAACTGTCAGACCCACCTTCCAACCAACCAACGCTACCGTAAGACCCACGTTCCTACAGACAAACTCTACTGTCAGCCCGACCACCACCCTACCTCAACCACTTCTACCGACCAACCTACCGTCAGACCCGCCTTCCTACCGACCCACCCTACCATCCGATCCACCTTCCCACCCTACTGTCCGACCCACCTTCCCACTGACCCAAGCTATCGTAAGACCCACCTTCCTACCGACCAACCCTACCATCAGACCCACCTACCTTCATACCAACCTTCCTACCAACCAACCCTACCATCCGACCCACATTCCCACCAACCCACCCTACCATCCGACCCACCTTCCCACCCTACCATCTGACCAACCTACCCACCAACCCACCCTACTATCCGACCCACCTTCCCACTGACCCAAGCTACTGTAAGACCCACCTTCCTAGCAAGACTTACTAGTCAAAATTGCCACAACCACCTAACATCTACAGTTAACACACAGTCCTACTAAACCTATAGGACCACATCACTAAACCACAGTCACCACCAAAAGCGGATACCACATCGTATGTCACTAAAACTTATGTAAGTATCTGTTACTTTAAGATCCACCTTCCTACCGTACCAAACATACAGTCTAATTCCAACTTCTACGTGACACTTCATTAATCTAAACCATGACGTTGCATACCATGATTATTCACAATTTAGTTTGATAGGTCTGTACACATTCACACCATCTCGTCTGGACAGTTTATATCAGATCCACCTTCCTCTACCAAGACTGCAAGAGTCAAATTCATAGAAATTAAAAACTGTAAATGAACTAGCGTCAACATACTGACTTCTAACAAACCCCCATCACACATTCAAACACCAGCCAATACAATCCACCCACCTTCGCACATGATCCAGCATCACAGACCACCTCTACCATCCGCCCCACTGCACTGACCAGCTACGGATAGATCCAGTTTCTCCGTACAGGTTGACTTCCCACAACCAGCCACCGCGAGTATGACCATTTCCGACTGCCCACGCCTATGTCTAAACCCTCACGAACATAGGCGTACCCCACTTATCTACCGACCGTACTGTCCCACCTACGACCAATTCTTAACCAATTGACCTTTCTAACAATATCGACCACACAGCAACTACCTACTTTACCACGTTCAACCACCGACGCACCGCCGCATTTCCACCAATTGTCCGACTGACTAACCTTAGTTGACCAATCAGTTGACCCACATTCCACCACCCAACTACATACCACCTTCACTGCTTAACACTACCGACAGCACCTTCAAACAACCTTTCTACAGACCAACCCTACATACCGTTCACTTGACCAACCATACCTGTCTATACCACTTCCTCATACTGTCAAATTTACTACCGATCAACGTACGATCCCAATACACCGTCCCCAGCCCTTCTAATTACCTCCGACCAACCAACCCTACAGTCTATAACCTTCCTACGACCGACCGACTCTACCGTCTAATCCACCTTCCTACCGACCATCTTCCAACCTACATCCTACTATCCCAACCACCTAATGACTGACCAACCCTACCGTCCGACACACCTTCCAACCGACCCACCCTACAGTCCGAACCACCTTCCCACCGACCCACCCTACCGTCCGAACCACCTTCCCAAATCGACCCCACCAAAACCCTACCGTCCACCACTTCCACCACCCACCTACGTACGACCCACCTTCCCAGCAACCCACCCTACTGTCCTACCCACCTTCCCAACGACCCACCCTACCATCTGACAGACCTTCCCACCGACCCACCCTACCATCAGACCCACCTTCCTACCGACTAACCTTTCGTCAGGCCCACCTTCCCTCATACCGTCTGACCCACCTTCCTACCAACCAATCCTACCGACAGACCCACCTCCGCATGCCGTGACCTACCTCCACTAATACCCACCTTCCTACTGACCAACCCTACAGTCAGATCCACCTTCCTACCGACCAACCCTACCGTCAGACCCACCTTCCCTCATACTGTCCAACCCACCTTCCTACCAACCCACCCTACCGTCCAACCCCCCTTCCCACCACTCACCCTACCATCCAACCTACCCTACCGAACTACCCTACCGATACGACTATCCTAATCCGACCCACCCTTTTACAAACCCTACTTCGACCGACCTTTCTGATTACCTAAAGCTTCACTACCAATCTCCTGTCCCCCTTCCCAACCGCTGACCACCATCTGACCCAACCTCACGAGTCACCTACGTCCAGACCGACCTTCCTACGAACCAACCCCTGTTGTCACATCCATTCAAACTTTTCACTTAAGTACAAATTCGAGGTTTCTGATGACGCAACCTACATACTACTACCTGTTCCATAACTTATTTTACAGCATAATTCTATGTAGACCGCAATTCCTACGATGACAAAACCTTATTTAGAAAGATACAGGAACATCTTTCTCAAAACTAAGAACCATCTTAAGACCAACCCTCCCATCGAACTTACTGACCAACTCAGCTTCCTAGCTACCGACAAACCTACACATGAGTTCGTTCCTACCAATATATCGATTGACAACACTTTATTGTAATTTACATTTATGTTACATACATTCTCTGAAAAACATTGTATCATTTCTTTGTTTTGTCTGTAATTCAAATTACAACTTTCTGTTTTACAAGACTTTCTCTCTCTCTATATATAAAGGTATTCTAGTTTTCCCTAGAATACAGATACATAAATATTGAGATTTGTTTTATTTAAGACTTATACCTATACATGTAATTTGGCAAATGCAATTCATGTCTAAATAACCATTTAAGCTTTATCAATATTCACAATGGCCGACCAGATAAGAAACTTACTAGTAAATCATACGCTCGTGACTTATACAAATGATTTACCTTCATTTGGAATGGACCAATACTGCAGCACACCTTCAAGGTCGTATTTTGTCTCATTAGAAAATTTCTGAGCTGCCGTGAAAAGGCGAATGTTGGGGAAGTTTTTGGCATCCATCAACTCTTCACTGGCGTTAAAAACCTGCATTAGAACCAGCAAACTCTTTTAGTTGAAACATCTTAGTGCAAATGAATTCGAGTTTAAAATGTTTTGGGGTTGAACATTGGATAAAATGAACTGGTCCAATTTAACAACCATGTTTGTAAAAAAAAATGTAAGAAACATCCGAATCACAATTTAAAGTCAAGTTCGTAAAGAGTAAATATAATTATGTATTCTTGGTCGATAAACGGAATGACCGATGTAAAACTGTACCTTGTATAGGAGGACAATATTTTACAAGTTCGTTTAGAGATTTCAATGAATGTCAGTTATATCTAGGTCATTATAGGATTCAGTATTTTTCCAAAGTGTAACAATCGTCGAGAAAGGGGGGGGGGGACATTTATTCTAAAAATCTTATGACTTCAGCATCTGAGAAATAAAGCTTAAAATTTCACCATATTCGTTGTAAACTGCATGTTACTCTGACCGGAGCAGATCCAAACGTCTCCAAACATGACGTCAGCGACATGCAGTGTTCCTTCTTGTGACGTAATGTCGATAGAGAATGGTCCATGATCTATGAATATCAATGGATCGAGGGGTTATATGTTCAATTTAGGGGAGGGGCACAAGTATGTTATTCCGTCTGTCTTTGGAATCCTCCGTTTGATGTTTAATGGCAAAACTATAGAGCCGCGGTCCGCTGTAAGTGTTCAGTGACTCCGGATCTGAAGGTTTGGAGCTCGATCCCCACTAGCAGCGATGAATATTCAAGACCTTTCCAGGCGCAACGCACTGGCCCAGCCAAGGAATCGTTGAGAGGGCGACGTGTGTGTGTATTATAATTATACAATGCAAGTATTTTAAACAGGAAAACGGAGAGATCATCCATGTTTTTGTTATCACAGGACTAGCATAACTTCAAACGCACTGACACGTATTTTACAATTTTACAATGCGACATAACTTTATGTATATGAAGCCAGGATATACTCTATAAATACTTGATATAAAGGCCATGCTTTGCTTAAGAATAATGAAGTTAATCTTAGTTACTTAAGTCATGTATAGTTGTCTCTGTAATGTATTTGCATATCTTTAACTCAGTTGATACTTACACGATTCACCAATCTAACAAGTCACATACCAGACTCCGCGGGAAGGAGCGCCCTCCACACATGCCTCCCCAGCCCTTCATGGTACACTACGGTGGTCGAGATTGGCTCGTGCCCACTCAATGTCACGCGGACAGTGTTTCCTGGTGTGCCCGCGTACCCCCAGATGGCGCTCCGTTTCGGCGCCCTCTGCAGCACCATGTGATCTCCATAATACGAGGCCAGGGACAGTTCTGTGACACGTGCATTGATTAAGGTGTTAAGTATAGAAATATGCAGTTCGACATCATTCTAGCTCTAGAGAAAGCTTGTGAATTAAATACAGAAAGTCATTTTAAAACAACAAAAATATAACCCTCTCTCGTACGTATCACCAGCCTGCCATTAAAATCATTATTGTCACCATTATCATCATCGTCTACAATATATTCATGAGCAACAGAAGAAGCAATCTCATTTAAATCATATCCTAATTTGCACTCCTCTACTAACCGCGATTAGGATCTGACAACATCGCATTAGAGGTCACGTCAGGTTGACCTTCTAAGTAATTTTTGTGCATAAACAAGTGCTCGATTTTACACCAATTAAATAGCACGTTTCTAACTGACTTCGGTAAATCATTTGTCACAGGGTGAGAAAAATGTGTAGCTTGACCGGGACTCGAACCCGGGGCCTTTTGCTTACAGGGCGAATGCTCTACCGAATGAGCTACCGCTCTACCAAATGAGCTATCCGGCCGCTTAGAAATCTTTCTACCCTATTGTGAGATTGATGCGGTTACATCCCCCTGATATACCGAAAGATTCTGTAGCCGCCGATTTGATTTGCTTATACAAAGGTCAATCTGAGTCGACCCTCTATTCGATGTGGTCAGATCCAGTAAGCATGCTGAATCTGATTTTAATGAGATTGCCTTTTCCATCTTTTGTTTCACATAAAGTTGTGAGTTCTTCAAATCGATTTAGTCCATCTAATTTTGCCCGCTAATCTTGAATTCGAAAGGACCATCACCAGACGTTTGATATAGCGGTCGAATTTCATCTTAGTACAAATCCTTTTAGTGCTTGGAAGATCAAATAGCGCCGAATCCGATGCAAGTCCTTCTTTAAACTTCTCTTCTTTGAATACCAACTTTTTCCTAAATTGATTTCAAAAATGTCTCGTATTCTTGATGCTTTTTACGTTCTTTCATATAACTCTTTTCCTATTGTTCGTTTATATGTTTTCCCTCTCCGCGCTGTCGTTTTATTTCTTTTTTGAGACCACTTCTTTTCCTTTTTACCCCTCGTTTTGTGGAAGAAGAATAAACCATGTTTGCCACATCCGCTGGATTTATATCCTTTCTCTCGAACTCAGACTTACCTACTGCGACTGTTTGTTCAACAAGTAAGACAGCTTTTATCTGAAAAACTTTGTCTTCTTTACTTTTAGATTCATCAACCGAAGTTATTTATTGCCGTCTTCCACATCCAGTTTGATTCAAACTAGTTTTACCACTCCTCACGCGACCGAAAACGTCGGTCCAGTTTTGTGGATTCGGTACATATAATTTCATTCTTTAGAAAAAAAACGGGTAAGGTTTTAAATGTAGCGTCAATTGCAAATGCAACTGGTCATTTAGGTCTGTGTCTGTCAAATTCTCTCACTTCATTCCTTTTACAGTGGAAACTCCCTAATCCGGACACCTTCCGGACTGTCCGGATTAGAGAGGATTCCGGTTTAGGGAGGTTCTACCATATCTGAACTATGGTGTCTTGAATGTGTAGCTTTCACAGTGGTTATAAATCAGTATGTGCAAAGAAAGTGGACTTTATGTAGGATAATCAAACATATTATTTCCGAAAGTTGCCACGCTTCTGCAAGCAGATGATTGACACATATGTCAAACTACTGTCTCAGTTGCACAATGAAAAAAAAATAACACAGTCTAGTGCATTTCACTTGAGTGATTATGCAAATTAGCACCAGGTACAATAATACTTGATTGACTTACTACTTCAAGGTCATTGCATGTAATAAACACTAATTTGTTTCCTGTGTACGCTCTGAATGGTATTCATACAGAATTTCCCATGTAAATAGGGGTGTGTCAATTCTGATTTGGGCATATAGATCTACATGGTGAATAATCATTTACGAATTATATTTTGTTAATTTCCCCAATAATCATAAAGGGTAAAGTTCTTATACTGATTAATTAGAGAACCTATTCCTGAATAACAGTATGTGTATGATTATAAAAACTTAAATACATAAGAAATATTTTAGGGAAACTACCAATTTTGACATTTACGAATTTTAATTTAAAGGTGTCCGGATTACAGATGGCCAGTTATGTATGATTATGACATTTGGGACTTCAAAAGCCTTCCGGAGTACAGAATACGGAGGTTCCGGAGTACAGAATACGGAGGTTCCGGAGTACAGAATACGGAGGTTCCGGAGAACAGAATACGGAGAATACGGAGGTTCCGGAGTACAGAATACGGAGGTTCCGGAGTACAGAATACGGAGGTTCCGGAGACAGAATACGGAGGTTCCGGAGACAGAATACGGAGGTTCCGGAGAACAGAATACAGAGGTTCCGGAGAACAGAGGATTTTTTCATATAACTTAAAGAAGAAATAAAATGGGACTGAAAAATTTGTCCGCTTTGGAGAGGACTCCCGTTTACAGAGGGTCCAGATGAGGGAGTTTCCACAGTACATAGTAAAGTGTATCCAACATATAATCCCACTCGTTTCCCTTGTTTTTAACTAATCGTCGCAATAAAGGTTGTTCAGCACCATGTCCAATGCTTTCTTTGCAGAGATCTGTATAGATGTACAGATCATTCAGATTGGTTTTCGATTTTTTACTTATTAGAAGAAGCATGAAATTCGGTAAGTGCAACCTTTCAGCTGCCGTTTATGCCAATGCAAAGCTCAACCGAACTTTAAACCGACACACTTTATTGTTTGAAAAGTAAGCATTGCTATCATCGCTTTTGAAATACAAGAATCTGTCAATTTTCCTCACGATGGGCCTGCTGATATGTCTTTGACATCATCCGCATTATTAAATGTTTTAGAGAAACCTTGCCATTCAACAAAATACTGGAGCTTCTTGTTTCTTTTTCTCTGCTTTACAATACGTTAAATGAACCATAAGCTATTTTCGTCTTTATTAACTTTCTGCATTTCAGCATGTAGAATAAACCACTGATGCTATCATCTTTTAAATCGATCATCTTGTACATAGGAATGCCTTGTTAAACCTGTCACTTTAAAGACTTTAGTGGTATACTGTTCCTGATAGGCTCGCTGGAAAAGGTCACCTTTCTCAAAACTAGTTTTTTTTTCTTCTTCTATTGTTTTTTTTTTTTTTTTTTTTGGTTTGTTTGTTTGTTTGTTTTTCAAGTATACCCGTCGTGCCCAGACATCTGTTTCATTCACTGAATTGATATCATTTGGAGCCATACCACTTAAACCGCGATGTGGGGTTTTATTATAACTCTTGGCAAGTCAATGTATTGATAGTACACTGCATTCTGTATAATCTTTCTTTCAACGTTCTCTGAACCATCTCCACAAAATTACTTTTGGCTGGATTATTCGTAGTAAAGAAGTTATTTTTTTTTTTTTTTCATGTATCCCTTTAACCACTGATTGGAGAACTTGTTCCCTTTATCCGTACGAATCTTTTGAATTTTTATGGGAGACATATTATTTTAAATGTATTTCATAGCGTTTAAAATCTCTTTCGCCGATTTGTTTTTCAATGGTCTAATCCACAGTTTTCTAGATAAAATGTCAACAGAACATAACTAAAATCGCACTCCATCATTCTCCATAGCGAGATTTGTCAAAGAAAGTAAGTCTATGTACTGCTGCTCATCAAAGCCAGATACCCGCACATTCGCCGTTTTGAATTTATAACGTCTCGATCTTTGCAGAGAATACGCATCTTGGTTATTAACCCACTATTTCACGTGATTTTACGTAAATATTCCCGGATATTTTTTAGTTGAGAACACTTTACACTTTTTGCGCACTCGAATAAGCCGCTGGGTTTTTCTTTTTTTAAAATAATATCGTTGTAAAATACCATCCTTTTCATTAGTATTCATTTTTATATTGCTATACCCCAATCAAGCGCGTATAACAATCTTGCAAGATGTGCAATATGTTTTAATATATACTCCTACAACGAGAACTATGTGGAATAACTCTTTCCTCCCTATTACAATTTTCTTTGAGTTACTTCCCTTGGAGCATATTCCTTAGTTAACTGTCTCCTTTTTACGAGTAATTCTCCACCCTGTCTATCACTACTCTTAGTGATCGCGACTTTCTATTGGATTGGCGCAACATATATTAAAATATCCTCGTCTAAAACAATTCTTATTTAGGATTAAAAAACATTTCTTTAAGCAAAAGCTTTACTTGCGAAGCCTTTCATGTTTATATCATTTTTGGTAGAAAGTCATTTTCTGTATTAAGCCAAATAAACTTCAAAGTCAGTAAAATGAAAATCATAAGACTCATTAGACAAGTTTAACCGCAAGCATCACCAAACTGACATACAATTTCTCATGCAAGCATCTGTTAAATATGTTAGCAAGTGAGATTAAATATCAACTAGATTTGCATCCTGCAAATGCAACGGTTTTCGTGATGATCAACAGTTTCAAACCTGATCATCCAAGTCAAAATACCAGAAAAACAACAAAATGCAAAACGTTTATATATCTTAAGTGTTTTCCTTCATTGGTGAATTCAGCTGTGACCAAGACTTAAAGGCATCTCGAAAGGAATGTGAAGTCCCACTGAGCCTGGCCCCCATCTGCTGTGATCAGTAGTGGTGAGCTGATTAATCATAAAGTCAACGAATCAGTGACGAGCTACTGGTTGACGTGACGATAACGACGAAAATAATTCGTTGACGAATTATTGACCAAAAAAGGGGGTGTTGTTAATATTTCAACGCGCATCTGATTGGGTAATTTCATTAATTTGATAAATTGATACTTGCAAAGTTGCACTTTGCACATCGTTGGCCTCTGGTTGTAGCCTCTTATACTTTATCTCGGTTCAATGTTTATACATGTATTTGAATATTTGAGAAATTAACATCTATACCTAATACATATCTATATAATCTATATAGTACAGAATTTTTTTCATGTTGCACAGTAAGAGAGTTTTAATAGGCATTTACTCCAAACATGGTATATTTGGTATTTAATCATGATTAATCACTAGTGATCAGACCTGTTAATTGCTGGTCATCACAACAGGGAGTCTTTAGCCAATATAGTAGCTATATGGTAAAACCTCTGATGGGTTGATGCATAACTAAATTACCTGCTGCAATGGAAGTGAGATAGTAGGCTAGTTCTACACACACATTCATGACCTGTTACATTCCAACCTAAAGCTAGCAGAGACTGGATCTATTTATAGAACATAGGTAACCAGTGGTGCCCATTCTGTCAAATTTTCTCTGTTTTTATTCTGGGTCATATATTTAAATTCTCTATAAATTCATCAATTCTTGACAGATTTTCAAAATTCTTTTTTTGTTGACGAGGTAAGACATTCTTTTTTCCAATGATGACAAAATATATCACACATTTAAACTTAAAAGGCTTTAAAATCAATTCAAAGTATGACCAAACTTCAAACTGCCACCAATCAACCAAATCAACCCCGATCTTAAAAAAGTAAAATTCTTCAAAAAGTACTCTTTAAAGGCTTTTGATTTTACCCATATTCTTTCGATAAAATATTTTTAGGTTTTGAGATATTAAAGGTCAAAGAAAAAACCAATAATCGCAGTATGACCTTGACCTTAGCATTTTTTGAAATTTTGAAACTGTTAAGTCCCTTGAAACAACAAACAATACAATCTGTGAAAATTTCATTAAGATTGATTAAAAACTAATGGCAGAATCATCAAAAAAACTAAAAAAAATGCCTATTCTCGAAAAAAAAATCCTCTAAATTTTAGTGCACTTTGACCGCTTATTGAAAGCCATTTTCTGAAATCGCCACCCCATATATTTTGTGCGCAAAGATCTTCAGAATCAATTTCAAAAACAGAATGAGCATAATTATCTAATCTCTAACAAAAATGGGCATGTTTTTCGTGGACACACCCTTATTTGCCAGATTTTTTCAAAGATTCAAACCTTCAACCTCTTCTAGCTCAAAAGTTTCAACGATATGGATATTGCCACTCATCATATTTAATGGGGCTGTTGACAGAGAACAGAATGCAAAAAACTGCATACAAATAAACTGTCAAATGACAGAGTTATCAGCAATTATATGTTTTGATGCAAAACGCCACCTAGCGGCAAAACTTAGACTAAAATGAAAAACAAACTTAATGGTGCACAACTTCAGATACATGTAAGTATGCATGGAAATTTTCATATTTGTAGCATTTCTAATCATGCCGTAACAGCGGCCACAAAAAAGGTGCAAAGAATACTAGAACCGCAAGCGGTATCTCGGTTTTCGCTTTTAACCTAATCAACGTGAACATTTTATTTCAACTCAGCCACAATTTTCAATATGAAACAAAACGAAAAGGTTTTTGAAGACCTACTCTCATTTGCACATTTTTTCTTTGCAATGTTAGAACATTCAAACTCTTCTAGCGCAAATATTTTCCCATACCCTGTCCCTTGAAATCCATCACATTCTGTGGTGCAGTCAACAAGGAACAAAATGCTGAAAACCGCATTTCAATCAGACTTTAACGTTTTGAGTTATAAGCAAAAGAGTGATTTTAAGCAAAACGCCCTCTAGCGGCAAAATTAGAAACAAAATTGCAAAAACAGCAAATAGTTCAAACAAGTATATAAGTCGCACTAGTCGAACATTCTTTTTCTTATATATCACAACTTGAAGCATAAAAACTGATTAACAGTTATTCTAAAAAAAGGATCAAACTTTGGACTGCCGTAAAATGAACAAATCAAGTCCGATCTTCAAAAACTAAACATCACTGGAAAGAGCTCCTCAAGAACTAAAACCTTTGTTCATATACTCTCAATGAAATATTTTTAGATTTGGACCACTTTGTGGCCGAATAAAAACACAATTATCGTAATATGACATTGACCTGTTCAATGTTTTTTTAAATTTTTAATTGTGAGGCCCTTTCAAACTTAACAAAACATAACGTGTGAAAATTTCTTGACGAATAAACAAAAAATAAAGTCAGGAGCGACAAAAAACATGTTTTTAGAATTTTAATTTTCCTAAATTTAAGTGAAGTTTGACCGTTTCTAGTGGACAAACCACGCATTTCTTAAATTCTCCACCCCATATATTTTGTGTGTATACGTCTTTCAAATGGTATGCCGGAGACGGAATTCTTCTATCTGATCTCTAACAAAAACGGATAGGTTTTTCGTAGACCTACCCTCATTTGCACAAGTTTTTGTTGTTGTTTTTTTAGCGAGGTTCGAACATTCAACCTTCCGTAGCTCAAAAGCTTTCGGCCACACGGACCCTCGAATCCTATCATATGTTATTAGGCTATCAACAGGGAACAGAATGCAAAAAACCGCATTCGAATAGGACTTCAACTTTTTGAGTTATAAGCAAAAGAATGATTTTTAAAAAAAGCGCCCCCTAGCGGCAAAATGAGAAAGAAAATTGATTAAAATTTTACTGTTAGGTACCTAGCAAAGCAGCAAATAGTTCAATCAAGTATACTAGTCGCACAAGTCAAACTTTTTATTCTTATGTATCAGAATTTGAAGCATAAAACCTGATTTACAATTATTCCAGAAAAGGATCAAACTTTGGACTGCCGTATAATGACCAAATCAAGTCCGATCTTCAAAAACTAAACATCACTGGAAAGAGCTCTTTAAGAACTAAAACTTTTGTTCATATACTCTCAATGAAATATTTTTAGATTTGGAGCTATTTGTGGCCAAATAAAAACAATAATCGTAATATGACCTTGACCTTTTCAATTCTTTTTTATTTTTTGATTTGTGAGGCCCTTTCAAACATAACAATACATATCGTATGAAAATTTCATGAAGAATGAACAGAAAATAAAGTCAGGAGCGACAAAAACATGTTTTTGAAATTTTATTTTTTCCTAAAATTTAGTGAAGTTTGGCCGTTTCTAGAGGACAAACCACGCATTTCCATAATTCGCCACCCCATATATTTTGTGCGTATATGTCTTGCAAATCGTATGCAGCAAACAGATTTCTTCTATATGATCTCTAACAAAACGGATAGGTTTTTCGTAGACCTACCCTCATTTGCACAGTTTTTTTTTTTGTTTTTTTTTTGTTTTTGTTTTTTTGCAAGGTTCGAACATTCAACCTTCCGTAGCTCAAAAGCTTTCAGCCACACGGACCCTCGAATCCTATCATATGTTATTAGGCTATCAACTGGGAACAGAATGCAAAAAACCGCATTCGAATCGGACTTCAACTTTTTGAGTTATAAGCAAAAGAATGAGTTCAAGAAAAGCGCCCCCTAGCGGCAAAATGAGAAAGAAAATTGATTAAAATTTTACTGTTAGGTACCTAGCAAAGCAGCAAATAGTTCAATCAAGTATACTAGTCGCACAAGTCAAACTTTTTATTCTTATGTATCAGAATTTGAAGCATAAAACCTGATTTACAATTATTCAAAAAAAGGATCAAACTTTGGACTGCCGTATAATGACCAAAACAAGTCCGATCTTCAAAAACTAAGTATCACTGGAAAGAGCTCTTTAAGAACTAAAATTTTTTTCTCAATGAAATATTTTTAGTTTTGGAGCTTTGGCCAAAAAAAAAAAGACCTTGACCTTTTCAATTCTTTTTTATTTTTTTGAATTGTGAGGCCCTTTCAAACATAACAATACATATCGTGTGAAAATTTCATGAAGAATGAACAGAAAATAAAGTCAGGAGCGACAAAAACATGTTTTTGAAATTTTAATTTTTCCTAAAATTTAGTGAAGTTTGACCTTTTCTAGAGGACAAACCACGCATTTCCTTAATTCGCCACCCCATATACTTTGTGCGTATATGTCTTGCAAATCGTATGCAGCAAACAGAATTATTCTATCTGATCTCTAACAAAAGTGGGTAGGTTTTTCGTAGACCTACCCTCATTTTTCCACTTTTTTCCAAGGTTCGAACATTCAACCTCTCCTAGAACAATTTTTTTTCCAGTACACGATCATAAGATATCCATCATATTTGATTGGGCTGTCAACAAGGAACATTATGTAAAAAACCGCATCTAAATCAGGTTTCAAATTTTTGAGTTATTAGCAAAACAGTGATTACATGCATTGCGCCCCCTAGTGGCTATATCAGAAATAAATGTGAAAAGTTTGACCAATTAGGCACATGTTCAGATAAAGATGACTCCATGCCCAAAATTTCATAGCTGTAGCTTTTCTCATCTGGCCGCTAGGCTGGACACAAAAATGGGTGGAATTGGAAAAATAATAAAAATAAACTAGAACCGCAAGCGGTATCTCGGTTTTCGCTTTTAACCTAATCAACTTGAACATTTTATTTCAACTCAGCCACAATTTTCAATATGAAACAGAACGAAAGGTTTTTGAAGACCTACTCTCATTTGCACAGTTTTTTTATTTTGCAATGTTAGAACATTCAAACTCTTCTAGCGCAAATATTTTCCCATACCCTGTCCCTTGAAATCCATCACATTCTGTGGTGCTGTCAACAAGGAACAAAATGCTGAAAACCGAATTTCAATCAGACTTTAACGTTTTGAGTTATAAGCAAAAGAGTGTTTTTAAGCAAAACGCCCTCTAGCGGCAAAATTAGAAACAAAATTGCAAAAACAGCAAATAGTTCAAACAAGTATATAAGTCACACTAGTCGAACATTCTTTTCCTTATATATCACAACTTGAAGCATAAAAACTGATTAACAATTATTCCAAAAAAGGATCAAACTTTGGACTGCCGTAAAATGAACAAATCAAGTCCGATCTTCAAAAACTAAACATCACTGGAAAGAGCTCCTCAAGAACTAAAACCTTTGTTCATATACTCTCGATGAAATATTTTTAGATTTGGACCACTTTGTGGCCGAATAAAAACACAATTATCGTAATATGACATTGACCTGTTCAATGTTTTTTTTTAAATTTTTAATTGTGAGGCCCTTTCAAACTTAACAAAACATAACGTGTGAAAATTTCATGACGAATAAACAAAAAATAAAGTCAGGAGCGACAAAAAAACATGTTTTTGAAATTTTAATTTTCCTAAATTTAAGTGAAGTTTGACCGTTTCTAATGGACAAACCACGCATTTCTTAAATTCGCCACCCCATATATTTTGTGTGTATACGTCTTTCAAATGGTATGCCGGAGACGGAATTCTTCTATCTGATCTCTAATAAAAACGGATAGGTTTTTTGTAGACCTGCCCTCATTTGCGCAGTTTGTTTTTTTGTTTTTTGTTTTTTGCGAGGTTCGAACATTCAACCTTCCGTAGCTCAAAAGCTTTCAGCCACACGGACCCTCGAATCCTATCATATGTTATTAGGCTATCAACAGGGAACAGAATGCAAAAAATCTCATTCGAATCGGACTTCAACTTTTTGAGTTATAAGCAAAAGAATGATTTCAAAAAAAGCGCCCCCTAGCGGCAAAATGAGAAAGAAAATTGATTAAAATTTTACTATTAGGTAGCTAGCAAAGCAGCAAATAGTTCAATCAAGTATACTAGTCGCACAAGTCAAACTTTTTATTCTTATGTATCAGAATTTGAAGCATAAAACCTGATTACAATTATTCCAAACAAGAGGGCCAAGATGGCCCTAGATCGCTCACCTGAGAAAAGTATCATTCATTGCCTGTACAAAACAGATTGCTTTAGAATTAAGATGATGAGGTGAAACAATGTTCAGGAATTTTCTGACCCCATCCACAAAAGATATCATCATGACAAACATTCTGCCAAAGTTTGAGGATGATTGGACCAAAAATGTTGCCCTCAGAGTATAAACAAGATTTTTCTAAGATTTGACCTACTGACCTACATTTCTATCCAGCCCCACCCATTTTCAAACTGGTTCGAGATATCATCATGACAAACAATCTGACCAAGTTTGAGGAAGATTGGATCAAAACTGTGGCCTTTAGAGTATAAACAAGATTTTTCTAAGATTTGACCTACTGACCTACATTTCTATCCAGCCCCACCCATTTTCAAACGGTTCAGATATCATCAAGACAAACATCTGACCAAGTTTAAGGAAGATTGGATTAAAATTGTGCCTCTAGTGTGTAAACAAGATTTTTCTAAGATTTGACCTACTGACCTACTTTTTTATCCAACCTGACCCATTTTCGAAAAGGTTCAAGATATCATCAAGACAAACATTCTGACCAAGTTTGAAGAAGAGTGAATCAAAATTGTGGCCTCTAGTGTGTAAACAAGATTTTTCTCAGATTTGACCTACTGACCTACTTTTTGATCCGACCTGACCCATTTTCGAAAGGGTTCAAGATATCATCAAGACTAACATTCTGACCAAGTTTGAGGAAGATTGGATCAAAATTGTGGCCTCTAGTGTGTAAACATCAAAATTGTTGACGGACTACAAGATTTTTCTAAGATTTGACCTACTGGCCTACTTTTTGATCCAACCTGACCCATTTTCGAAAGGTTCAAGATATCATCAAGATAAACATTCTGACCAAGTTTGAGGAAGATTGGATCAAAATTGTGGCCTCTAGTGTGTAAACATCAAATTGTTGACGGACGACGGACGACGGCCGACGGACAATCAAGTATCCCAAAAGCTCACCCTGAGCTATGCTCAGGTGAGCTAAAAAGGATCAAACTTTGGACTGCCGTATAATGACCAAATCATGTCCGATCTTCAAAAACTAAACATCACTGGAAAGAGCTCTTTAAGAACTAAAACTTTTATTCATATACTCTCAATGAAATATTTTTAGTTTTGGATCTATTTGTGGCCGAATAAAAACACAATAATCGTAATATGACCTTGACCTTTCAATTCTTTTTTATTTTTTTAATTGTGAGGCCCTTTCAAACATAACAATTCATATCGTGTGAAAATTGCATGAAGAATGAACAGAAAATAAAGTCAGGAGCGACAAAAAAATGTTTTTGAAATTTTAATTTTTCCTAAAATTAAGTGAAGTTTGACCGTTTCTAGAGGACAAACCACGCATTTCCTTAATTCGCCATCCCATATATTTTGTGTGTATACGTCTTTCAAATGTTATGCCGGAGACGGAATTCTTCTATCTGATCTCTAACAAAAAACGGATAGGTTTTTCGTAGACCTACCCTCATTTGCACAGTTTTTTTTTTTGTTTTTGTTTTTTTGCGAGGTTCGAACATTCAACCTTCCGTAGCTCAAAAGCTTTCAGCCACACGGACCTCGAATCCTATCATATGTTATTAGGCTATCAACAGGGAATAGAATGCAAAAAACCGCATTCGAATCGGACTTCAACTTTTTAAGTTATAAGCAAAAGAATGATTTCAAGAAAAGCGCCCCCTAGCGGCAAAATGAGAAAGAAAATTGATTAAAATTTTACTGTTAGGTACCTAGCAAAGCAGCAAATAGTTCAATCAAGTATACTAGTCGCACAAGTCAAACTTTTTATTCTTATGTATCAGAATTTGAAGCATAAAACCTGATTTACAATTATTCCAAAAAAGGATCAAACTTTGGACTGCCGTATAATGACCAAATCAAGTCCGATCTTCAAATTCTAAACATCACTGGAAAGAGCTCTTTAAGAACTAAAACTTTTGTTCATATACTCTCAATGAAATATTTTTAGTTTTGGAGCTATTTGTGGCCGAATAAAAACACAATAATCGTAATATGACCTTGACCTTTTCAATTCTTTTTTATTTTTTGAATTGTGAGGCCCTTTCAAACATGACAATACATATCGTGTGAAAATTTCATGAAGAATGAACAGAAAATAAAGTCAGGAGCGACAAAAACATGTTTTTGAAATTTTAATTTTTCCCTAAAATTTAGTGAAGTTTGACCTTTTCTAGAGGACAAACCACGCATTTCCTACATTCGCCACCCCATATATTTTGTGCGTATATGTCTTGCAAATCGTATGCAGCAAACAGAATTATTCTATCTGATGTCTAACAAAAGTGGGTAGGTTTTTCGTAGACCTACCCTCATTATTCCACTTTTTTCCAAGGTTCGAACATTCAACCTCTCCTAGAACAATTTTTTTCCTGTACTCGATGATAAGATATCCATCATATTTGATTGGGCTGTCAACAAGGAACATTATGTAAAAAACCGCATCTAAATCAGGTTTCAAATTTTTGAGTTATTAGCAAAACAGTGATTACATGCATTGCGCCCTCTAGTGGCTAAATAAGAAATAAATTTGAAAAGTTTGACCATTTAGGCACATGTTCAGATAAAGATGACTCCATGCCCAAAATTTCATAGCTGTAGCTTTTCTCATCTGGCCGCTAGGCTGGACACAAAAATGGGTGGAATTGGAAAAATAATAAAAACTAGAACCGCAAGCGGTATCTCGGTTTTCGCTTTTAACCCAATCACCTTGAACACTTTATTTCAACTCAGCCACAATTTTCAATATTAAATAGAACGAAAAGGTTTTTGAAGACCTACTCTCATTTGCACAGTTTTTTTTTTTGTTTTTTTTTTGCAATGTTAGAACATTCAAACTCTTCTAGCGCAAATATTTTCCCATACCCTGTCCCTTGAAATCCATCACATTCTGTGGTGCTGTCAACAAGGAACAAAATGCTGAAAACCGCATTTCAATCAGACTTTAATGTTTTGAGTTATAAGCAAAAGAGTGATTTTAAGCAAAACGCCCTCTAGCGGCAAAATTAGAAACAAAATTGCAAAAGCAGCAAATAGTTCAAACAAGTATATAAGTCGCACTAGTTGAACATTCTTTTTCTTATATATCACAACTTGGAGCATAAAAACTGATTAACAATTATTCCAAAAAAGGATCAAACTTTGGACTGCCGTTAAATGAACAAATCAAGTCCGATCTTCAAAAACTAATCATCACTGGAAAGAGCTCCTCAAGAACTAAAACCTTTTTTTATATACTCTCAATGAAATATTTTTAGATTTGGAGCACTTTGGGGCCGAATAAAAACACAATTATCGTAATATGACCTTGACCTTTTCAATTCTTTTTTATTTTTTGAATTGTGGGGCCCCTTTTAAACTTACAAAACATAACGTGTGAAAATTTCATGACGAATAAACAAAAAATAAAGTCAGGAGCGAAAAAAAAACATGTTTTTGGAATTTTAATTTTTCCTAAATTTAAGTGAAGTTTGACTGTTTCTAGTGCAAACAGAATTTCTAAATCGCCAAAGCACTCGTTTTTGTTTTAATTAACGTGCTTTTAATTTATCAGACAATTTTCATATGAAACAAAACGAATAGGTTTTTGAAGACCTACCCTCATTTGCACAGTTTTTTTTGCAGGTTGAACATTCAAACTCTTCTAGCGCAAAAGTTTCACCATACCGGTCCCTTGAATCCTTATCATTGTTATGGCTATCAACAGGAACAAATGCTGAAAAACGCATTCGAATCAGACTTTAACGTTTTGAGTTATAAGAAAAGAAGAGTTCTAAGAAAAGCACCCCTAGCGGCAAAATGAATGAATAAAATTATTTGCTACTAGCAAAGCAGCAAATAGTTCAACAAGTATATAGTCGCACACGATCATTCTTTCTAAATCCTCTTGAGCATAAAAACCCTGATTTAAAATTATTCCAAAAAAGGATCAAACTTTGGACTGCCGTTAAATGACAAATCAAGTCCGATCTTCAAAAACTAATCATCACTGGAAAGAGCTCCTCAGAACTAAAACCTTTTTATATACTCTCAATGAAATATTTTTAGATTTGGAGCACTTTGTGGCCGAATAAAAACACAATAATCGTAATATGACATTGACCTTTCAATTCTTTTTTAATTTTTTGAATTGTGAGGCCCTTTCAAACTTAACAAACATATCGTTGAAAATTTCTTGACGAATGAACAGAAAATAAGTCAGGAGCGACAAAAAACATGTTTTTGAAATTTTAATTTTCCTAAAATTTATGAAGTTTGACCGTTTCTAGGGACAAACCACCATTTCCTTAAATTCGCCACCCCATATTTTTGTGTGTATACGTCTTTCAAATGTATGCCGGAGACGGAATTCTTCTATCTGAATCTCTAACAAAAGGATAGGTTTTTCGTAGACCTACCGTCATTTGCACAGTTTTTTTTTTTTTTTTTTTGCGAGGTTCTAACATTCAACCTTCCGTAGCTCAAAAGTTTCAGCCACACGGACCCTCGAATCCTATCATATCTTATTAGGCTATCAACAGGGAACAGAATGCAAAAAAAGCATTCGAATCGGACTTCAACTCTTTGAGTTATAAGCAAAAGAATATTTTAAAAAAGCACCCCTAGCGGCAAAATGAGAAAGAAAATTGATTAAAATTTTACTGTTAGGTACCTAGCAAAGCAGCAAATAGTTCAATCAAGTATACTAGTCGCACAAGTCAAACTTTTTATTCTTATGTATCAGAATTTGAAGCATAAAACCGATTTACAATTATTCCAAAAAAGGATCAAACTTTGGACTGCCGTATAATGACCAAATCAAGTCCGATCTTCAAAAACTAAGATCAATGGAAAGAGCTCTTTAAGAATAAAACTTTTGTTCATATACTCTCAATGAAATATTTTTAGTTTTGGAGCTATTTGTGGCCAATAAAAACACAATAATCGTAATATGACCTTGACCTTTTCAATTCTTTTTATTTTTTGAATTTGTGAGGCCTTTCAAACATAACAATACATATCGTATTGAAAATTTCATGAAGAATGAACAGAAAATAAGTCAGGAGCGACAAAAACATGTTTTTGAAATTTTAATTTTTCCTAAAATTTAGTGAAGTTTGACCGTTTCTAGAGGACAACCTTAATTCGCCACCCATATATTTTGTGTGTATAGTCTTGCAAATGGTATGCCAACGAATTCTTCTATCTGATCTCTAACAAAAGGGTAGGTTTTTCGTAGACCTACCTCTCAGTTTTTTTTCATTTTTTCAAGGTTCGAACATTCAACCTTCCTAGTCAAAACTTTTTCAGCACACGGACTACGAATCTATCATATGTTATTGGCTTCAACAAGGAACATGAATGTAAAAAACCGCATCTAATCGGATTCCAATTTTTGTACAAAACGTATTCTTAATTGCCACCCCTAGTGGCTAATCAGTATTAAATGTTGAAAATGACAATTGCTATCATGTTCTAGACTAAAGATTGACTACCTCATTATTCCAACATTTTCCAAGTTACATTTTCTCATTTTTGCCGTACTGGTGATACCATATTTGTTTGGGATTCACAAATAATATAGAAAAAAAACAATAAAATCAGAATTCAAATTTGAGTATACAAAGTGTATTTCGCCCATGAGTGGCAAATAAACTAATTAAAAAAATAAATCAAAAAAATCATGCCAAAGAATAAAATGGTTTTTCACGCCGCAGGCGGCACGAAAAATAAAAATAAACAAACAAATCAACAGAAGAAGAACAATAGGTTTTCGCCCAGCAGAGGCGAAAACCTAAAAAAAAAAATCAACAGAAGAAGAACAATAGGTTTTCGCCCAGCAGTGGCGAAAACCTAAATAATAATGGAAACAAATTAAAAAAAAAAAGAGAAAAAGAAACACAAGAAGAACAGTAGGTTTTTGCGGCTGCGTTGCAGTCCACGAAAACCTAATAAAGAGGTTCGGTACGGCTATACGTATAAAAGTTCGAACAAAACGTATTTACTTGAAAGTAAAACAATCACTGGTTATTTCTTTCCCAAATTTACTTCATTTATGCATGTAAATATTTAATGGAACTAAGATGCCAGTTGATGTCTTGCAAGACTGTCATTTAACTGGAAAACAGTCACTAAAACGTTATATAGGAAAGAGGCTATGAGACTTCATTGCATATTTTGACACCTTGTCCAAACCTGGATTCATACCACCATGGTTTAACTTTAAGGGTTGATTAATTCAAATGAAGCTCAATATTGATTGTCAGTAGATGTATTTTTTTTTAAAAATTAAGTCATTTTAAAATATACAATTTGACAAAAAATATCACATACGAATATATATATATATATATATATATGTTCACTTAAAATGTTTATGTTAAGTTTACAAAACGTTTGCAGAACTTGAAATAGTACCTTGCTATACACCGTCTGATTCCAATTGTGTTTATGTTTTTTTGTTGTTGTTTTTTTGATAAACGGGTCGCATTTTTTATAATATTTTTTACAAAATCACTTATTTATTGATAGTACTTCATACTCTTGCGAGTAAGGTGAAGTATGTACGTATACTGTAAACTTGCCTCAGTGCTGCAATATTGTTGATATAGCTGAAAATTTGTTAATCTATCTGTTACTTCACAACCCCGTATTCGAATACCTGTCATTATTCGACATACTTTTGTGTTCCCAATCCCGTCCCTTATTGTTTCTATATAAAACAAGAGGGCCAAGATGGCTCTGTGTCGCTCACCTGAGTAAGATTGCTATGTTAGGCATGATGATAAAAAATGTGGCATCTAAATTGTTCTTCTAACATTTGACTAAGTGACCTAGATTTTGATTCTACCTGAATTTGCACTCAACTGGGAATTCATGCTGTCATCATTCTTATCAAAATTAATGTAATGAAGACTGGTACAAAAATGTAGGCCCCTTGAGTG
>CM037779.1:45465746-45515746 GCA_021229015.1 Solen grandis | reverse complement strand
TTCACAAGGTTTTTCTATAATTTGCCCTGGTGACCTACTTTTTAACCCCATGTGGCCCAGTTTTGAAATTATCCAAGATTTGATGTAAACAAACATTCTGACCAAGTTACATTAAGGTTAGGCTGAAACTGTGGCCTCTAGAGTGTTCACAATGTTTTTCTAAGATATGACCTGGTGACCTAGTTTTTAACCTCACGTGACCCATTTTCAAACTCATCAAGATATCATGTAGACAAACATCCTGACCAAATCTAATGAAGATTGGGCTAAACTGTGGCCTCTAGAGTGTTCACAATATTTTTCTAAGATTTGACCTGTTGACCTAGTTTTTGACCCAACATGACCCTATTTCGAACTCATCCGAGATACCATGTAGAAAATATCCTGGCCAAGTTTCATGAAGATTGGGCCAAAACTGTGGCCTCTTGAGTGTTCACAAACAATTGTTGACGACGCACGACGGACGACGCACGTCGCACGACGGACAAAAAGCGGTCACAAAAGCTCACCCTGAGTACAAGTGCTCAGGTGAGCTAAAAAAAAAAAAAACCGAGTTATTCAAATATGTGTTATTCGAAAACATGCCCTCGAAACGATTTTCTTGTCCGTGTCATTTTTAGGTGATTATTAATGTTTTTATTCGTAGGTATGTGACATCTGTTTATGATTAAAGGAAGACCGATCATAATTGGCATCAAACCAGTACATAATTAATTTCATTTAAGATGCGTTTTATTTGTTATTAATGCGCATCATATTCGGGTGATAATTTTGCATTGATTTGAAGCGCTTGTGAGTCATGCAGCCCCTAAACATTTATAATTTGCTTGTATTACTATATGTAGATCATATTTGGGGGAATTAAAAGTAAGAAAGATTTAATAAATAATAACGTTGGTAGTAAATATATACTTATTGCGCTTGTGTAATCAGTATATGTGTATGCTGAGAGCCAAGTAAAGGAGCAGCCGAGGGATTAGATCGTTATTATGTGACAACTCTAGGAGTATGTATGTTATCTCTGTTCAAAATCAAGTGTCTAATCTGCATGCTGCACAAGCTGCGGCACACGGAGATGTTTTCAGTTCAGATACTTATTTGTTTATAATTTTTCGGGTTCTCTCTTTTTTTTCTCCTCAGATGAACTTCATTTCAAAACTGATAGAGAAATTACACACAGCCATTACACGATACATTCAGGTATATGCAGTACATGCAAGGAAATGCATTTACAGGTTTTGAAATACATTGTACATTTGTATTTACTTTGATCTCGGCGTTTTATATATTCAGATAATGTTCTGATGTCACCGATATAAACATAGAACCATGACTTAAGGCTCTGGAACTGTAATGGTGACCTTCCAAAATCCTAAAAATGTTATTATTTCCTGAATCTATACTATAAAACACATTGTATGGTGAATTTTTATTTAAATTTACCGTTTATAACTAAAGTTATTGACATTTTTATGTATTTTCCCTTAATGTTCAGAAATGGTCGAAATAATACAAGGGTAAAAAATAAAAAAAGTACACTTTTTTTTATAAACAACTGTTTTATGTTCATATTTTAACCCATTTTCCTGTTTTACAACAACTAAATATTAATTAAAATCAATAGAATAATCTTTAATATAATAAAGATGGATTAAGTTTAAGACATGAAACAACTTTTAAAATTTTCTGCAATAATAACTCTACATAATATGAGATTCAATAGAAGTTTTACCGTTCCAAAAGAAAATAATAGCAAGTTATATAAGGTGACTATAATGAAACTCCAAGCGAATTGACGTCAAAATAGTCAGTATTAATTAAATAGTAAATCTTTAAATCAAAAAATCATCTATATATGATACAAAAATGAGTTTTAAACTTTAAAAACACAAATATATCACAGAATACATGGTTAACCTTGTTCTTTTGAACAATATATGAATGCAACGGAGCTGAACATTCAGTATATACATGTAATATCATATCTGCCTGCAGGTCCAATGGTCCAAGATGTGTCTGTTAATAACATACATGAATATCATATTTACTACAAATGGTGTAGAAGGTCATGTGAAGGCTTTCTTAAGTCTCCATATTTTTCATCTCAGTTTAATTTGTATTTATTATTACCTCCCTTTAAAGGTACACTTGTGTCTGCTCCAGAGTTGTTGTTTTTTTTGTTGTTGTTTTTGCATTACTCTCATTATTTTGTTACTTTGACATTTCCATTCATACCTACATCAACTGTTTATAAAGTGTTGCTTACGTTTAGTTTAGATAGTTTGTTAACCATTACTGATTTTAATCAGTTTTTCTGAAGGAAACCTCTGGTTATAAATATGGGGTAAGTCAGAGGGCGGGCATATAGGCTGTGTAAACAAATACCTCTGTGCGCAACAAGATGAGACATTACAGTCTTTGCCTGTACACACAGTCCCAACACAATAATTATGTTCGACTTCAATTTTACACTTCTTGGCCTTTACAGCGCAAGCTTTGCTGAAACGACCTCGCAAGTCGCGTCGCTGAACACCAGTTTCAGCCATTTTGATTACCCAACTACGTATCGGAAAACCCCACCAAATGATAGGAAATTACTAAAAATAGAATAAACCGGAAATCGACGATAATTAACGATTACGGATCATTCGGCAAACACGGATATTTCCGAGTGTCGGTGTTTGCCGAAGTTCATTACAGTTCCAGAGCCTTAACACAGCCCTGAATATATAAGAGCTTTATAACGTCGTGGTGCTCTGGGGTAAACGTACATCATGTGATATATTCATTATATAGTAGCACAGGTATTTGAGGACAGGACCATGTTTGCCCCCACCCACCCCACCCCCCTTATGCAAATAATGCTTATGAAAAATCACGATAGTCTATATATAATACAAAAGACTGCCAACTTCAGCAGGATGCTGAAGGGCACACATCGGGAATAAGTGTCAAAAAATCAATGAAAAAATGTGCCTATCGATAATATTTGAGAGTTCCAACTGTCAGCGGATAATTTTCCTTCATAACTGTTCACATGAAAAATAGATATTATTATTTTTAATGCCTAAAATTTCATGATTTTTACTCGCGATTTAGTTATTTTAACCGAATGGAACCTCGATCAACGGAAGTGAACCCAGGACGACATCATGACGTCATTACTCAAGAAGGTCAACTCCGAGTGAGAAAAAGATGTTGCGATTGTGTATAGTACAGAACGGGAAGATAAGAATGTTCCGAATGTTTGTGGAAACACAATAACTTCATTCTATAAATAGAGACTGTGACGTCACTAGCTAGCACTCTAGACTCATTCAGACCGGTGTTGACACATTGCTATAACTTTGGAAGATTCTAAACCTTTCCGTTCTGTACATAAACAAATCGCAACATTTATTTTGAAGCGCTGACCTCATAGGTTCACTTCCGTTGATCGAGGTCAAGTAATGTTAAATCACTAAATCCCCTGTCGAAATCTTGGCATTATAGACATTGAAAATGATTATATTTGTATTTCTTGTGAACAGTTATGATGATCAATTATCCATTGACAGTGGGAACTTGCCAATATTACCGATGGGCACATTTAACATAGATATTTTGACACTAACTCCTGATGGGTGCCCTTAGTATACAGCTGAAGTTGGTAACCTTGTTCTTTTATAGTATAGAGATTTTTTATTCATAACGACATTGACAGAAAATCTTAGATTTATTTGAATGTGAAAAATTTGATACATATACTCAGATGTAAATGGCGAATTATAATTGAAAACCGCTTGATATTTAGAGCCTTTCGTGAGTGTGTGGAAGGGAGGGGGCACCAAACAGAGTCCTGTCCTCAAGTACCTGTGTATAGTAGAACTTTTTCTTTATACATATCTGTTAATTTGCAATATCATTGCAATATATTGATCTTTTACATATACATCAATTTCATAACAATATCTGACGGTTGTTCTTCCATAAACCTTTTGATATGCCCTCCGAACACATTCCTGATACACGAGGTCAGATACTTATAAACAGAGATTGGCAGCTTCCCGAAATAACGCACTTTATCGCGTGCCTCGAGAGTTAAAGACAGCGCGCCCAGCTGCCACACGGGTACAAGGCATTTCGGTTTGGGCTTGGGTAAATCTCACAAAACAACAATTACTTTCCAAATACAATAGTTTAAAGAAAAGGACGGATGCTTGATTAGCGTACTCTTTAGTTAAATCATAATTTTGAAAGAGAAAGAAATGGAGAAAGGAAGAAAGACAGGTAGATAACTGGTCCGATATGACTAAGCGCGATATAAGAAAACGATAGTCACGTGTACCTGCAGGATTAACCCGTGATTTTTGCCGTTTAGTGTCTTGTTCCTTTGACTTCTCTTAGTAATACAAACGTGTAGAATGATTGCTTAATGACTTACTGATTGATTCTCCTAATTGCGCCTCGCCGTGTGGTCGATCAACCTCATTGACATGTTTATGTCAAAAGTAATCGAACAAATAACTGACTAAACAAAATAACCACATCAATACTATTTTACTTTACATAGCCATTTAAACTGACCATAAATACATGTATTTTATTTCCAATCTCGTTGAAGTCTCGTTGGCCGCGCGCCACTTCAGAAAATCGATATGAGCAAAATATTAGCTGCCAACCTCTGTTTATAAGTCTCTGATTAGGTGAAATCATTACTTTTATCATTACTGTACTACAATATTTAGAAATAGCATAACTGTCATGTAACAAACTTACCTGCATATACACTTCTTATAAACGCAAGACTTGTCAACAGAATCACAGATAAATTGATACCCCTCATGTTAAAATGGCGGAATAAACCTTAGATACACGAATGATTTTATCTTTCGACTCATATAGATAAAAGTTATGGCTTAATCTTCTGACATCTATTGTCTCTTATCCAGTTTCCTTTATGATATCACAAGGATAACAAACATGACCTACAACCATATTCATATACGGACACATCTACGTGTTCTGCACGGCTGTCTTTACATGCATGCCTGCTTTGGACCAAATATGTCGTGTGCATTTGCCTTAGAACTCTATCTGATTCCCAGGGAATATGTAAATGATATAAAACCTAAAGGGAATAAGACTACTCTTTGAAAGTACTTTATTTTAACATGCACTATTTATCCCCTCGTTCTTATTTCAATGATCTATACACTGTACATGTTTTACCCTCATCCCATTAATTTATCAAACCGTTCAAATATTACTCTTTTGTCTTTAATAGTAATTTATTTATTTCATTCTTCTTCAGAGTTCAAGACTATCCGCTATTCTCTGTCACTAGCATGATTGTTTAATAGACCATTTCACTCCGAAATGAGACACACACCTACTTAAATGATCTAGCATTTCACGAACACCTAATCTACATGCTGGTGTAAATTCCATCCAACGTTCAATAGAAAGTAAGCATACACATGAAATATGCCCCGTCATTGATCGGTCAATTTCGATCAGGTATATCACGTATTGCCAATCCTCTGTTCAAACGGTCTATCATGGGCCAAATTCTTGTTTTTGTAGATGTGTCTAACATTTCGGCTTTGGACATACTTTTTTGTGATTAAAATAGACTTGTAAACACCAATGATATCTTTGATAAGCAATTTTAATGCTTATTATACATGGCTCGAATTCCACCAACAATTCTTAGCGCTAAATAATACATCAATTCTTAAACTAGGATGATATACATTCCACAAATACTATTATATGAAATATTAAAGTACACGACTAAGTTAATTGAATTATTAACTTAATGACTAACAAGAATGATAAGAAATGAAACATGTGGGTATTTTTATTATAGAAACAATTCAGACTGATGAAATTCGCCATTAATTGTTGGTGGAATTTGACCATGTTTTTACAATGTGATGAACCTTGTATTGTGACAATTCTTCTATTCATATCACCTTGTATTTTGTCTATGTCGTATGTGATATATATATAAAGTAGCCTCTGCGTGTCATGCCAGCCTACTCTAAAAACTGCAACGAACTCGTTTTGGAGTTATATTTGGTCCAGGGAGCATGTCATGGTTTTCATGCTGATTAGTATGATGACTGTTTAATTTCATCTTTATACATCTTGTCAGCCATTCTGTATGTTACCCTCAGTCATAATCTACATATTTCAACATAAAGCATAAGAATAGGCATTTAAGCATGCATGTTTGATGTATACAAATATATAAATACATTCACCATTATGTTTTTGACAGAGTCTTCGTGAAAAACGTCTCTTTGAAATAAATTTAAAAAAAATAGGCTTGAATGTTTATTATATAACAACCTTTTTATTTAATGCTTTTCGGTGGATCTTAGAGAAATATCACTGAATTAAAATGGTAATTTCACTGTTTGAAACAGTGAATATTACCATTTTCATATTTTCACTCTGGAACTTGAACCCGACCCTACCTTATAAACTGATCGGAGCGTCATTTGTGCTGGGTTTTTGACTTGACTATTTGAGTTTTCCGTCGCCTCGACAGTATTTCAGTCATATAGCGACGTCCAGCTAATTACAGGTGGAGGAAGACCCCGAATGCACAGAGGCATCCGGGTAGAACCACCGGCCTACCGCAAGCCTGTGCTGGGTTTTACGCAAGAAACGACGTCTTAAAAATGTCACGCGTGCCAGGTAATCACGCCAATTTTGACGTCTTTTGTGAATAACACAGCTAGTTTCTGGCCTTTAAAGCATTAAATGAAAAGAAAATGTGTTTGTTTTGGTGAAAGATCGACGTATAATTTCATCCGCGAACATAAAAAGATGCATTTTCACTCGTGACTACGCCACTCGTGAAAATATCACTTTTTATGTTCACTCAGTGAAATTATTAATCGATCTTACACCAAAACAAACAATTATCCTCTATATTTTTTTTTTTTTCAGAATTAAAAAAGTATATGAGAAATAAATAACAAATTTGCATGCAAGAAATATGATTATAGCGAATGATAACAAAAGTTCAAAAAAATATATAAAAATAACTCTGTGGCTGTTTTTGGTCAGGACCTCAGCTCTGTTGACAGAAACTTCAATATTCTGGCCCAGGAGTCTTCTTGTGCATAGGCGTGCTGCTCCGGATATCCACCGGCAAGAATAGGTAAATCTGTAATATGCAGCAGACATGTTAACATGAAAGTAATCAGTTTGAATATACGGATAATGATGCTTCCTTCTCAAAGAGACTTATGCATATTATGTGTATGTACATACAGTCAGAAACAATGTTGTACTAGTGTATAACCGGCACGAGGCCCCATATAAGCAGTACAGCTGGTGCCCTTACAGGGCTAAATTTATGGAAGAACTGCATTTAATACAAAAATACTGGATAAGAGCTTACATGCGCGATCCAAAGAGAGGATAAGAGAAAGCGAGGCGGGGTCCATATTATCTTGGCAATTTTATAATAAAGGATTCCTCTCACTCTTCATTCCCTGATTCATCTCGCCCACATGCCCCAACACCTGGGGCCCATAAAAAACACCCACTGTATCTTAAGAATGATCGATCGCTGGATTATCACATAAACAAGACGGATAAGGCTAGAGAAGGAAGTGGTCCAGTATGCCCCCGAAATATATTTTACACACGTATATACATGTGGGCACTTGGCGCCCAGGAAATACAAAAACTGACTTGACTATTTAAGTTTACCGTCGCCTCGACAGTATTTCAGTCATATAGCGACGTCCAGCTAATTACAGGTGGAGGAAGACCCCGAATGCACGGAAGCATCCGGGTAGAACCACCGACCTACCGCAAGCCAGCTGGATGGCTTCCTCACATTCAATCTGAATGACCCTGCCAGGTTTCGAACCCACGCGGTGAGGGGCTGAGTGAGTGCTGAAAGTCAGCGACTTTACCCTCTCGGCCACACAGGCCCCACAAAAACTGAGCGTAAAACCGTTTCAACATAGAATATTTTAAGATATGGATCACCGAATTACCTGCGATCTCAGACGTTACACCTACTAACATCATCTTCTTCCGGCCTGGTAAAACAACTCTTGTACAAGGGTTATAGGGCATTTCTATCAAGTGGCCAGCTCCCGGGTAGAAAAACCGCTGGAAGTTGTGATTGTATTTCTCTGGGACTTGTTCAGCGTATTGCTGGTGCCATTTCGGATGAATTTGTTTGTCGTCTCCACCAGATATAAACAAAATCTTGGCATCGTTTCGCCATGCCTACATAAAAGGAAGCTTTCATTCACCATAATTGTCATGAAAACAATAAACGGCTAAATCAACACTTTTCTGTTTCAACATGCTAGGGCTGCACCTTACTTCGCAAGCAGCAGTGTACCGTATGTTTTTTTGTTTTTTTGTTGTTGTTTTTTTATTAATGTTTTGTTATTATATCATTAAGAAGCATTCACATCCATGAACATGAAATATATGTAGTACTAAATCCTACAGAGTGACATCCTTGCAACTTAATTATATTATTTCTAACAAGTTGCTTTTACTTAAAGGAATACGCTCGGCTGAAATGAAAATTTAACCATCAACAAACCTTTTAGTGTAGATTACTTTGACATGACTTTCATTTTTATACACGCTATATTTGTGAAGATATAGCTGTTTAAAGTTTGTGATTTCGATCGGCTATGGCCGCCGCCATCTTTGTTCATGTTTACCTTTCTGTGACGTCACAAATACCCATTGAACCATATCCCGATCGATGAGTGCGATTAATAGGGGTTGTGATAAAAGCATTAAAGGAATACGCTCGGCTGATTACAACTAGGTTTCAAATGAAAGATATTGATGTAAATAAAGCAATTAAATTCTCATTTCATTGAATCAATCGTAATAAGAAAGAAATTTTAAGTTAAAGACGTCTATTTAAACCAATTTGCTCTGCGATATTTTTTATTTCTATAATACATCTTTGTCATTTTTACCGTGAAATGCTTGCAACTGCGGTTATTGAAAAGTTGTGTGGTGTTAAACTGATTGGATAAGAAATCACTGGCAAGTCTTTGTAACAGAATAAGCGTCATATAAAATCGCACCTCAGGGCCATAAAACACGGCCATAAAACGTAGCGTGCGACCGACTCACCATGTCAACAGACAATTAATGTGCACGTTTTACTGAAACGGACATGTAGAGTATAATCATCACCACAAACATACTAAATGCATTATATAAATATGAAAGAAAAGTGTTGAATCCACGTTTTATATTATAATAATCTATATTATGCTAATATTATTATTATGCTTTACGGAAAAAGTCTGTTTAAATAAATATATATAAGTAAAAGTATCGTATCGCAATAAGCTCATGTTAATGTGATATACAGAAAGTAGTAAGCATAATTTACATTATTTTGCTAAATTGCGAGCAATTAGGTGTGTTAAATCATGATTACAACACGGTGTCCCTTTGATTCGTCTCTATAGTATTTCACAGTTACCGTCATTGCAATTAGATGTCTTCTTACATGATACCGCCCCTTTTATATATTTATATGTTTGATTAAAAAACTGTTTAAAAATTGTTGATAATTGCTGTAATTTGCGCAATTAAAATAGCGATGTTTGTGAGAATGTGCATAAATGATTGGTATTGACTTTAGTTATGGTTCGATCACTATAGCAGGAAGTTTAATAAAGTTTTTGAGATATTTCTTAAAATGAAGCGTATAGTTCCTTACGACTTTGAGCCCGAATATACTGAGGAAGAGCTGCAACTGCTTCAAGACAATGACGTACGGGAGGAGGAATATTTATGTGCTGAGGACTTTTGTCTGTGTGATAACTGTGTTATGATGCCATCCAATATGGAAAATGTATGTTGCAAATCGAGTGACTTGGTTGTTGGAAATTTAGATGAACTTACGTGCATTACGGACCTTACGGACTTTCACACCTTAGTTCTGAATGATTCTGTTTTAGAAATTGCATTCATTACCATTCTGGCATACAAAGGTCATAGGACGAGGGCTCCAGACTCTCTCACTCACGAGTAAGAAAACAATAAAATGATCATAGTTTAATCTTTTAATAATATATTTTCATCATATTCAAATAATAAACATTTTTCAAACAAATATTTTTGGGGGTGTAAAATTTCTCCACAACACACGTAATTCCCTTCTATATTTCAATGTATATACGCAACCGGAAGTGTGTCTGTGACGTCACGATTGTTGTAAAAAAAAAAAGAGTCTCGCGAGACCACGAGACGTAAACAATGTCTGCGCCCATGTCTCGGAGCTAATTGATGTAAATAGACGTCTTTAACTTGCAATTTCTTTCTTATTACGATTGATTCAATGAAATGAGTAATTAAATTGGTTTATTTACATCAATATCTTTCAATTAAAACCTAGTTGTTATCAGCCGAGCGTATTCCTTTAACTTTAATTATAAATGACTGGGAATAAAGATATTCCATACAAGATTAGAATGCAACAAATTTGATAACACGGTACTGGGTGATATTTTTACTGCCAATTATGTATTTCATTTGTTTACAACAAATACTTATTGAAATGTATTTTACTCCATGTCATCTGACGTTTGTCAATCAAAGAGACAAAACAAATGATTTATATTGACCACCAGTCGGTACTAAACGCGACACCGAACAGCCTTGAAATGAATATACATATCGGTTTAACCAACGAACAGTTGTACAAAACTCCGATAGACAAATGCTTAAGAACCTTGCTTTCAGCACTTAAACCTTTGTTTAACAACCCTCAATAAACAGGAAGTAAATCCATTTTTACTTTCAATGCAATTACGTTTAGTGTGTGTCACATAGCAAATTATAACAGTATTTTATATTTAAATGTTAAATATGTAATAACTTCCAATAATTAAGTGTGCGTTGTAGTTTGATGCACAATTTCTTCGAAATTTATTTTAGACCATTTGTTATGAAACATTCTAAAGACGTTATAACATATCTTGATGTCTATTTGTTTAATTCACCTTTCGTAACACTGTACTTTCTTTCTCCCTTAGACATCCTTAATCTTATGTTCATAACCGTTTTCTATGTTTGATTATATGATTGTATTTTTGACACGTACTTTTAAGAACCAGCCGTTTATGTACTAATTATCTGCTCAGTTATCCGTGTCACTTAGAGCATGAATTGGTTGCATGTGAGAGTCAGTTAGACATACGGAACCGCGTGTGAAACATCGTTAGAAAGAATATCATTATTGTATATATAGTATATTTGTAGTATAAGTTGAATTAAGTAAAATAAAGAAGATAATATTAAGCTATCTACAGTCTTCGCTAATTCTCCAGTGCGGAGAAGAGTGAAAGAAGAGAAACAAAGGAAGAGAGCGTAAAGTAACAGCGAGTGAAAATTATACCCTGTTACATGTGATATAATATTTGTATATGCAATTAGATAGTTACCGGTATCGTGTATGGATTTTCGCAGTCGAAACCTTTTTCTATAACAAGTCCTTCCCCAGTTACATAAAAATTCTGCAAGTCAGGCCTTTAAAGTAGAATCATATACATCCATTATAATAAATTGCAATAAAAATGATATAAAACAATTCATAAATACATTTTTTATCATATGACATGATGTTCAAACGGCTGTTTCCTTCACGCCACGTGCGTGTATTCTTTATGTAAACATGATGTATTGAACTCGAACAGCTGGATTAAATGTGTTTGATTCATTATTCATGTGATGTCGAAAAATTATGAGAAATACACACATTAAATCGTTATTTTTAGTTATAAATTTGAAACTATTTTCTTTGTGTTAAATTACAATGTAATTCGTTCTAAGTCCGTTCATTCATGTTTTTGTTTGTTGTTATAATCGCGATTTACTGTCACTATGTATAAGTTAGTGTTTTTTAGTAAGCATTAATGAAATTAAATCGGTCTGGCGCGGCACAGCCGCGCGACAGATTTAATAGAATTAATGCTTACTAAATAACACTAACCTACTTAGTGTTTGAAATTATGTTTTGCAACTTAACGCAGTCTCACATTCCAAATATAGTTTTGATTTTTTGTGACTCCGCCCTATCCCGGCGTGAATTACATCACGTGTCATGTAACATGTTATGTCAAAGGTCAATGCGTTGCTCTAGCTGTGTAGAGCTACGCTCGGGGAGGCTGAAAAAATGAGCATTGAACCGGACCCCGACTTTGATCTCTTCGGCAAAAATCATACTGTTTAGAAAGGTTCATATATCTGCACCTATATATATGTTATTTTGTGTTTTGCAATTGGAAATTATTATTTTTTTCCGTTTTAGTAGCCTTCTTTTCTTCTCTTCTCATTATTTATTTATATTTTTCGATTAGAAGTACTTTTCTCTTCATTCATATCATTACACATCTCATCTCGTAAAATGTATCAGGTTTTTTTTCATTTATAACTCTAGTACTGTTATTTTCAAAAATTTAATCAGATATTTACTTAATTGTTTTGTCTAGTAATTAGTTTTATTTTCCTATTTTTTTTAAATTTAAGTTTTACATTATATACGACAATAAAATATGTCCAAACTAAACTAAGTGGAAGAGTAGAGTTCTTTTGTTATTTTGGATAAATCAGATTGCTTGTTCACTATGGATGTTGTGCTTTTCTTTTATATCGATTTCCATGCGTCCCCGTCAAAATCCCTTGTAACACGTTACACATGTGTGATATTGGTAAACACATAAAGCTCCGCCTCTCGACACACTTTGCCGCACATGCGCACTGAAGGTGCTTGAAGCTGGTTTTTAAACTGATCAGCTGATTTAACGGAATAATGTTTAGTGACAAGTTTATGCCGATTAAATGAATTAAATGGAGACAAAAATTTGAAAAATGGAATGATCTCATTGGACAAAATATAATTTCAAACACTAAATGAATTAAATGGAGACAAAAATTTGAAAAATGGAATGATCTCATTGGACAAAATATAATTCCAAACACTAAAGGTCATATGATATAAAGAATCTGACATGAAGTGTCATTTCATATTAATTTTACTTAACTCGTTCATGAAAATGTTATTAAGCTCACCAGAGGCTCGCTTGATAACATTTTCATGAACTCGCTTAGTAAAATTTGATATGAAATACCAATTCATATCAGATCTTATATAGATCTATATCACTCTATTATGATACTAATTTGTATATGTCTGGTTTTTCCAGACCCCAAGTGAACTACTTGTTGGAACTACCCCAACCGATTACTTCGTGACACAGGTATTTTGGCCCACAGACGGACATACGCACGAACGGACAGACATCCCTGGCAAAACCTATACGTCTCCCACACACGGGGGAGATACATGTATGATCATGTTGTGACCGCATCACGTCAAACAAGTAAGTCATTCCATGTGACACAAATTTTAAACACATCATTTCAAATATTTACATATTGCAGAAAACAAAGATGTATTGATATATAAAGACCTACCAGTTATATTTTTCTGTAAAATCCACGTCAGGTTCGTCGGTTGGTAAAACTGGAAAGCCGTTCACATTTACTAGAGCCCTAATCTGAAAGAATGATCTTCATTTTTAAAACAAATCTTATATAACTGAATATGAGAACGTTCTGAAAACTGGATATGTTGCACCAGGTATCTAATTGCTTGAAGTCATTCCCAGAGACATCGAGACATCTAAAAAATGTATGAAGTATACAAGTTCTTAAATCAATCTGGGCTAATAACGAACTCATTCAGAATTGGAATATAATCCGGCGTACAGACAGTGTGATTGGGTATGGTAATTTGTTGCTTCCCAGCGGTATGATTTCGTCGTTTTGGGACATTTTCTGTCTGAAATCAACGAATCACAGCACTAGAAATATATGGTCAATGGCCTGACGAGGACACTGCCGGTTACCTTTGACGTCCGTGCTGTGGCGTTGAGAAGCAGGAATCCCCCGTAGCAGAGCCCGATGGCTCCAATTCGTCTTTCATCCACAAAACTCTTAGTACACAACCAATCTGTGGCGGTCTTAAACAGAGAAATACAGAAAGAAAGATATCATTAAAGATCTTATTATACAGCAATTATAATTATTCAAAATCTGTTTTAAAGAAGACACACACGCACGCACACGCATATGGTAAAAATAAATACACTTCGTGAATATAAAAAAAATTGGAGACACATGTACATCCGAACTAAAAATTATTACAAAGAAAATGGCATATACAATTTACTGGTAATAAACAATATTTTCTTCAATCACCTCTTTGATTGACTTGTAAATTGAGTAAAGTGAGAAGAAACAAAAAACGGAGAAAATAAGCAAGCAAAGTTTGAGTTTGCTTGTGTGCCCGCGATTTGAGAGAGAAAAGCGGCAAAAAGAAAAGTAGGGGTCAATATAGTGAAGGGTTATTTACCAAAATATATTTTATATTTTGACAGAGAAGACCCTTCCAGCTGTATACGTCCTTACCCTGGCCATACATCAACGCCAGAGTAACGTAACCGTGGGATGCCAGAAGGGCGGCACGTGTTTCCACCAGGGTCACAAGGCCACCGTACAGATCTAGAACTGCCGGAAACGGACCCTTACCTGTTAAAAATCAAAGCACTGAAGTTGTGTATGTGTCTCAAATGAAAGGGTTTGACGAGCTGCAGATATGCTCGGAAACTTGATTTTTGAACAGGGTTGCTTACCAGATACCAAACTAGATAAATCATGAATTTTTGATGTTTTAAATTTGCTTCCTTTTGATTTATAGGTATGCATATCGATATAAATATTTTAACTGTAGGCAAGGGAAATAGGGAGAGTAAGAGTGACGATGTGCTAATTGTTTGCAGTCCATTGAAACAAATGGTGTTCATTTTTTTCTCGTTAAGACTTTGTTAACGTAAGGTTAAAGCAGGTTTATAACATGATTTATTGACGTCGCTTGAAAATTTGATTCTCTTTTATTAAATTTACCTTGATAAACAGAAGCAGTGCGACATCATAACATTAAAGATCCTGTTCTCTCAACGCTATCAGCGCTTTGATTTGAACTCAGTCTTACTTTACCCGTCATTTACCGAATGCATTTATCAAATACCCACTGCGGTAATTATGCATAATGTTTGATGCGAAATTCAGGCAAAGGGACTCTCAACTATTTTCGGTCAGTAAATATGAAGGTTATTTCGGTCATTTTATAGTGTAACAATAACCCCTGGAGGTATCTAAGGTCGATAGCTTGATGTGGTTATAAGTATATTGCACATATTTGTATCGGACCTCTAGATTTCTACATGGATAATTTAACACCATAAAATTACTGAAACCTGCATATTTACTATCCAAAATAAGTTACCAGCCCCTTTGCATCAAAACAAACTATATTCCCCCGTATGGTAAATGAGTACATGAAGTGACATTTACACAGCATCATAGAGAATTAGTTGTGTTTTTTTGTGCTTTATGCCACAGGCAATTATTATTGTGCCCCGTAAATATTTATTTTGGCAAATAATTGAGTTTTCAAAAAAAAATTCTTAATCTCAGCATACCTGTGTCGAAGAGTTTTGATTAATCGATCATTTTTACCTTTTTTTTCGTCGTTTTTTTAAGTAATGAGATAATGGTTTTGATATTATTACTTCAGAATAAGAATCTTGACAATTATGACATAGCTGTGACCTGAATTAGATGACAAACATCGAAGCAAAGTTGATTTATTGACTGATCACTAACGTATGGTAAAACAACAAGTCATTTTATTATTTTCATGTATGACTTACGACAATAAATGTCTATCTTAATTAAATTAATTATAATTACAGAAACTACGTGAAAAATGATCGATAAGTTTGCGGGTTATAAATTTAGGGCAGGTATGTATATCTACGACTTTACAAAATAAATTAATACCTTGTAAGATAGTGTAACGTTTGGCGAGCATATCTTCCAATGCTGGCCATGGAGTCTATTGTCAAGAAAGTATGGTTGAGTGTTCGCCTCGAAATCGGGAGGTCTTATGTTCGATCCCCGGCAAAGATATTTTTATACCAAAGTCAATATAAATGGTATTGCCTCTCCATTAAAGCACGTGATATCATGTAAAATGTTCGTGTACACATGGTAGCAAAATATGCCTTACGAATAGGTAATAATAATGTTGATTTGATGTAAAACCAACCACATAAAATATATATATTATGATGAACTCACCTTCTGGTATAAACAGTGTGCCTTTCAGCGGATTGCCATCAAGTGGCACCCGGCGGACACTTGGTGACATGAACAATCGTTCTGCTACCGTCGTTGTCAAGGGCAATCCAGTGATGTCATTTCCGTCGTGACACCCGTCAAACACCTCTATCTGCACTTTGTATGGTGTGGTCACATCTCTCTTCATAAATCGTGCACCTGCCTTAGGTGATTTAAAACTCCAGAACAAGCCCATTGGATGGACACCTTCAAACCAAAATTAATTTGAATGTACAGTGACAATTATCATACGAATTAAGAGCCCAATATTTCACAGAGATTGTAATGATTTCAATGCCAGAAATGCAAAGCACCGTTAACATTCTCGGGTTAGGCACGACTTAGGTGTGGAATGCATGCATGTACGGAAAATTTCCCCCTCATCGCTGTGGGTTCGAATCCCGGTAGGGACTTCGGGTTTTTCATGTGAGGAAGCCTTCCAGCTGGCTTGCGGTAGGTCGGTGGTTCTACACGGGTACCTCTTGTGTACTCGGGGTCTTCCTCCGCCTGTAATTAGCTGGACGTCGCTATATGATTGAAATACTATCGCAGCGACGGTAAACCCCAATACAACAACAACGGAAAATTTCCCCTCCTACTTGGTGCCCGCTTGCACAACAACATGGGTAACCAAGTAACTCAGTTTATCTGGTTAAGAAGCAAACAATATAAGCAATTCTTTTCCGTGAAAAGAATTATATTGCAACGAATCCGAAATTATTCACTTATTAAGGCCATTTTCCCCGGCGATGTGAATTCATTTGTGTCATCGGACACCTTCATAATTCTAAAGCCTCACCGGTTATTATACCGCACAGAATATATCTCTCAGGAATACTCTCAGTAAATTGTCTTTTAAGATTGATGAACTATATGGTATTCCTGAATTGCATATTAGACTTACTATGAACACACCTTTGTAGGTTCCGGCCAGAGACGGGTCCTTGGTACAGTCCACTCTCCCTGAGTCATCTGACCTGTATACCGCCCGGGACTCAAACTTGGTTTTGTTCTCAGTCACACTTGCTGCTATGGTTACCAGTTGGTGTGGTCGCAGGCCCATTACCTGGATTGTCACTTCCTGGTCCACCAGGGTACATGGCGGACTGACGGTGACAGTGGACGTTTGGGCAGATGCAGGACTTGTGATATGTTTGGCAGCTTCTGTCTCAGCTAAGTGGCTACGTAGAACTTCAAGTCGACGCATAATGCTGTTTTTGTATACAAGATATTTAAGGTACACTTTGAACAAGCATGATGTTATCATAAGTTCATCTAGTGACGTGTGCAAGTTTCCATTAGCTTGTTGAAATGTAAAACAATTCATAAAAAAAAACTTGGCTTCGTTTTGAAGCCTGGTTCTTTTTAATCACTTTTCATTAGACGGAGGTTGTGACGTTGAACAAAATTATATAGATTCATTGACCACCGTCATTTGAAGCTTTATGATAACATGATACCTCTCTGACAGTAAAGCTAGATACTTTTAGATTATCGCCCGGCGCTATAACCACAAAGTTCGCCCATTTATATTGACGGATACGGCCGAGTAGTGACGATCGGCCATGCATAAAACTCATGTTCACTTTGCTGTTGTATTGTTGTATTGGGGTTTACCGTTGCTGCGATAATATTTCAATCATATAGCGACGTCCAGCTAATTACAGGTGGAGGAAGACCCCGAGTACACAGAAGTACCCGGGTAGAACCACCGACCTACCGCAAGCCAGCTGGAAGGCTTCCTCACATGAAAAATCCGAAGTCCCTACCGGGATTCGAACCCACAGGGGTGAGGGGCTGAGAGATTTGTAGTTCACGACTGTAACCGCTCGGCCACGGCGGCCCCTCATGTTCACTTTGCTTATATATTATTTTTTTTTACATATATTCTAAGTGTGTGTGTGTGTGGGGGGGGGGGTTGCTTAGTATGTAACGATCGCATTTCCAGTCCTATAATGAAAGCTGAACTAATTCTTTAGATATTACATTGGTATCTGACCATATTTCGAAACTAAATTTGACAGGAGGACTCGGGGGGGTTAGTCAACAGAATAAAAGTTTTAAATATCGATGCTCCACATTAAAATTTCCTTCGATTGAAATTGAAATAAAATTATCTTTATCCTTTTATACCTTACATAATATCTTATGTCTATTTCGTTCTATACGGTATAGCACTTTTGATATTTGGAATCATTTTTTCAAATAATCATCTTTCACTTTCAAACAACCATTTTATTACGTTACTGGTTTGTAAATATATTCTAGTACACGGGATTTCATTGGTCAACCAGAGATAGTTAGCCAATGAAATGCAGCGCACTTAAGAAGAGTTACGTCATCATAATGGGTGATCAAAACAGAAAGTAGAAAGCTTTTGGAAATTATCGCAATACAAAGAGTGTTGTGCCTTATAGGCCGAAATGGACATAAGACATTGAAATAATTTTGGATTTTTAATCGATCTGGTTCGTTTAACTCTTCCAAATATGTGTGTGTTTTAATGTTTACACTCGACTATTTATGTTGCGAGATTGTGTCCGACCAACGAAAATGACTATGTTTTGAGAAAATATGACACAATGATGAGAAAAGGAGATATCAGAGGGGGCTTTCTTGTATTTTCTTTTTGAAGTGGATGCCTTGGCTTGTGTCAGGATCTGAAAATATTCACCGTCACTGTTTTTTTTTATTGGAAGATCACCGGTATCGAAATTCGCCCTCGGAGAGTTGCATCCCTTGTTAACACATATAGAAACTAACTAGATTTTTTCCCCAAATACTACGTGCCGAATCCCTGTGTAACAGTGTACTAGTATAGACTTTCTTTCGTAACGATACAGTATATAATATGAGAGGAAGTTAAACGATTTACCTTCTGTTTGGAACAAACTTAATATATTCCTGGTATGTATAAAATCAAACGTAGCATTACAAAATGTCCCAACTGTGTACGAATACAGACTCTATATGCGTTGATACGTGTCGTCTGCTACTGTGGCTGTGTACAGAGGTGAGGTATAAATGTTAAATGTCGAAATGTGTAGTGCTTGTTGTTTAATTACCTTTAAATAACCAAGGGTGGATTTAGAGGCGTACGCCCCTCCCCCCTAAAATCGACCAAGATGGTTTTGTTTATGAGTTTATCCACACCTTTTTTTTAATATTTATATGTGATAACTAGAGTCAGTCAATTTGATCAAAATCGAAATGTCATTTTCACTTTGTTTTTTACTTAAGTTTTCTCGAATTAGTTTAATTTTCGCTGGTTGGCACCTTTCAGCCATTTAAACAAGCAGTAGCAGTCGATACATTGAAAATTGTCCGGTCCATCGTAGCTGAAAAGGCTGGATCCATTCAGTTATACCTGTCTCAGACAGATTTAAAATGTTTATTTTATTTTTTTATTTTTTTTTCGACAAGTGCGAAAGGAAAGAAAATGATTGTTTTTGCTTTAAAATATATTCTCATATTCACCAGTAAATTACCTGATTATCATGCGTGTCCATTATAAATTGGATGAATGAGTTTTTAACACATCATTGGTGCCGTCGATTTTTGTTTTTAGGCAGCGAAAGTGTTTATAAAGTATATACATACAAGAAAAGCAAAAATATGAAAAAAGAAAAAGGAGAAAAACATGTCAGTGGAATATAAATGAACAGCTTATTGAAGTTGTGGATGTGTTTTGTTACCTGGGTATTAATGTTTTATATTGGCAATGCTCTATGCAGTTAAATCAATGTCCGAACAAGCAATGGGAGGGATGTCGGTTTTGTTAAATATTTCTCGACGTTTAAGTTTTGATATACATGTATCAACAAAACTACAGTTATTTGACAGAATGATTACACCTATACTAACATAGTGTTCATAGGTGTGGGGAGTATTTGAAATTGATGAAATTTAACGTATACATATAAAATATTGTAAATTTATTTAAGGCGTAAAATCACAATCCCAAAAAGGTCCAAATATAGCAGTTTTGAGAGAACAAGGAAGATGTTCATTATCTACAATATGTAAAGAACGCGCATTAAAATATTTTTTTTAAGATAAGGAAAAATCAAGATTCGCTAATGTTTAAAATACTGAATAGTCAAGCGAAAAAAAAATAGGTCTTTAAAATTCAATCGCGTTTACAAAACTTAGGTTTTGGAAAAATATGGAATAATTCTGACGTAGATACTGACTATGTACCTATGATAAAACAAAGTTTTTACAGAAATGGCATGAATGAATAAATAATAGTCCAAAACTTGAAACTAACTGTAAATACATAACAGAATTTAGATTGGAAACATATTTTGAAATAATAAAAAATGATTATCAAAGATTTTGAGTAAATTTAGTTTATCTGGCCATGAACTAAATATTAAGATAGGGAGATACTTTGGAACAGATAGAAAAATTGATTATGTGCTTGTAACTTATCTATGATTGAATCTGGATATCATTTCTTGCTCGTGTGTCCAAAATATAGATGTATAAGACTCAAATACCTAAAAAAATAATATTGATAAGTATACGTGAAAACAAAATGATATAAAAAGTATAGTGCTCTGTTTGAAAGAGAGATTCCAGTTGCGGAAACAATTAATTAATTAATGCATTAAAGGACTAATAATGACATTGAATGTGGTATAATTTAAGATGATTGAAAAAATGTAAGTATCATGTAACTTTAAATAATATAAATATAAGTTCATAAATAAAGAATTATACACATATATAATATTTAATATAATCTTGTGATTTTATTGTTCGTGCATTATCAATTCATTGTAATTATTGATGTATTTGCCAAAGAGAGCTGCGCTGTCGACTTTGAAAATAAACTATTTGAGTTGAGTTGAATTAAACCGGTATTTACTGATTGTTTTGTGTGGAACTATTTAATGATTTAGTAATATCTAATTATATGTTGTAAAAATATTTTAATATCCATGCAACAAAAAAAATATTATGCCGATAGAATAACCGTTTTCTCCATTAAATCAATATACGTGTGTGTTTATATATATGGTATTAAACATGCTATGTATTATTAATACAATGTTAGTACCGGTAGTTGCAGGACTTACGCCCCCCCCCCCCCAATCCTGGATCCGTGCCTGATAACCTCATTTGCATTTAGACTACTGAACTTAAAGATTCTGTACCTGTATGATTACAATGCACGTTGTAGTATCCCTAGACTGGGCTTTACACAACGGTAAGGAGAGCGCTGCCCCGCTTTCAGTTACCCTGAAAAGTCCATAATGTTAGCGTTTGTATCACTGTTGTATCAAAGCGTATAGAGTCTAAGAAAGACTATGAATGTGATTTTAAGTACTACTGTAACTATTGTGTTATGAAACTGATATTAACACTGTGATATTGATGTGATATTTTGATCTTCTTGTTATATTAACGTTGACTATCATAAACTGCATCCTATGGAAATACTACAAATACTGTGATACTTTGATTTGTATAGATGTGTTTTTCACTATTCCTATATCGATAAAATATTTTGACTGTATTTTACTCATGAATCATAAAATATTTGATATTTGAAAAGTTTTAACAAATGAAATAATACAATCACTGTGATATATTGACTTAATAGATGTGATATTCAACAATGTGCCTGTGATATTAACTTTTACCTTTATAGTATGATTATATATTCTTATGTTCATCTTTTAATCAAATAATATGATTGTATCTCAAATTGATTTTAATAATGTATCAAAAATAGTATAATTATTTTGTTGAAACAATTGCATCCAGTTAAATATTACAGTATAACTGGATTTTCAATACAATAAACTTTTTTTTAGATTTGGCAACGCCTATTCATCTTGTAATCCTGGCTTTCGATATCAATGGACCCCTTTGGAAATAAGCCTTCGGGCTTAGAGGGTTATCCATGACACCAAGTTTATTTTATATACACATTATCCTTCTTTTTGTCAACTTTTTACATTTTTCTCTTATAATTATTGTTATAATATTTATAATAAAAAATAAAGTCAATCATAAATTTAGATCTAGTTATCATGCTAAAACACTGTGATATTGAATTATCGTTTTTTTCTTAAAATAATTATATATATATAAATAAACTGCTAAATCAATCTGAACTTTTACTGTTTATTATTTATAGAGTACAATGCAGTAAATATACTCATGTACATGTTTGTACTGATCTTCTGTTGTATATAAAATGTACTTGTATGTCAAAAAAACAGTTTTAAATATGAAAAAAATATAAGTGTAAAGGAAATAGTGACCCCCCCCCCCCCCGCGCCCCCCCCCCCCCCCCAGTATGTGTGGGCATCTGTTTTCTGGGGTTGAACATAGTCATTCACAGTTTGTAAAGGAAATAGTTGTGAATATACCAATTACGCAATCCTAAATACCAGAAATTATTCTGTCAGTTCTTTTTTATTATGAATGAATGAAAACATGTTATCAACTTTAGAGTTATCTCCCTCGCAATAGCCGGTGTGATCATAGATTCACACACCATGAGGGCCAAACTTTACTTTATTTAAAATAAAACAATAAGGATTTACTAATTATTTTCATGTTATTCTAGTTCTCTGTTCATTCTCTACACAATTATTATTATTTTATTTTCTTTCTTTTTTCCCCTTTTTTGTTACCTATAGTCTGATCACAGTGACTTGCTTATTATGTACATGAATGTATTGCCTTTAAAGGCATCTCAAAACCCTTATATAAGTGACCCCCCCCCCCCTTTATTCCAAGGTAGATCTAGGCTTATTGACTGTTCAGGTAGGCTACAATTAATGTGGTCACAATCTTCATATAATAACTTTGATTTATTTTTATTATATTACTGAGTGTGTGTTTTTATTTTTCATGGCATGCTTCTTGAGTGAAATAATTACGAAGCTTTAGGTATTCACAACGCTGAAATAATGAACAGATAGATAATGACATTCTTCGTAGAAAACACACACACACACACATATCGTATACCGGAAAACTTGTTAAGATGTTCTGATATAAATATGTAATTATCAAGCACAAATCTTAATAACACTAAAATAAAACAGGGCCTAATATTGTGAGATGGATTGGATACTCTCTTAAATTCATTCAAAATGCCCTTCTTTATTGGGAATGACACGGTGGCATTATCGCCGCGGAGCGCAATCACTACGGCGATCACATCGGGTTGGGACCCTGATTACATATACACCTTTTACGTTACCGCTGTTTTGGGTAAGTCATACAAATTCATACATACACTGGGATATTTTTTTATTTTTATTTATTTATTTTTCCTTTTGATTTGTATGTGAGTAGAAAAATTATATAACTGTATCATCACTATAAACCTATTCAGGGTAAGTTTACGTTTCATGTTTGTGTTGCACTTGCGAAATAGGTATTTCATCATCTACATCACATAATATCATAATTGTTGATTTTTCTTTATTAATATATTGATTCAATTTTAATGTAACAGAAATAAATCTGCTTTTAAATAAAAAGTCCATTATGTCATGGATATATTATCATCTAAGTCGATAAATATCACAAATGTTAAATATTCTCTAACGTTTACGTACTGATATTTATAATGAAAAAAAAATCTATAAAATGTCTTAGTGTAAAAGTTAAAAGTCCATTTCGTCATTCTCGGTCCATTTTGCCCGAGTGGACCACAGACATATGTAGCACAGATGTGAATCGTAGCAAAATCACGTTTTTTATCGTGGCAAAAAAACGAAAACAAAAAAAAGGGGCGTACGAGCAATCTCCAAGCAGAGTTGTTGTTCTTTCCTCACATAACATCTCTGCAATGGGCTCAATTTCAGGAATCTTGTCAAAACAGAAAACACTTATTAAACGTGGATTTAAGTGTATTTTAAGGATCAAAAGTATTGAAGCATTGAATAAATACTTTTTGAATCCCCATAAAACGTGTGTTAAATATCAATACTGATTCTTAATATGGGAACTATTTCATGCCTTATTTCGCCGATGGGAAAATTCCGCAAACGCTCGTCTGCAAATGTTTATAAATATTTTCAGATTCAGCCGGATATCGTTATTTAAGATCAGCTTTTTATTTTCATCATTTGTAATTTTAATGACCATTCCGGTATATATATTTCACAGTTTATGGAGCCTATCTTGTCGTCCTTCAAATTAAATATTTGAACAACGGTCTGGATGACGTCATTTATTTGGAACTTCTTTCTGAGCCCACCACAGAGGTGAATAATGTAAGCCGATGTGTAAGTGAGTGGTGTACGAGATTTAAATGAGATTTCGCTGAGACGCTTTACATCTTGCAGACGCTCATCAGACAGACGCTTTAAATACCACGCAGTTATCAAAGAGATATGTGATCAACTCAAAGACATGCATGTCATACATTTAGTTTCCATCATAAACATAAATGGACATAAATAAAAAACTGAATGTGATGGACGAACGCCTTGATATGCTGGATGTCTTAAAAGAAAGGGTTGAAAATTTCGAAAGTGAGATCAAAAGGGTGTGGACATATGTGTATGACTCAAATAAGAAGAGTGATGAGAGGATTAAAAAGATAGAGGAGTCAGTCGATAGCTCAGATTTTGCCATTGGTGTTGTAAACGAGAAGGTAGCTACCATGGAAAAAGAAGCCAGTGAGCTAAAAAATGAACTCGTATATTTACAGTCGCAATCAATGCGCAACAACCTTGTGTTTGTAAACATCCTGAGGCCCCGATGGAGGTACCTGAGGAAACAGAGAAAAAGTTAAGGTCATTCCTGACGAACAAGATGAGGATCGCACAGCAACTGGTAGACGATATGAAATTTGAGAGAGTCCACAGGATGGGACAGAAGAGGGATCGTGGTGCCAGAAACATTGTGGCTAAGTTTACCTTGTTCAAGGAACGCGAATTGGTTCGCAAACAGTGGAAAACTCTAAAGGGATCAGAATTTTATGTGTTTGAACAGTTTCCGAAGGAAGTAAGTGAGAGGAGAAAGAAACTGTTACCTAGGCTGAAGCAGGAACAGAGAGACGGCAACAGAGCTTGGTTGGCGTATGATACGCTATACGTGAACGGTCGACCTGTGAGAGATGTGGATGCGTAGGATTACGCAGGGGGTGAGCTTAAAGTTCTGTCTTGGAACATCAATGGTCTTACCAATGACAAAATGCATTCTGAAGATTTTGTAAAATTGTTAACAGAAAATGATATTTTATTTTTGTATGAAACCTGGACAGATTCTGATTCTGATGTTGAATTATTAGGCTATAAATCATACCATTTTTATCGAAAATTTAAAAATAGAAATGCAAAAAGATGTAGCGGGGGTGTGGTTATATATTTTAAGGAAAATTTATTGCCCGGGATTGAAATTGTTAAATCACACCATGATTCCGTTTTCTGGATTAAGTTAAATAGGGATTTTTTCGATTTTAATGATGATATTTATATTTGCAGTGCATATATATGGTGTGAGAACTCGCCAGCTTACAATATTGTACCTGTAGACTTTTATGATATTATTGAAAATGATATTCATTATTTTGAAGATTTAGGCTCTATCTTTATTGTAGGAGATATGAACAGTAGAGTAGGGGTTAAAAAGGATTTTATTGTATGTGATGTTAATAATTGTAACGTTGATGATATAAATTATGTACCTGATAGAAATTTGGGCCGCGCCTCATTAGATAAGGTGTGCAATGGATACGGTATAAAACTGTTAGATCTTTGTAAGTCCACGGGTTTCAGGATAATTAATGGTAGGTTACATAACGATACAGCTGGTATGTTTACGTTTGCCAATGCTAGTGGAGCGTCTGTCATCGATTATTTATTGTCGACTGAGAATGATTTCTCATGTTTATGTGATTTTAAAGTTGGATCTTTCAATGAACACAGTGATCACGCTCCATTATTATTCTCATTTTTATGTAACACATTTATACCGCCTGTAGAAGACGAGAAATACACTCGGTTTAAATGGGAAGATAATTTAAAAGAATCTTTTAGAATAGGATTGATTTCCCGTTTACCACATTTTAATAACTTGGTTTCTACCATAGACATGACTAGCAGAGATTCGGTTAATAATGCCCTGAATGATTTTACCAAAACATTGCGTGAAGTAGCAGACCCTTTATTTTCAAATTGTTATAGTAAAAACAAGAAAAAGATATTTAGGTTGGTTTGATAAGGAATGTAAAGAAGCGAGAATAAATATTTAGAGTCTGTAAAAAATTTTAATAGAACGAAATCTAAAACAAAGTGAGAGCAGTTTTTATTAAAAAAAGCGATAAAGATTTGTGTAAGAAAAAGCGTTTATTACATGAGCAGAGTAAAATAAAAGAATTTGAAAAATTAAAAAAGTCGAATCCTAAACAGTTTTGGAATTACTTTAAACGTTCATCTAAAAACAGAAACAGCATTCATTTGGAGGATTTTAGAGACTATTTTTCAAAATTAGGAAATTATGTTTTCAATGTGAAAATGAAGAGGCAGAGAATTTTTGTTCTACTCATGATTTTAATGATATTAATTGTTGTTTTGAAGACCTTAATAAAAATATATCCGTAGAAGAGGTTTTAAAAGCCACACAGTGTCTTAAGCGTAATAAATCTATGGGGGACGACTTTATCATGAATGAATATTTGATAGAAAGTATTGATATTTTAGCTTTACATATATGTGACTTGTTTAATGCTATTTTTAATTCGGGTTATTTTCCCGAACAATGGATGAATGGAGTTATCGTTCCGTTACATAAAAAAGGTGATGTTAACAATGTAAACAATTACCGGGGTATTACTTTGGTCAGCTGCTTATCAAAACTGTTTACTACTGTATTAAACACGCGGGTGAGTAATTTCTGTGAGAATAATAATATAATATCTGATGCTCAGTTTGGGTTTAGAAAAGGTCGTTCTACAGTCGATGCTTTATTTGTTTTATCAAATGTTGTTCAAAATTACCTAAATAATAATAAAAGATTATATTGTTGTTATATTGATATGTGTAAATGTTTTGATACTATTTATAGAAATGGATTATGGTTTAAATTATTCAAGCTTGGTGTACAAGGTAAAATGTTGCGGATTATTAAAGATATGTATCAGAAAGTTAAATCTTGTGTTAGAAATTGTAATAATTACTCTGATTACTTTGAATACTCCATAGGCTTGAGACAAGGCGAGATTATGTCACCGATACTTTTTTCTCTTTTTGTTGAAGATCTTGAACTTTATTTACAGGAAAATGTAGATTCTGGTATTCAAATTCATGATTTAGTGTTAATTTTGTTATTATTTGCAGATGATATGGTTGTATTTGGAAAAACAGCACAGGAGTTGCAGTCTATTCTCGATCGTTTATACAATTATTGTAATCAATGGGGGTTAGAAGTTAATACAGAAAAGACAAAAATAATGATTTTTAGAAAAAGGGGTAAGTTAGGAAGACAGGAAGCATGGACATATAATGGTAAACAAATTGAGATCGTAGATGATTTTAATTATTTGGGAACAGTTATAAGTTATAATGGGAATTTTACATTGCATCAAAAACATTTAGTGGGGAAAGCTTTAAAAGCTTTAAAATTTCTTAAATTAAATTGTAAAAAATACCAATTAAAACCTAAGTTAGCTTGTCAGCTTTTTGATTCATTTGTTGGGTCTATCTTAAATTATTCATCAGAAATATGTGGTTTTGAAAAACATAAAGATATTGAAAGGTTACATTTAAAATTTATCAAATATTAGTTTAAGATTTTAAATACAGACAATATAATTATTAAACAAGTTTATGAGCAATCACTTAGTGATTGTAATATAGGTTTAGATAACTGGGCTAAAAAGGTAAAAATATTGTTGTGTAATTATGGTTTTGTTGATGTTTGGAATCATCCGGAATTATATGATTTAAAATGTTTTTTACCTATTTTCAAGCAAAGAGTTATTGATAATTTATTCAGAAAAAGAATCGAGTGGTGTACTTGATCTTTATAATAATTGTAAAAGTATCTTTGAATATGAAGATTATTTAAATATTTTACCACAAAGTCTTAGATATAGTATTACAAAATTAAGAATTTCAGGTCATAGTTTAAGAATACAAACGGGTAGGTATGGGCAAAATAGAATTCCTAGAAATGAAAGATACTGTCAATGCTGCAATACTTTAGATATAGAAGACGAATACCATTTTATTTTAAAATGTTCGTGTTATGAAAACTTAAGAAAAGGTTTCATAAATAAATATTTCTATAATAAACCTAGTATGTATAAATTTATGTTATTATTAAAATCAAAGAATAAGACAACACTTACTAAATTAGCTTTATATGTGCAGAAAGCAACGGAACTTAGAAATAATTTACTAAATAATGTGGCTAACTGATATATAGGTATTATTACATTTATTTAATATAAAGTTTGTGGTGTATTTTAGTACAGCCATATATAGCATATTAAATTAGCTTAACATTTCTTATGTCATTGTATAGTGTTTGTATTGGTCTAAATTAATTACATTCCAATGCTGTTTTATAATGGATATGCTACCAATATACGACAATTGTGTATATGTGTATATCTTTTTGAATTACGTTTTGCTTAACCCTTTAAACTTCCCCTTACGTTTCGTTTCGGTAAGGGAGGTAATCCAGGGTGCATTTATCGGATATACCTTTGAAATTGTGTTGTTTATTATTTTTTTTGTGTATATATATTATATATATATATATATATATATATATATATATATATATGTGTTATTTTTATTGTTGTGTTTTTTTATATATATTTTTTTTTTTTTTTTTTTTTTTTTAATAATTTGTTGATATGCATTTTATTTAATTCTGTCGTATAATTTCCTTGTTTCTTGACAAGGGAACCTCCATGGTACATACAATTTTGCTAACATGCATTTACGAGAACAATTTTGTTCAGTTCATTATTACTACATATATCTTAAATAACAAGTTAATCTTTGTGATTACGATCGAATGTACTTGTAGATTATCACAAATCTGTAATTAAAAGCCATAAAAATATTTTTTGAAAAAAAGAAAAAAGGAAGAAAAACGTGTGTGGGTGTGGGTGTGTGTGCTTACCTATTATGTGGTTCATCCTCTATGACAAGAAATTGTTTTTATTGTATGTGACCAAATGGATTATGTGGTTACTTTATTTATATTGACTATGTACATTGTACACGTCGAAAAATAAAGCTTTGTGAAATTTAGTTTCCTTCACGCATCTATATTCTTGTCTTCCTTTATCATAATTCTATTTCAAAAATCTTTTTTTTATCGTCAGTCCACAACTATTCATTCGTTATAAAAATTAAGTTTTAATTAAAGTATTTTCTCATTTCAGAATGACATATAGCTCTAATCAGAATCGCACCACAGTCTATGATCACATGTACGTTTTTTCCCCTATACCCTACAAAGAAATAACTATTAAATCGAAATGATTTGAATTATTATGGAACAACAAAACCTACCAATATCAAATTTTTGTATAACATTATCTTGAAAGAACCTTGCCGATCTGAAACACGTTATTTATAACTTATTTTGTGTCATTATTAACTAATTGCTCGAAAAACCAGACCGTTTTGTAATCGTCAGTTCACATATTACGACATTGTTTTGATATTGATATTTATATATATGTATATGATGTCTTATGTGATTTGCATGTTACATGATCGTTTATTTTGTACAATTTATGTAATATGTTTTGCCGCATGGGTCGTACGACCTTCTGGCTTATGGTGAATAAAACTTTCAAAACTTTCAAAAACTTTCAAAACTTTCAAACATCTTGAAGTGATTGGCTATTGCCCCGAAGTTGACAATATGTCATACAAAGGGCCATACATCATCCCCCATCAGTTCGTCACCTCTCCGACACTCACACACACCCAGATCAATTAACCCGGGTAACCCTTTTGTTACCCCCTGATTGATCCCACACAGGATATTACATAATCATACCAGACAAGCGATATATATGATTTGAAAACATTGTCTCCGTGGAAATCCAACGCAGATACAGGATTTTAGCAGAAAAAAAAGAGGGATTTGGATTTAAGGGCATGTAAAACGTTTATTAACGTAAATCATATTTTTGATATTACCAGGATATTTATGTCAATATTATCATATATTGTTTCAGAGATGTTAATACCTAGATTAATGTAGCTTCGTAATTGTTTTTAGAACACATCCTGTTTTGAAATTTCTCTCATTATGGCCTCATCCATATCAGTGCTCAGTACATTTAGCGACCAGTTTTATTAAGTCTAAAAAAATTATCTATGCACAATAACATGTTTAGCTAAACACTGAAAAAAGTAAAAAGTGTAAGAAAAATGACGCAATGAAGATATCTCAATGAGGTACTTCATGAACAATAGTATCATTTACATAACTAAAGTAGTAAAACGTACCCATGATATGATATTATTTAGTCTATTTCGTGGGGCCTCCGTGGGGGGGTACGGACAATACCCCCTCCGGACAATTCCCCCTTAGGACAATACCCCCTCGGACAATACCCCCTCGGACATTACCCCCTCGGACAATATGCCAGGGTGGACAATACCCCCTTCATATAAAAATTATATATTTATGCATTAAAATATTTATTTATGATATACATGAATAATAAAGCATTAAATATTGTGAAATTTTGTTGCTTTGGTGATTGAAAAACTAAAATAAGTGCAGGCATAAAGTGTTTGCAAATTGTGTTAATCCTTGTGAATCAAACTAGCTGTTAATTTACGCAATATTTGATTTGTACCTTAATTACCAAATAATTATACACAATTATTTAAAAAATTAAAAAAAATGTTGTTTGCAGTGTTATAAGTGTAATGTGTTATAACAAGAATAAGAAAGATGTAATTAGAGACATACTTTGATGTATTAATCATTCAATTAATTATAATTATAAAAATAATCAATTACTATTATACCAATTTTAACTAATTATATTGTACAGTTCACAAGATATATGTTTGTTGATATGTGTTCTTTGTAAGGTACAAGGACAATTATTAAAGCTAGTTGTAATTATATGCCTTCTTTGAAGTATTAATTAGCATGCATTCATGTACTAAAAGGTGTAAATTGTATCTATTGTATTTCCCTATATAATCCAAATGGATAATCTGTAAAAATCATACATTAAGTTCAAGTCATGGAGGTCATTAGGAATGAGAAAGGTGGTTGTAAGTTGTGTTTTGATGGATATATGTATACAAAGAAGAATTCTAACAAATCCAGGATACGGTGGGAATGTTCTAATCGGCATGCATATTCTTGTCTCGGATCAGTGGTGACTGACTTGGAGGTAGGTGACAATTGTGCTATTTCGTTTTTTTCTCACTGTCTGTCTTTTTTTTTCTTTCTTTTTCTTTCTTTCTTTCTGTTTCTTTATATGTGATGAATTTATCTATAATGTTATTGGCGACCAATTACTACATTCCTATTTTTGATAATATAATTTTTGAAAAATATACGGACAATTAGATCCGTATTATGAATTATTATATATATTTCAACTCAAAATTTATAAAAGTGATTTCAATCATATATTTTTCTTTGAAAACTAAATAGAGAAATATAGAAAATAATTTACAACTTGTTATTATTATTAATAATTTATCATAATTTTGTTATAATCAAATAAATTGTGGTGGCAGAAAATGTAAATTAGGAAGAAAAAATGAAAATTAAGGATATTTACATACACGCGGGTGTCATCAAACATTTAATATTGATCACATTTTTGTTATAAACTAGTAAATCGTGATTACAGAACTTGTAAATTTTGTGATATGAAGAAGAATTGCTGATTTAAACTAAAATTGGTTTAAAAATTAATAATATAATAAAATGATAAAAAAAAAAAAAAAATTAAAAAATATTAAGAACTAAAGGATATATTTTGAATAAAGTAATTATACTTGCTGGTCAACTTAGGAAACTCAATTGTTGATCATTAAGGACAAATTGTAAATTTTGAAATTTGAAGAATACTATACATGAGCCCACTATACATACTATATTATATTACTACAAATCTCAGTGCAATTTTTGACGTCAATCTTTTTTTTTTTTATTCATCATCAGTTTGAACGCCTAAGAGAGGATTGGTTACTATGGTGACGTTTAATAGAACATATATTATATGCACTAATAAAATAACATCCATTAATTTAAAATAGTTTAGAGATATTATATATAAAATTAACCGTACACTTAAAATCAAATAAGTTATGGCAAAAGTCTACGTAATTCTGGGACACCCCTCGTACATAACAAATTTTACATACTTGCCTTCTTGCCTGTGGAAGATGTTAGTGCCGGGATGGACTTTCTTAAGGACAATACTCCAGAAGGTTTGGAAGAACTTGTGGATTATTTTGACAGGATTTATGTGACAGGAACTTTCCGCAGACTGCAAGCTATTCAACTGCAAGGTGATGCTGAAGTCAATGTGGTACGTGTCAGGAGGATCCAGCCACAGTACCCGCCTCCACTCTGGAACCTCCATGTGGCAACCTTGAACAGTGAATCCAGGACAAATAACATTTGTGAAAGCTGGAATCATGGATTTCAGAAGCTAATCGGATACAACCATCCTTCAGTGTGGATCGCCATTGAGAGTTTTAGGAAAGATTGTGCACTTGTGGAAACCGCTCTCTTCCAGAATGCCAATGGCCAACCACCACGCAAGAGGGTAAAGACTGTTACGAAGAACCTGCAGGAGCGACTGAGAAACTTGTGTTCTGATTATCAGGCCCAGAGTAAGACGATGGAAGAGTTTCTTCGAGGGGTCGGATGGTGTATCAGGTGGAAATTAAACACTATGTAAAGTAAAGTATGTGCGTCTGTGTGTGACAAAGTTGTGAAAAAGATTCATACAACTTATATTCAAAGTTTTGAAAACTTGTGCTGAATTAAATGTGTGCTTTTGTTAAATATGAGCTTTTATACATGCATCTTTGATTTATGTTGAATGTTATTAATAACGCTATTTCAAAGAAGAAACAATCTTGGTAAAATTGTAGACATGTGCTTTAAATGTTTTACAGTTAAGTATGTGCTTTTATCCATGCTTTTATCCATGTGGAAATAAATCATTAACCTTTGATTGTCTTAAGTTATTTTCAAATCCCTATATCATCATCAATTATTCAATGTCACCCGTACATTCAATGATTCTATTATGTATGCAGAGAGAGAGAGAGAGAGAGAGAGAGAATATCAATTAAATTTATATTAAATGAAATCATAATTAGTATAATAAGACTACTCCCATGTAAAAAGATACTTTCCATATCAATAATTTAGTCTAAAATTGTATATAGACATGTCCATGAACATTTTAGTACATGAGTAAACAAAGGGAAATAAACATTAACTAATTTTCATATTTATTTATTATTAACTTTATAAAATGACTTTAAAAAACATTAAGGGGGAATTGTCCTAAGGGGGAATTGTCCGAGGGGGTATTGTCCTAAGGGGGTATTGTCCGGAGGGGGTATTGTCCTACACTCCTCCGTGGGCGAGAGGGTAAAGTCGCTGACTTTAACACTCACTCAGCCCCTCATCGCGTGAGTTCGAATCCCAGCAGGGTAATTCGGATTTTCATGTGAGGAAGCCTTCCAGCTGGCTTGCGGTAGGTCGGTGGTTCTAGTTGGTTGCTTCCGTGCATTCGGGGTTTTCCTCCACCTGTAATTAGCTGGACGTCGCTATATGACTGAAATACTGTCAAAGCGACGGTAAACTCAAATAGTCAAGTCTAGTCCATTTCGTAGCTATATCAATTACGTGTATACTGCGAAATGGACTCGGTTTCGTTGGACTGGGTAATACAATGATATAATATCTGATTATATTCTTTCTCTTAATTTCAAGATATTGATGTATTCAAACCAATTATTAACTAATTCAATAAATATTTTGCAATAAAATGCCGTAATATTAAAATTAAAACCCCATTTCGCTATTCTCGGTCCATTTCGCTATTCTTTTGAGTAAACGAAAAGTCACGGTTAAGTGTATTTTACGATTCACCATATAAACACAAACACGTGAAAAAAAGATTAATAATATTTCCCACTCGTTCTTTTCTTTCAAAATGACAACTTTCATGTAAAGTGTACAGTTCATAAATATAGGTAATGTTGGTTTTCTAACGACTTTCTATTGATGAAAGGAGCTAGAATGTATCTAATTTAATTAGTTTTCGCGCAAGCGTAGATTTTTTTGTTGATATCACGACTTTTTCAAAACAACGTAGGATGGTGTTCCCTCATATCGCGGTACTAACGGCATAAACGGGAATAAAATATCACTGAAGTCTTATCTGAAATTTATTTCTGTATGTCACTGTTATTCCACCTTTGTACCATAATGTGAATTTTTTTTTTCAGCCTTTCTAATAACATTTTAAAACATGTTATTGTTCGCCACGTTTGTCCTACATAAAAAATCCCCTGATTCTCTTGTATCGCGGTATTTCTTGAAAAAAGACCACTGGCTCCACCTACAGATGTTGCTACATGATCAAAACAATCATCATTCATAAAACAATACAGCAGACGAAGATCTAGCATTTGTCAAGTCTTTCAATTCATTAATTATGTTATAAAACGGGTTTTAGCGGACATGGGGTGATACGCATAAGCGTAATGGTTAAAAGTCGGAATACTGCAAGAAATTTACTTTTTTTCTTAACATTTACAGATACATACTTACTTTTTGTTTATTTCAATTCAAATCGTAGCTTCCTGTTTACAAAATGGTGTCACTAGGTGGCGATCGACAAAGTCTTTACTAACAAAATGACAATACCGTGATACCAGAGAACCCACGATACCACCGGAAACCACCCTATATAGGTGCTTTTTAAATAAACATTATTCCGTGGACTTAAATAATTAAAAAGTGTTGCTTGAACGCATAATACTGCACTTTGGTGTTACTGGTTTAAGATGCATGCAAAAATTTCTTTTCAGTGGAAGGCTTTCCCAGTTTATGATTTGACGGTCTATCCAAAACATCTGTTGCTTGACCACAAACTGGTTTTGTTCCTGTCTTGGCCCCAGTTAAATAACCAAGTACCATAGAATGAATGAATGGCCTGTAAAGTTTGAATGATGGTTGCAAGACTTGCAAAGAGTTATGCAGGGCTAAAGATAAGGTTTTAGGTCAATTGAGTATTTACTCATCAACTTTTCAGAGAATTTGGTTTTCACAATTTCAAATGAGTAATGAAAATATTGTTACTCCATCAAAATTAGGTCAATTGTTTTTTTTCCAAAATAAAATTGGGAAATGAAAGAACAGTACATGTACTTACTGGTATATGCGCCTGATGTTCTTGTATGCAAGAAGGTCCTAATTATCATATGCAGGATTTATCATCAGCTTCTCAACAGTCATTGTTAAATAAAAACAATCATTTTTATCCTCTTGATCCAAATATTTAGCACTTTTAACTATTAAATTTAAACACAAACTTCTAACTGGTTAACATGTTCAGTTATAATGGATGCTACTCTTGGTTTGTAAATACGTTACTGTTTACACTATTCTGACAACCTCAGTGCCGCTACAGACGAACTTACCATCAAGTATTGCGCGACAAATACCTGATGTTTGGTTAGCATGCAGCTAATGTTAATAAATAGTGAAACCAACAGTTTTGCTTTAGATTTTTTCTTTTGTTTTTTTTGTTTGTTTTTGTTAACTTTATACCAGTCAAAAGTATATAGGGTATATAATGGACTTCCTTGTATTTCATTTTTTTTTTTGTCGATTGTTGGAAATGCCTTAATTATGTTTTTAAGTAATTTGTGCAATAATTGACCAAGTTGTTTATGGTCTTCTACTGTCATTTTCTCTATGAAATATGTCCTGCTTATGGTTGAAACATCAGAGATTGATCTAATGGCAGCGGTTGTTAAGAAATTGTTATTGTTCAAAGAAACTTTTTACTTCATGAAATGCCTGTGTAGAAAAAAGAAATTATATAACTATACATATTCTTTTCGGAATTTTTTTTTTTTTTTGCTTTAATTTCTTTTTTTACACCTATTACTGCAAATGCACACATTTAAATTCCAGATTATCTTTAAAAATGAGTTTCAGTTGATAGTAATACTTAGGCAGATCCCCCTATGATGTTGAAATTGCACTAGTGTCCTTGCTTGAAAGTCACCATAATTATAATCGAATTTTCCTAGACAAAATGATAGTGTGAAAGTGCCATGCTACTCGTCAGTAAGTCACTGTATCTGACCCATATAAGCAAATCAAGGTGAAGTTTGTTTTTAAAAAATAAGCTGTCATACATGTCTTATGTAATTCAATAGTTTGTCATTGAAATGATATTTCTCTATAATTCTTGATAGTTTTCTTTATTTTAAATGTTCTGTTAAATGGTAAATGAGTCAATTTCTTAAGATATTAAATAATACAGGACCTGGCTTGCCCTGGGGCAACTTCATCTGTACTAATTTTGATCACAACTTTCTTTTTAATACTACCAAACATATAACATAATAAAGCATTTGAATTATTGGTAGTAATGCACCCATTTTGAATTGTGACCATTTAAATAGTACCAGTATACTGTAAATTTGATTTGACAGGTACAGCATTATTTTATAAGATACTAATGTGCATGTATTTCAGAAATTTATTTTTGTGATTATTTTTAACTTGTCTTTGATTTTATTAGGATTTGTCTATATATTGTTTCAAATTGGTAACAGTAGTAGTACTAAGTTACTTTTGGTGAGGTTTATTGTTTAATTCATATGGTCTTTTCAGCCAGGATGGGTCTCACTCGTCAGTACCTGAGGTATGCACCTACAGATGTGTTTGGTCTGATTGGGACTTTCAAGTCTAACATCATCTTCCTGGACATTAAAGGATCACAGGGGAAGTACTGTGCTGTTGGAGCTTGTGAGGATGTCATTGTGTGGGACATACGCATTGGTGAAAAGGTAGGGTTTTCTAAGGATGTTTTGTAGTATCTTTAGTTGCAGAAGCCATAGATGTGATCATGTCTCTAAGGTCATAATTGAGTGAGTATTTCTTTCTTTGTTTATTTTATTATTTGTCATATTTTTTGCAAGGGATGAAAATTTTGATAAAAAAAAAAAACCTTCAAAAATTGTTATGATAATAATTATAATGATCTTTATTTTCTCTTTATTTCAGTACCTAACATTAAGGGGAGACAAGCATGAGGTGACACGAGTTGCATGTAGCCCTGATAAGCGCCATATGGCTGCTGGCTACATGGATGGCAAGGTGTGCGTATTTGATCTACACAGTGGTGAGCAGACTGTGATGTTTAGTGGACACAAGTCAGCAGTGACAGCTCTGAGATATGATAGTAAAGGGCTTCGGCTGGTGTCTGGAGGAAAGGTAATATATACAGCAATATCATTATGATACACAGTGATGTCATTGTAATACACAGCAATATCATTATGATACACAGTGATGTCATTGTAATACACAGCAATATCATTATGATACACAGTGATGTCATTGTAATACACAGCAATATCATTATGATACACAGTGATGTCATTGTAATACACAGCAATATCATTATGATACACAGTGATGTCATTGTAATACACAGCAATATCATTATAATACACAGTGATGTCATTGTAATACACAGCAATATCATGATACACAGTGATGTCATTGTAATACACAGCAATATCATTATGATACACAGTGATGTCATTGCAATACACAGCAATATCATTATAATACACAGTGATGTCATTGTAATACACAGCAATATCATTATAATACACAGTGATGTCATTGTAATACATGGCAATATCATTATGATACACAGTGATGTCATTGTAATACACGCAATATATTATGATACACAGTGATGTCATTTAATACACAGCAATATCATTATGATACACAGTGATGTCATTGTAATACACAGCAATATCATGATACACAGCAATATCATTATATACACAGTGATGTCATTGTAATACACAGCAATATCATGATACACAGGATGTCATTGTAATACACAGCAATATCATTATGATACACAGTGATGTCATTGTAATACACAGCAATATCATTAGATACACAGTGATGTCATTGCAATACACAGCAATATCATTATATACACAGTGATGTCATTGTAATACAGCAATTCATTATAATACACAGTGATGTCATTGTATACATGGCAATATATTATGATACACAGTGATGTCATTGTATAACAGCATATCTTATGATACACAGTGATGTCATTGTAATACACAGCAATATCATTATGATACACATGATGTCATTGTAATACACAGCAATATCATTATGTACACAGTGATGTCATTGTAATACACAGCATTATCATTATATACAAAGTGATGTCATTGTAATACACGGCAATATCATTATGATACCAGTGATGTCATTGTAATACACAGCAATATCATTATGATACACAGTGATGTCATTGTAATACACGGCAATATCATTATGATTACAGTGATGTCATTGTAATACACAGCAATATCATTATAATACACAGTGATGTCATTGTAATACACAGCAATATCATTATAATACAAAGTGATGTCATTGTAATACACGGCAATATCATTATGATACACAGTGATGTCATTGTAATACACAGCAATATCATTATGATACACAGTGATGTCATTGTAATACACAGCAATATCATGCATTATAATACACAGTGATGTCATTGTAATACACAGCAATATCATTATAATACACAGTGATGTCATTGTAATACACAGCAATATCATTATGATACACAGTGATGTCATTGTAATACACAGCAATATCATTATGATACACAGTGATGTCATTGATATATACACAGTGATGTCATTATAATACACAGTGATGTCATTGTAATACACAGCAATATCATTATGATACACATGATGTCATGTAATACACGGCAATATATTATGATACACAGTGATGTCATTGTAATAACGGCAAATATCATTATGATACACAGTGATGTCAAATTTAATACACGGCAATATCATTATGATAACCAGTGATGTCATTGTAATACACAGCAATATCATGATACACAGTGATGTCATTGTAATACACAGCAATATCATGATACACAGGGATGTCATTGTAATACACAGCAATATCATTATGATACACAGTGATGTCATTGCAATACACAGCAATATCATTATAATACACAGTGATGTCATTGTAATACACAGCAATATCATTATAATACACAGTCATGTCATTGTAATACACAGCAATATCATTATGATACACAGTGATGTCATTGTAATACACAGCAATATCATTATGATACACAGTGATGTCATTGTAATACACAACAATATCATTATGACACACAGTGATGTCATTGTAATACACAGCAATATCATTATGATACACAGTGATGTCATTGTAATACACAGCAATATCATTATGATACACAGTGATGTCATTATAATACACAGTGATGTCATTGTAATACACAGCAATATCATTATGATACACAGTGATGTCATTGCAATACAGAGCAATATCATTATAATACACAGTGATGTCATTGTAATACACAGCAATATCATTATAATACACAGTGATGTCATTGTAATACATGGCAATATCATTATGATACACAGTGATGTCATTGTAATACACAGCAATATCATTATGATACACAGTGATGTCATTGTAATACACAGCAATATCATTATGATACACAGTGATGTCATTGTAATACACAGCAAAATCATTATAATACACAGTGATGTCATTGTAATACACAGCAATATCATTATAATACACAGTGATGTCATTGTAATACACAGCAAAATCATTATAATACACAGTGATGTCATTGTAATACACAGCAATATCATTATAATACACAGTGATGTCATTGTAATACACAGCATTATCATTATGATACACAGTGATGTCATTGCAATACACAGCAATATCATTATAATACACAGTGATGTCATTGTAATACACAGCAATATCATTATGATACACAGTGATGTCATTGCAATACACAGCAATATCATTATAATACACAGTGATGTCATTGTAATACACGACAATATCATTATGATACACAGTGATGTCATTGTAATACACAGCAATATCATTATGATACACAGTGATGTCATTGTAATACACAGCAATATCATTATAATACACAGTGATGTCATTGTAATACACAGCAATATCATTATGATACACAGTGATGTCATTGTAATACACAGCAATATCATTATGATACACAGTGATGTCATTGTAATACACAGCAATATCATTATAATACACAGTGATGTCATTGTAATACACAGCAATATCATTATAATACACAGTGATGTCATTGTAATACACAGCAATATCATTATGATACACAGTGATGTCATTGTAATACACAGCAATATCATTATGATACACAGTGATGTCATTGTAATACACAGCAATATCATTATAATACACAGAATACACAGCAATATCATTATAATACACAGTGATGTCATTGTAATACACAGCAATATCATTATGATACACAGTGATGTCATTGTAATACACAGCAATATCAAGATACACAGTGATGTCATTGTAATACACAGCAATATCATTATGATACACAGTGATGTCATTGCAATACACAGCAATATCATTATAATACACAGTGATGTCATTGTAATACACAGCAATATCATTATAATACACAGTGATGTCATTGTAATACACAGCAATATCATTATGATACACAGTGATGTCATTGATATATACACAGTGATGTCATTATAATACACAGTGATGTCATTGTAATACACAGCAATATCATTATGATACACAGTGATGTCATTGATATATACACAGTGATGTCATTATAATACACAGTGATGTCATTGTAATACACAGCAATATCATTATGATACACAGTGATGTCATTGCAATACACAGCAATATCATTATAATACACAGTGATGTCATTGATATATACACAGCAATATCATTATAATACACAGTGATGTCATTGTAATACACAGCAATATCATTATGATACACAGTGATGTCATTGATATATACACAGCAATATCATTATAATACACAGTGATGTCATTGTAATACACAGCAATATCATTATGATACACAGTGATGTCATTTTAATACACAGCAATATCATTATGATACACAGTGATGTCATTGTAATACACAGCAATATCATTATGATACACAGTGATGTCATTGTAATACACAGCAATATCATTATGATACACAGTGATGTCATTGTAATACACAGCAATATCATTATGATACACAGTGATGTCATTGAAAGCATTATCATAATTATATGTAATATGATAGATATAATTCTGGATATTGTGAACGAGAGTGGACTCTTTCGACTCCGTGGCCACAAAGGGCCCATAACTCAAGCAATCTTCATGAAGGATAGAGACATCCTAGTGTCCAGGTGAGGTTGGGCTAACTCACTCTCCCACAGTTTTCTCCCTTGTATTATCATTTACAAACAAGATTATATTTACCATATACACTGGCAGATTAGGCACACTTTTTTTCCAGATAATTCAAGTTTATAGAGGTGGTGAGCCTTATATGATGATATACAGCTTTTCAGGTTTCTTTTTTCAATCACCGGTATACGATCTCAGAAAATGGATATACTGAAAGCCAATGAATACGATAATATGACACAAAGTCTATACGAAACCATGATAAACAATACCAGATTATTGCTTTTGTTCTTATTAGTTATCCTACAGGTATATTTCATGATAAAATGATCGTGAGAAACTGAAACAACTTGATGGAAGCCATTTTCAATATAAACAAATAAGTTTATTTTACGGGACCTCATGGTGTATAGGAGAAACTTGACAGGTGGCAATTGTTATGTAATGTTTGTTAGTTGGGAGAATTTCGACAGGTGACAATGGTCCCCAGTGTTAGAATGCAGGGACACGGTTGAGTAATGTCATGTTATGAAAATGTGTCACCTTTATCCTACCCGTCGTTAATGTCTAACGGTAATCTTATGCCATGTGTAAATAAAACGGTTTACCGTATGATTAGCCCGGTGACGTACGGATAGCTTTCAGTCTGTCAAAATGTACGACGGCGCAAATTTCAAAACAAGATTTCACCGCATACGATACGATAAGTTTTTTTTTTTTTTCAAATAAGTTACCCAGAAAGTTAGGATGCACCTTATACGTAGCTGCGCCTAATCTGACCGTGTATACGGTATTAAATAAAATAGAAGTCATATATTCAATGGTGTATTTATTAACATTCAAGCAACCTCTCAATTAAGTTATAAGTTATAAATCAGATAAAGGGTATGTATTCAAAAACTTTGCATGTATAATAATGACAGCACAACATTTTTATTGGTAAAAGTCTTAATTATTGTGCATACGTGTATCTTTAGATTAGTAAACATTTAATGGTTTAGACAACACAGCTCTGTACACATGTAAGGAAATGTGACTGCATTTGATTCTTACTACTACATCCCAAGATAGAAATTCTGGGGTTACTCTGGTCATCAGTCCAGACATGGATTTATAGCTCACCTGAGCAAAGCTCAGGGTGAGCTATTGTGATCGCCCTTCGTCCGGCGTCCGTCGTCGTGCGTCGTCCGTCGTCCGTCGTCAACAATTTGCTTTAAACGACATCTCCTCTGAAACCGCTGGACAGAATTTAATGAAACTTGGCAGGAATGTTCCTTGGGTGAGGCTCTACAAAAGTTGCTAAAATAAAGTTGATCCATGTAGAACTCTGGTTGCCATGGCAACAAAAAGAAAAATAATTTGAAAACTTTAAAAATCATCTCCTTCAAAACTACTGGCCAGATTTCAAAATAATTTGGTACAGATGTTCCTTGGGTCAACCTCTACCAAAGTTGCTAAAATTATTCCGATCCGTAAAAAAACATGGCCGCCAGGGGCGGGGCTTATTTGCCTTATATGTATATAGAGAAACCTTTAAACAACATCTCCTCTGAAACCACTAGACAGAATTTGATTAAACTTGGCAGGGATGATCCTTGGGTCAACCTTCAAAAAGTTCTAAAATTAACTTGATCCATGAAGAACTCTGGTTGCCATGGCAACAGAAAGAAAAAAATAAGAAAACTTTTAAAATCATCTCCTCCAAAACTACTGGCCAGATTTTAAAATAAATTGGTACAGATGTTCCTTGGGTCAACCTATTTATCTCAGATGAGCAGTTTAGGGCCATCATGAGCCTCTTTTCTGCAGTTCAGGCTACCTCTCCAAAAGTTGATCCTTTACAGATCAGATTTACAGAAGTTGAATATTTTCAGGTGTTACATTTTATTACATTATGCATAAAAAGAATGTACCTATCTGCTTTTAAACAAAACAAGAAATATGTCTTGGTAGCTTAATAAAATGCAAAAAGTTACATTAAATTACAAGGCCACTTATTAAAGAGAGAGAAGTCTAACAGAGAGAGAGAGAGAGAGAGAGAGAAAACCAGCTAGAAACAAAAAAATAAATTGTACCCTTAGATGAGATTGTCCACAAGTCTGATAGGTCATTTGGGTGATTCCACTACTTATGCAGAGGTGGAGAAGATAACATTACCACAAATACCATTCCTATAGCTTAGTCTGACCTACTGGCAGAGGTCACATTTTCTGGACTGTGTTGCCCCACTGAGTTAGTGCAAAAACTACATAACCTGCTACTATGTATATGAGATACTAGGCTAGTTTTTACACAAAGCCACCTGATAGAGATATAAGGGTTATTGATACTATCCTAAATCAGCAGCAGCATCAACATCATCATTAAAGTGAATGTGGGAGGGGGGGGGGGGTGAATATGCAGATTGTCTGCCTTTACTTTGGTTCATGTCAGTGTTCCAGTACACAGGGATTACCAAACACCTCTTAAAAACCACAAACGAATGATTAAAAACACTTTGTAATAAATTGCAACTTATTTCTTAATAATTAACCCTTTTCCTCATAGAGATCTATAAAATATATGTACCTATGTGAGTAGCATAAAACCTAATCAGCCTGCAAGTCCAACTGTTACTCGCAGGCTGATCAGGTTTTATGCTGTTTGCTGCTCCTTAGTGGTCTGGGGATGGGGATTTTACAATTAAATTTGGAAAGGTTTAAGTGGGGCTTTCTGCAGATCAGGATTTATGTCAAAATGAGTTTTTATGAGGGAAAAGGTTAAGGACCATCTCTCTTTTTGTCCATTTTCAATCAGCAGTACCACACTGAAATCTCATGATCACTGTTTTTTTCCATACTATTGCTAAAATGGGTAAGAAAAACTGTCAAGTTCCTGAGAAACATGTATATCAGTATGATACATGTATACTAGGTTGCATATAGAGCAGTGGTACTCAGGTGAGCGATTTTAGGCCCTATGGGCCTCTTGTTTCTTAAGCAATCATCTTTAAACTTTAAGACAATTGAGTTCGATTATGGCTGAGATCCGTTTGAGCAATTATCTTCAAACTTTATGGCAATGCTTATGACCATAATGTCTCGATTGAGTTTGATTATGGCTAAGATCCGTCAATTAGGTCAGGAGTTATGCCCCTTTTAATATTAAAAAAATGCCAGATTTCACTTTGTTTACACTCTAGCATCTTCATCTTTGGCTGAGATCCGTCAATAAGGTCAGGAGTTATGCCCCTTTTAATATTAAAAATTTGCAATATTTCACATTGTTTACACTCTAGCATCTGCATCTTTTAAGCAATCATCTTCAAACTTTATGGCAATGCTTATGACCATAATGTCTCAATTGAGTTCGATTAAAGCTGAGATCTGTTGATTAGGTCAGGAGTTATGCCCCTTTAAATATAAAAAAATGCCAGATTTCACTTAGTTTACACTCTAGCATCTGCATCTTTTGAGCAATCATCTTCAAACTTTATGGCAATGCTTATGACCATAATGTCTCAATTAAGTTCGATTAAAGCTGAGATCTGTTGATTAGGTCAGGAGTTATGCCCCTTTAAATATAAAAAAATGCCAGATTTCACTTTGATTACACTCTAGCATCTTCATTTTTTTAGCAATCTTTTTTAAACTTTAAGACAACGTTTATGCCCATAATTTCGGGTAATCGGATTCAATTAGAACTGATATTGACTTGTTAATTTAGGAGTTATTCCCTTTTCACCATAAAAAAAAGCCAGGTTTCACTTTTACACTCTAGCATCTTTATTTCTTAAGCAATCATCTTTCTCAGGTGAGCAATCAAGGGCCATCTTGGCCCTCTTGTTTTTTTACAATGATGGTCATGCATGTCACCATCAGTACCCTCAAAAATGATATTAGTAAGATGGGTGAACTTGATTGCTGTTGATTTAAAATAAATGGTATTTGAATTTTGTTATTTCAGTTCCAAGGACACATTTGTGAAGTTTTGGGATCTAGACACGCAGCACTGCTTCAAAACTCTTGTGGAACACCGCAGTGAGGTCAGTCATTAATTATTAAACATCCACTTGGAAATTGGGACAAAAAATTATATCATATACAGAATAGTTTTCTCTTTTTTTTTCACTGTAACCAGTATCTAAAATGAAGAACAAATAATCACCTCATTGAATTCACAAAAATGTTGATCAGTTAAAAGTCCTTGAAGTCATCAAGCTTTCCCATGTTACATATATAAAAAAATTCAATAATGATGCTACAGCTGTTAGGATACTCAGGTGAGCAAATCTATGGCCACTGTGGCCATCTTATCATAATTTACTTCCAAGAATTCCTTTGTTATGGAATATTAACTTATTTTTCTAGTTTTATATTTCATTAATTTGTCCAGGTATATGACTTTGTGTTGATGAGGAAGGACACACGACTAGTGACAGGATGTGGTGACAGTGAGCTCCGAGTGTGGGACATCACACCTGTGCAGGTATACACACGGCACACTCGTTTCTTAACAATTTACTCCAGTTGGATTTACCTGACTACATACAGTTTGAGTTTATCAATTGGATCAAGCAAACTGACACAAAACAATCAAATGCTGTTGGTGCTACAATGTTTTTGTGAATCAAAATAATGTTCTTCAACTACGTGTATACAGTTACAAGGAATAACTTCAATGTGTTTCAACTTTGTCTCTCAGTTGTTTGTTTTATATTCATTTCCTATAAAGTCATTTTGCAGGTCCAATATTAATGAAACATGTCCACACATATACAGATCTATCCATAGATGCTTAGCTGGTCAAATAAAAATGGCTAAAACCTGAGTGAGTAGATGTGCTAATCCTATCATATCCAAGCAACTCAGTTGTTTGATTGTAGAACTACCTTCTCATGCAATTCATAGCCAATAATCAGAGAGAAAAAATGCAGTTATGTGAATAAGCTGATTTGCATAAACATGTAATTCAACTAACTCTTTTATACAACCAACCACTCAGCATTTGCTGAAAAAGAATGGACATTACTGATGTAGACCCTCTTTCATATTTGAAACAAAAACAAAAAAAACAAAACAAAAAAAAATTCATACATTTAACCAAAGCCTTTTTAATCTTGCTGTTCCTCATGGTTTTACAATTTTTTGATAGAATGGTACGGAGTCAGATGAGCCCTTGGCCAAGAAACAGAGGCTGGAGGATGGATCTGATGAGGATGAGGAGGATGAACTGGTGAGGACAGAGAGGATCCTGATTTTCAGTCAGACAATTATTTTTAAGACATCATTACAGTATTCCAGTGCACCTGTGATCATGCAGAATGTATAGGGGACTGGAAGATAAAAAAACTTGTCTGTCCAATATTTACAAAGCCATGAATTCTTTGTACAGGTCTGCCAAATTATGCTTGTCACCCAAATAGGGAGTGCAGAGGGATTTGTCTTTCTGATCTCAGAAATGCTGCTTATTCACAATATATGCTGTCTATGTTGATTTAATTATTGTTACTTGACAGTTACATGGCACAGCTTGATTTCATGCTGAAATAAATTTATATGAAATCGGCTTTCATGCACATCAATAGAAAATAGGTTCCTCAGATATTATGATTGCTGTAATGTACATTATATGTATTTCAGAATCTGTTAAGTTGTCAGAAAGTGGGGTCAGTCATGAGGTCAGGGCGGGACAGGTTGGTGTCCATGGAGATAGATCCACAGGAAACTGCCCTCATATGCCACGTGAGTTATGCTTCCTCACTGTACTTTGGTAACATTTCTTTTTATAGATAAAGAAAATATAGTCTTGTCATACCTTAAAAGTAATTAAGTAACATTTAGTGCGAATGATCAGTTATATACTACATTACGTCACATCATTTGGACGATGTTCATACCTTGTATACAAATTCTTAGTTTGTTTATTTATGAAATTTAATACAATTTAATTCTAAAGAAGGCAAGTTTGGAAAAAATATAAAGTTGCAATGTATTAAGTTTCACCTCTCACGAGTTCCTTGTAGAAAAAATGAAAGTAGAAGAACGAGTAACTTTTGAGGATACTGTAACAGAAATATGATTTAATGTTGGATCATGCTTGGAATATGCTTTATGTTTTTCTTCTGACCAACAATGATTAACTCTTTGAAAACACAAAAGTGACAGAACAAAAAAAGAAGAAAGAAATGAAATACAGAAAGTATGTAAATTTTATCTGTCCATCTTTGACAGAATTCTACTGGTCATAGAGTGGGGTTTTTTTTTAGGTTTAATTCAAGGATTTCTGGTATGACACTTTTGCTTGGCTCTCAGCATTTAAAAGAATTCCAGAACTGATTGGCTCAGTGTCAGGATAATGTGACTGGGTGTGGTATCTTGCCATATGTCTACGGCATAAGACTGCAGTGTGGCAGCACCATATCTGTCTCAAATGCTGCTTGTTTGCAGTGTAGTATCATGATCAAGCAAAACTACACTATAATGGGACTATCTGTCTCATTTAGGCAGTATGTCCCGTTATAATTAAAATAAATTGGTCAGACTTTCAGACGAAGAAAATTAACCCACTCTATAGCATACCTGTACTGGTCTGAAACTTGGATATAGATAATGACCGGAACTTTTATACCACTAGGGGAATGATAGAATGGTTGAGATATTCCATCTCCCAGAGGAGGCTGCTTTAAAGAAGAAGTTATCCAAAAGATTGAAAAAAGACAGACACAAAGCACGGTTTGTATTATAAACAATGTTTATAACCAACTTTATGAAATTACATACTTCAAATAAATCCAAAAGGCATTTTACCAGTTATGAAATTGCAGGCCTTTGCAAGTTTCCCCTACTGGTCCCAGTGGTCAAGTGGTTTGAGCCTCCACCCTGAAATCAGGAGGTTGTGGGTTTGATCCCCGGCCGCAACATACCAAAGTTGTAAAAAAGAATACTGGTATAGCTCCCTTGGCGCTCAGCATAAAAGGGTAGTTCCAAGACTGGTTGGCCTGGTGTCAGGATAATGTGACTGGGTGTGGTATCATGCTACATGTCTACGGCGTGATACTGCAGTGTGGCAGCACTATATTTGTCTCAAGTAGACATCGTCTCCAAATGACTGAAATACTGTTAAAATCCAATAATCAAATAAACAAGTTTTAACTACCACTGGGAAAAAAAAAAGAAAGATTTTTTTTCAAGTATCAAGGGCAATGATTCAGTAGTTTTAAGTCACAATTCTAGAAATAAGGTTTTTGGGTTAAACCCCTTTGGGAAGTTTGAATGAAAGCAAAACTACTGAACCATTGATAAAAGGATAGTTCATGGAGAGTATATGATGGTAACATCACAGACAGGGACCACATCACTTTTTGAGACTACTTATCTTACCTGCACACAAATGAGCCTTACTATGAATTTTCCATTAGTAAGGCCAGTTAAGTACAGTACCAATGGTGGTGTCACTGTTGAAGTGTTCCTAGCTGATCATTCATGTTCTGTACACTTATTTCTGTTATAGGGAGAAAGGTGAGGATGAAGAGGCAGTGGTGTCCACTCTAAAGCTGGAAGATGAGATGAACAAATCAACCGACCTGAAAATGGCTGCCAAAATAGTTTCATCAGATGTTCTCCGTCTGGCTGATGGTCTGATTAAGGTAAGAATACGATTCTGTCTTCCTGTATTTTTTTTTTTTTACCAAATATGTGTATTCCTAGCCTTAGTGCTGCTGTCTGCGTCAGGTCTAATGTACATGAAACCCGGGAGCAACCAGACTTGTACCCAGAGTGTGGCAAAGTGGTACTTAGTCAGTCACTATTTCCACCTGATGAAAAACGAACTGCTAATGAATTCCTATAAGTAGCCATTCAAGTGAATGAGAGAAAGAGTGTTTTGCCAAGTAAGCTGGTAAATGGAGATGAAGTGAGAGGAAGAAATTCCTTAACTGAAATCCTCATGTTGGCTGCTTTGTACAGATGACCACTGACCCAGGTTTTAACTCTATTGTGCTTGTGACCAGAAGAATACATATAGTATGCTTGTCTAATGTTCTCTGTTAACCTGACAGGTAATATGCCTATTCAACAACAACACAGTAGGAACATGCACTGTGGATCCCAGTCAGAAGAAGTGTGCAGCCACCAGTGTGAGTCACCTGAGCCAATTTGGTCACCAGACGGATGTCCGTACCATCAGCTTCAGCTCTGACAACAC
>CM037779.1:45433097-45465646 GCA_021229015.1 Solen grandis | reverse complement strand
CATACATTTAGAGTGACTCTCATGAACCTGAAAGTGCATACATTTAGAGAAATTCTCATGAAACTGAAAATACATACATTTAGAGTGATTTTCATGAACCTGACAGTACATACATTTAGAGTGATTCTCGTGAACCTGATAGTACATACATTTAGAGCAATTCTCATGAAACTGAAAATACATACATTTAGAGTGATTCTCATGAACCTGACTGTACATAGATTTAGAGTGATTTTCATGAACCTGACAGTACATACCTTTAGAGCAATTCTCATGACCTGACAGTACATACATTTAAAGCAATTCTCATGAAACTGACAACATATACATTTCAGAGTGATTCTCATGAACCTGACAGTACTTACATTTAAAGTGATTCTCATGAACCTGACAGTACATACATTTAAAGCAATTCTCATGAACCTGACAGTACATACATTAAAAGCAATTCTCATGAACCTTACAGTACATACATTTAAAGCAATTCTCATGAAACTTACAGAACATACATTTAAAGCAATTCTCATGAACCTGACAGTACATACATTTAAAGCAATTCTCATGAACCTTACAGAACATACATTCAAAGCAATTCTCATGAACCTGACAGAACATACATTTAAAGCAATTCTCATGAACCTTACAGAACATACATTTAGAGTGATTCTCATGAACCTTACAGAACATACATTTAAAGCAATTCTCATGAACCTGACAGTACATACATTTAGAGTGATTCTCATAAACCTTACAGAACATACATTTAGGGCAATTCTCATGAACCTTACAGAACATACATTCAAAGCAATTCTCATGAACCTTACAGAACATACATTTAAAGCAATTCTCATGAACCTTACAGAACATACATTTAAAGCAATTCTCATGAACCTGACAGAACATACATTTAAAGCAACCTTACAGTACATACATTTAAAGCAATTCTCATGAACCTGACAGTACATACATTTAAAGCAATTCTCATGAACCTTACAGAACATACATTTAAAGCAATTCTCATGAACCTTACAGAACATACATTTAGAGTGATTCTCATGAACCTGACTGTACATACCTTTAGAGCAATTCTCATGAACCTGACAGTACATACATTTAGAGTGATTCTCATGAACCTGGCAGTTCATACAATTTTGCATTTTTAAACTGTATTCAAAGGTTATATTTTCAGACCATTATTTGCAGATGTTATCACCATTTTGTAGGTTTAGTTGTCTAACTTCTTTAGACCTTCATAAGGATGATGACATAAGACAATGCCAAATGAATATTTGAATGGTTTTTTATGGTAGATTTTCTTATACTTACAGAAAAAAACGTTACAAACTAGAGGTTTGTTTCAAAGAAAACTGATGTCTTCCCTCCACCCCCTTACACACACACATACACACAGAGGCACACACAGTCTTGTACAGTGGCGCTATCGTATCAGTTGTCAAAAAATACGATTGATATATGATTGAAATACGAACAATATACGATATGCAATATACGATCTACGACGCGATGAATTTTTTCCTTTTTAAATACGTTTTTATGCGATATACGATACACGGTAAGCAGGGTTTTACTTGACATTTTTATACATGTACCTGCAAGCTTGATTTGACTACAAGTCTAGAAATATGCAAAAACTTCATGTTGTTAACAATATTTATCGTTACATATAACTGGTAATCCGTGTGTTCATCTGAAATAAACATAGCGAGCGACAGGAAATGGGGACATACTAAATTGCGGTCCCCCTGAAAAAGCAACAGACTCTGCGATCTCCATCGAGACCACTGTTAACGGCACATGTAATGACAGAAAGTTAAGTTTTTTTTAATGAAGATTACTTATAAATATATTTTTATGGTTACGTATAATAATAAAAATGATAACAGTACTTTACTGATATCTTTAGTACTCTACTAATTGTGTTAATTTACACAATATATTTTCTTAAAAAATATTAATATAATTGGTCTATGTCCTTTTTCTCAATGAGCGTTTGTGAACCAACACATAGAAGTATAGCACGTGCTAGAGAACTTCTGGTTAACTGTCAAATAGCCGAAAAAAATGTAATGATGCATGAGCAACTGCATGCAAACCTGCACCTTATATACAGAGAGAAAGAGATACCCGTATTGCTGCTTCTTTAAACAATTATTTAATTAAAACAAGAGGCCCATGATGGCCCTAAATCGCTCACCTGAGATAAATAGGTTGACCCAAGGAACATCTGTACCAATTTATTTTAAAATCTGGCCAGTAGTTTTGAAGAAGATGATTTTTAAAGTTGTCATATTTTTTTTTTTTGTTGCCATGGCAACCAGAGTTCTATATGGATCAAGTTTATTTTAGCAACTTTTGTGAAGGTTGACCCAAGGATCATCCCTGCCAAGTTTAATCAAATTCTGTCCAGTGGTTTCAGAGGAGATGTTGTTTAAAGGTTTCCCTATATACATATAAGGCAAATAAGCCCCGCCCCTGGCGGCCATGTTTTTTTACGGATCGGAATAATTTTAGCAACTTTGGTAGAGGTTGACCCAAGGAACATCTGTACTTAATTATTTTGAAATCTGGCCAGTAGTTTTGAAGAAGATGATTTTTAAAGTTGTCATATTTTTTTTCTTTTGTTGCCATGACAACCAGAGTTCTATATGGATCAAGTTTATTTTAGCAACTTTTGTGAAGGTTGACCCAAGGATCATCCCTGCCAAGTTTAATCAAATTCTGTCCAGTGGTTTCAGAGGAGATGTTGTTTAAAGGTTTCCCTATATACATATAAGGCAAATAAGCCCCGCCCCTGGCGGCCATGTTTTTTTACGGATCGGAATAATTTTAGCAACTTTGGTAGAGGTTGACCCAAGGAACATCTGTACCAATTTATTTTAAAATCTGGCCAGTAGTTTTGAAGAAGATGATTTTTAAAGTTTTCATTTTTTTTTTCTTTTTGTTGCCATGGCAACCAGAGTTCTATATGGATCAAGTTTATTTTAGCAACTTTTGTGAAGGTTGACCCAAGGATCATCCCTGCCAAGTTTAATCAAATTCTGTCCAGTGGTTTCAGAGAAGATGTTGTTTAAAGGTTTCTCTATATACATATAAGGCAAATAAGCCCCGCCCCTGGCGGCCATGTTTTTTTACGGATCAGAATAATTTTAGCAACTTTGGTAGAGGTTGACCCAAGGAACATCTGTACCAATTTATTTTGAAATCTGGCCAGTAGTTTTGAGGAAGATGATTTTTAAAGTTTTCATTTTTTTTTTCTTTTTGTTGCCATGGCAACCAGAGTTCTACATGGATCAAGTTTATTTTAGCAACTTTTGTGAAGGTTGACCCAAGGATCATCCCTGCCAAGTTTAATCAAATTCTGTCCAGTGGTTTCAGAGGAGATGTTGTTTAAAGGTTTCTCTATATACATATAAGGCAAATAAGCCCCGCCCCTGGCGGCCATGTTTTTTTACGGATCCAAATAATTTGAACAATCTTGGTAGACACTTACCAAAGGAACATCTGTGCCAAAACATTTTGAAATTCAGTTGGTTGTTTTGGAGAAGAAGACATTTTAAGTTTTTTCTTTCCGTTGCCATGGCAACCAGAATTCCAAATGGAATTCAATTCTTTGAACAACTTTGAAAGGGGACCACCCAAGGAACATCCCTGTAAAGTTTTATCAAAATTGACCAAGCGGTTAAGGAGGAGATGTCGTTTGAAGCAAAATGTGGACGGACGACGGACGGACGGACGACGGACGGACGGACGACGGACGAAGACCGGTCACAATAGCTCACCTTGAGCCTCTGGCTCAGGTGAGCTAAAAATGAAGACCGGAAGGCCATCTTGTTCGAAGAGAAGTAATTAGTGAAGAGGTCGCCGATTCTGTCGATGCTTATACATGATGATAGCAGAAAATCTAATTTGCAAACAACTTCTAAATTGGTCCCATGCTTTTAACCATAATCACAAATTATTTGTTCCTATAAAAGAACTGTTGCTATATTTTACTCGCAGTTTTAACTATAAAAAATATTTTTATTTGTTTTATCAATCATAAGAATACTCTAAGACTTACTCGTATTTGATTTCTATATATTTTAAAAGTCCATTAGTCTTTAATTTGTAAAGAACCCCACCCTCTCGAAAGAGAGAGAGAGAGAGATTTTTATTATTAATATCATCATCAACAAGATTCGCTATGGAAATATACTGATATATAAAATGTCTTCCTCTTCGGAATATAATATTTTTATGATGACAATTTAATTTTAGAAAAAATAATGTAATAATGATATACATAAAAGGAATAAACAATGTGAATCAAATTAATTAATGGAAGAAACTGGTAGTGATGTTGTTGTTGTCTAGTAGATTCCTCCGTTGTCTTCGGGACACTCCTTGGTAGGATGAAGAATTTTGAGTTTTCTGTATTAAGGGTCACACTTCATTATGTACAATCGCAATATTGTGAATATATACTCTATAACGCGTAGGCGGCAGAGCTTTTAGTCAGACAGTATTAATTTAGTCGGTCGAGTGACGGTATATCGGTATCGGCATTATATAAAGGTGACATATCCGGTAAAAATTAACACATGCTGTGCCCGCTGATAAGAAGGTATCACACGCGTCTTGTGCAATGCAATCACGTTGGTTAAATATACACATTCATGCATAAATGTACATACATGAGAAAAAAACAAGAGGGCCAAGATGGCCCTAGATAGCTCACCTGAGAAAAGTATCATTCATTGCCTGTACAAAACAGATTGCTTTAGAATTAAGATGATGAGGTGAAACAATGTTCAGGAATTTTCACACCCCATCCACAAAAGATATCATCATGACAAACATTCTGCCAAAGTTTGAGGATGATTGGACCAAAAATGTTGCCCTCAGAGTATAAACAAGATTTTTCTAAGATTTGACCTACTGACCTACTTTTTGATCCAACCTGACCCATTTTCAAAAGGGTTCAAGATATCATTAAGACAAACATTCTGACCCAGTTTGAGGAAGATTGGATCAAAATTGTGGCCTCTAGTGTGTAAACAAGATTTTTAATTTACCTACTGACCTACTTTTTATCCAACCTGACCCATTTTCAAAGGGTTCAAGATATCATCAAGACAAACATTCTGACCAAGTTTGAGGAAGATTGGATCAAAATTGTGGCCTCTAGTGTGTAAACATCAAAATTGTTGACAAATTGTGGCCTCTAGTGTGTAAACAAGATTTTTCTAAGATTTGACCTACTGACCTACTTTTTGATCCAACCTGACCCATTTTCGAAAGGGTTCAAGATATCATCAAGACAAACATTCTGACCAAGTTTGAGGAAGATTGGATCAAAATTGTGGCCTCTAGTGTGTAAACAAGATTTTTCTAAGATTTGACCTACTGACCTACTTTTTGATCCAACCTGACCCATTTTCGAAAGGGTTCAAGATATCATAAAGACAAACATTCTGACCAAGTTTGAGGGAGATTGGATCAAAATTGTGGCCTCTAGTGTGTAAACAGCTAAATTGTTGACGGACAACGGACGACGGACAATCAAGTATCCCAAAAGCTCACCCTGAGCTAAGCTCAGGTTAGCTAAAAATCAGATATATTTAAGAGAACTATACATGTATTAATATGGAATTTATAGATTTTTTTCCCATTTAACTTTTATCATGTAGTGAATTTGTGTTTTCACGGACAAGGAGAGATCGGTAAATTGACTAAAACCGTATGCCTCTATTCTCAAAGGCAGTATGTTACTCTTCTGTTGTAGGGGTCCTGTTATTTTTTTGTTATTTTTTTTATTTTTTTGCTGAAAAAAAAAAAAACATCGGAAAAGACAGTGGTTGGATACAAGTGAGTCCGGGTGCGATACCCTAGCTCATTTCACGAAAAGGACACATTGGTTATTTTACGTGTCAGGGGAATAGCACCGACCGATACACCAGAGAGAAGTTCCTGCTTAGAACCAGTACTGAGTTCTCTGAGTTCCCATAGCAACCCCAATTTGCCTAGTGCAAGACAAGGGCAAATCTAGTACAAATTTTATACGTCTTGACGGTATCACCGGAGAAATGTACCCCTGTTGGGTTTCGAATCCAAGACGTCCAGATATTATATTTCTTATTCAAACTGAAAGAGAGGGAGAGAAGAAAACGAAATATGTTCTGTGCGAATTATGACGTTTGCATATGTGGAGAGAGAGAGGGAGAGAAAGGGGGTGGGGGAATAAAGTAGGAAATAAAAAATAAACATTAGAACAATAATGTAGGTATATGCGTAAGTTACGATCATCTCTTTCAATGTTTTAAATAAGAGCACGCGAGCAAACACTGCAGAGGAAAAAGGTCCCGGAAAATAAGTTATTCAAAGGAAGCAACATCTTGGACGAAATGGGAGTTTGATTATGCATAATTAGGTCAAATTTAAATTGTTAATTTTTAGACTTGCTAATCATGAAAATTTTGATCAAACACATCAAATAGACTTATAGGAATGTATGTAGCCCAGCGTTTACTTCAATACCAATTTAATGCTTTCGAATACATATTTTTCATACGTGCATTAAATTGCTTAACGACGCACGGCGTCTACTGCAGAAAGTCACGTAGGCCACTACACATGTATATACCGGTACATAAAAAGTAAAAAATGTTATTTTAACTAAACAAATAATAAGATTATACTACATAATATGATTTATAATAAAAATAATACATATACGCAAAATGTTGAATTTAGAGACACGAAGAATAATTATTTTCTATAAAACAAGAGGGCCATGATGGCCCTGGATCGCTCACCTGGTATCATTAGGCTATGTAAAATCAAGTGACCCCTGGGGCAGAGCCAATTTTGACCCCAGGGTCATGATTTGAACAAAGTTGGTAAGAATCGACTAGACAATGCTACACACTACCACACTCTACTTGGTAGAGGTCTATTAGCCCATGTAACATACCAAATATATAAACTCCAGACCTTGAAGATTTTTCTAGTTTTTTTTCCAATATAAGTCTATGTAAAATCAAGTGATCCCTGGAGCGGGGCCAATTTTGACCCCAGCGTCATGATTTGAACAAACTTGGTAAGAAGCGACTTGAAATGCTACACACCAAATATCTAAACTCTATGCTTTGTGGTGTCTGAGAAGAAGATTTTTTTTTTTTTTCTATATTAGCCTATGCTAAATCAAGTGACCCCTGGGGCGGGGCCAATTTTGACCCCAGGGTCATAATTTGAACAATCTTGGTAGAGAGTCATAAGATCATACTACATATTAAAAATCAAAAGGCTAGGCCTTGTGGTTTCAGAGAAGAAGATTTTCAATTTTTTTCTATATGCGCCTATGTAAAATCAGGTGACCCCTTGGTGGGGCCAAATTTGATCCCAGGGCCATGATTTGAACAAACTTGATTGTGATCTACTAGACAACGCTGCACACCAAAAATCAAAAGGCTAGGCCTTGTAATTTCTGAGAAGAAGATTTTTTCAAGTTTTTCCTATATTAGCCTATGTGAAATCAAGTGACCCCTGGGGCGGGGCCAATTTTGACCCCAGGGTCATAATTTGTACAATCTTGGTAGAGATCAACTAGACAATGCTACACACCAAGGTTTCGAGAAGAAGATTTTTCAAGTTTTTTCTATATTAGCCTATGTTAAATCAAGTGACCCCTGGGGCGGGGCCAATTTTGACGCCAGGGTCATAATTTGAACAATCTTGGTAGAGAGTCATAAGATCATGCTACATACCAAAAATCAAAAGGCTAGGCCTTGTGGTTTCGGAGAAGAAGATTTTTTCAAGTTTTTCCTATATAAGCCTATGTGAAATCAAGTGACCCTGGGGCGGGGCCAATTTTGACCCCAGGGTCATAATTTGTACAATCTTGGTAGAGAGTCATAAGATCATGCTACATACCAAAAATCAAAAGGCTAGGCCTTGTGGTTTCAGAGAAGAAGATTTTTTAAATTTTCATTTTTAAAATCTATTTTTAGCTCCTGTGACCTAATTATGCAATGGACCAGAACCATTTATACAACTTTAGTAGAGCTTCATCCAAGGAACATTCCTGCAAAATATTTTTCAAATTGGCCAAGCCGTTTAGGAGGAGATGTTGTTTGAAGCAATTGTTGACGCCGCACGCACGCACGGACGCCGGACGCCGGACAAAAGGCGATCAGAAAAGCTCACCTTGAGCACGTTGTGCTCAGGTGAGCTAAAAACAAACTGATCAATCAAATAATTTGATTAAAAAATACAAAGGTCATCAAAAATTGTTGATGTTTATCGCATATGGCCGACACTGTGATGATTACGCAACAGTAGCCAGTAGAGAGTGTGAAAGATGTAAACCAACATTATGAACAATACTATTCAAGTATTCCGTATCATTGCATAATTTGAAAGCATAAGAATGTGTATTGATTGGATAACATTCCAAGAATGACTCTGCCTTTTTATTGATTTTTAACTGCCCACAGCAAGTGCTTTTATTTAAATAATATACACTGTAGAGCGATAAGCGTTATTTACTTTCTCTTTTGTTTTCTTTTAAGTTACTGGATGGGAAAATCGTATTGTTAGGATATTTTATATATCTCGGAGGTGAAAAATATCACTTTATTTCCAAGGGGAAGCTGCTGTTATAAAAGAATAAGAAAGAACAAGAGCTGTCAAAAGACAGCACGCTCGACTATTCAAAATGCTTGTTGGTAAATCAAATGAAATCTATTTCAATTCTTGCCCTTCACATACCCTGTACATAATAATAGTCAAAAATGATATATCTTTATAGTCTGATACCACTCAATATTTTTATGATGTCTAAAATCAATCCCATGCCTAGTTACCAAGACATAAGCACAATAACACTGTGCATGCAAAACTTTAACCAAAAATCCAAGTTAGAAAAGGGCCATAATTTGCATAAAATTCAGTCCAAAAGTTATCCTCCTTAGTTTTATAATGCCCCTGAAGACACTCCTTAACTTTCTAGTCAATTCCACAAGAAATTTCTGAGATATAAGCTGGACAGTAGCTTGAATGCAAAAATTTAACACAATTCTAAGTTAAAAGGGGGTCATAATTTTTAATATATTCCATCAAGTGTTATCTTCCTTTATAGTATGATACTAGCTTATAATATAATTTTTACCCGATTTCTGGACAGCCAGACGGAGGGCAAACCAATGCACTATCAGGGCTTAAGACACTTGACATCTTAATGTGACCATGACCTTTCAGATATGAAATATATGCATATTATACACAACACACTGTATCATTATAGTGCACATTCATGAAAAAAAAAACCCAAACCTTTCTAACCCTAAGTGTGATCTTGACCTTGGAGCTACTGACCTGGGATCGCATGACAAATTGTCTCATGATGGTAAACATTTCTGTTATTCAAAAAGCCTTCAAAGAATGACAAATTTATGGGGAAAACATAAAAGTAAAGACCATATTTTTTTACCTTTGAGCTCAAAGTGTGACTATGATTGGAGCTACAGACCTGGGAATTGTGTGTGATACATCATCTCATGGTGATGAACGTTTCTATCAAGTAACTTCAAAATCCATCAAGGAATGTCAGAGTTATAGAGCAGACACAAAAAATAGACCCCATTTTTGACCTTTAAACTTTAAGTGTGATCTTGACCTTGGAGCTACAAACCTGAGGATTGCACTGAGTATTTTCAAAATCCATCAAGGAATGTCATGGAGGAGAAACAAAAATCCGGACAGACAACCTGATTCCAATATAACCTCCTCCCCCACCAGCACAAAAAACTTCGTTTTTGGAGGTATAATCAGCCATAACTGAACTTGATAGAGAGATTATGATCATAAACATTGTAATAAAGTTTGAAGTTCATTGGTCAAAAAATGGAGAGGCTAGAAATTGTTTGTTTGTTTGTTGGGTTTAACGTCCCACCGACAGTATTTCAGTCATTTGGAGATGATGTCTACTTGAGACAGATATAGTGCTGCCACACTGCAGTATCAAGTTGAAGACATGTGGCATGATACCACACCCAGTCACATTATCCTGACACCGGGCCAACCAGTCCTGCAACTACCCTTATATGCTGAGCACAAAGCAAGGGAGCTATATCAGTACCATTTTTTACAACTTTGGTATGTCGCGGCCAGGGATCGAACCCACAACCTCCCGCTCCCAAGGCGGATGCTCTAACCACTTGGCCACCGGGGATGGTAAGAGGCTAGAGTGTAAACAAAGTGAATTTCTGGCATTTTTTTTATATTAAAAGGGAAATAACTCCTGGCCCAATTGGCAAATATGAGCCATAATCAAACTTGATTGAGAGATTATGGCCATTAGCATTGCTATAAAGTTTGAAGATGATTGGTTAAGAATTGAAGATGCTAGAGTGTAAACACTTAAATTGCTGACATATAACCGACATTCAAGTATCAGAAAAGTTCACCATGAGCTTAGCTCAGGTGAGCTAAAAAAAACAATTTGCTATTCTTCCTAAGTAAAATGAGGCACAATCTTGTCAATAAAAGGGATCAACAAGACGGCTGTAGCCACCACAATATATACCGCCACAAAATATAAAGATCAAGATTATAGAAGCTTCCAATATGAAAGTAGCTCAATGGCAGTGTCAATATGTATCCTTTTTTTCTCCCAAGCATAACTCTTGCAAAATCACTGAACCAGATAATCCCAGCTTTATGCACTTCTACCTGTTTTAGTAATGACATTGATCAAGATCCATTCAGAAGTTAATATGCTATAGAGATCAAGTTTCGAAAGGCAGAACTATTTCAAAAATTGCTGAACCAGAAAATCCCTGCTTCATGCACATCTACCCATTATAGTTATGACATTGACCAAGTTTCATAAAGATCCATTTAGAAACTTAGGAGGAGTTGCGTTCACAAAGGCTGCAATATCAATCAGCTACAGAGACTAAGTTTCAAGGACAAACTTTCAAAACTGAACCAGAAAATTCCTGCTTCATGCACATCTACTCATTATAGTTATGACATTGACCAAGTTTCATAAAGATCCATTCAGAAACTTAGGAGGAGTTGCATTCACAAAACTACAATATCAATCAGCTACAGAGACTAAGTTTCAAGGAACATAACTCTTGCAAAACCAATGAACCAGAAAATTCCTGCTTCATGCACATCTACCCATTATAGTTATGACATTGTCCAAATTTCATAAAGATCCATTCAGAAACTTAAGAGGAGTTGCATTCACAAGGCTGCAATATCAATTACCTACATAAACTAAGTTTCAAGTGACATAACTCTTGCAAAAATCAATATACATAAAATTAACTGCATCATGCACATCCATCTATTATAATAGTGACATTGACCAAGTATTGAAAAGATATGGTCAGAAACGTAGGAGGAGTTGCTTCACAGGCTGCAAATCTATCAGTAAGGCTAGTTTCAAGGGACATAACTCTTGCAAAAATCAATAAATAAAATTACTGCATCCTGCACATCCATCCATTATAATAGTGACATTGACCAAATATTAAAAGATACAGTCAGAAACGTAGGAGGAGTTGCGTTCACAAGGCTGCAATATCTATCATGTACAGGGACTAAGTTTCAAGGGACATAACTCTTGCAAAAATCAATATACATAAAATTTACTGCATCATGCACATCCATCTATTATAATAGTGACATTGACCAAGTATTGAAAAGATATGGTCAGAGACGTAGGAGGAGTTGCGTTCACAAGAAATGTGGACATACGGATGGACGGAGAAGACGATGACAATATATGACCGCCTTCAGCAGGTTATAATAAGTTATGGAACATATTGTGTATACTAACAATAACACTAATAAAGTTTGTATAAAGTCTTAATCAAATGCATCTATGTTCCAGATATATTCAAGGAAATGTAGATTTTTTGAAAATTTTCAATAAGTATATGGGGGATAAATTTGTGAAATCAAATGTAAGAGATATGGGACATGACATGTGAATTGTTCTTTTGAGTCTCAAAACATGTAGCAAGTTTAAAATGGATATCTATGAGGCTTGAAAAGTATATCACTATTTTTAGCAATAGTGATAGCTATCCTACTTACCCTGGCATTGGCGTCGGCGTCAGCCTAACACTCAAGGTTAAGGTTTTGCTTGCAAGTTTTTCTATCTTCTTTTATCACCACAACCACTTAAGGTATTCACTTTGAACTTTACAAAAATATTTGGGATCATAATTGTAGCTCACTGACCAAAACCCTTTATTATTCCCTTTTGTGAACTTAGAAATTCCTGGTTCAGATTATGCGTGCAAATTCAATCTCCACAACCACCAAAGGTATTCACTTGAAACTTCACATGTCTTCAGGGTCATGATCATACACAACTTACCATAGTGTCTGCTCTGTTCTACTCATTGCATTTATGTTGCTGAACAAGTATACAAAGTATCAAAGCATTAACATGACTTTTAAATATTTATGGTGTATTTTTATATGGTCACAAAAAATAATATTCCAAGTACTTTTTTTAAAATATTGCAGTATCCTAATTTTGCAATATTACAGGTCTATTTATTGCCATAGCGACCTTATTTCTCAATTTGATACAGCTAATGAAAACTAGGACAATAACAGGTAGATCTACAAAACAGAAAATTTGCAAAGCATGTGCTTACATACCATACCCCTCATGGTGAACTCTGCTAAAAATGATAACATTGTGGAAGGAGATGCTATTGCTTTTATTCCACTGTGTTTTCTAATGCCTTCATAATTATAGACATCATATCTTAAAACTATATTTTAATGGTGTAATACCAAAATTAGATGGTGGTAAAATGTCAAGGTCACTGTAAAAAAATTAAGCCAGTAAAATAACAAAGGACAATAACGAAAGGTAGAGTTATTATTCTTGTGCACTGCTCTCCTCCTCAATAAGATCTATCCACCTATGAAGTTCCAAGTTGCTTCCTCAAATACTTTTTGACTTATGCTCTGGACAAATATTAAGCCTGAAAAATAACAAAGGGCGGTAACTCAAAAATTATGAAAGGTAGAGTAATCATTCTTGTGCACTGCACTCCTCCTTAATAAGACCTATTCACCAATAAAGTATCAAGTTGATACCTCAAATACTTTTCGAGTTATGCTCCGGACAAAAGTTCAGTCTGAAAAATAATAATGGGCAATAACTAAAATATTATGAAAGATAGAGATATCATTTGAAAGGTAGAGTTATCATTCTTGTTCACTGCACTCCTCTTCAATGAGATCTATCCATCTATGAAGTATCAAGTTGATATCTCAAATACTTTTTGTGTTATGCTCTGGACAAAAAAAAGACTATTACCATATCCCCGCCACCTTCAGCGGGGGATAATTAAAAGCCAAAAACTAAGATGAGAATAAAGCTAAATATATTTCATGGAAAAGTGATTCTAAAATCATCACTTGCTGTCTGCAGTTTAAATACGAAAGTAACTTTCAGGTAAAAAAAAGAAAATTTGGTTCAATATAAAAAAATAATGATTAATAATAGCATTTGATATAATAACCAACTGAATGCACGTAAAATTTGCAAGAAAATGGCTTTTAAACAAAAACAATATGGCAAAGTGAGTGGGTGGGGTGCCATAATTTATACTAAGCTTAATATAATTTTACCTTTAATATCAAACAAGAGCTGCCAGAGGACAACACGCTCAATTAATCAAAATGCTTGTTGGTAAATCAAATGAAATCTATTTTAATTCTTGCCCTTCACATACCCTGTACATAGTAATAGTCAAAAATGATATACCTTGATAGCCTGATAGTATGATACCCCTAAATGTATTAAAGATGTTTCAAATCAATTGCATGCCTGGATACTGAGATATAAGCATGAGAGCATCTTGCATGTAAAACTTGAACCATAATTTCTACGTTAAAAAAGGGGCCATAACTTGTAATATAATCCATCAAAAGATATCTACCTTGATAATATGATACCTCTAATCATATTAAAGATGTTTAAATTAATTGCATGCCTGAATACTGAGATATTAGCATGAAAGAACCTTGCATGCAAAACTTTAACCAAAATTTCTTAGTTAAAAAGGGGCAATAATTTGTAAAATATTCTATCAAGAGTTATATATCATGAAAGTATGATACCCCTAAACATATTAAAGATGTTTATAATTAATTGCATGCCTGGTTACTGAGATATAAGCATGAGAGTGTCTTGCATGCAAAACTTTAACCAAACTTTCTAAGTAAAAAAGGGGCAATAATTCATATTAAATTCAGTCAAGAGTTATCTACCTTTGTTGTCTGATGCCCCTGAAGACACTCCTTTACTTTTTAGTCAATTCCACAAGCAATTTCTGAGATATAAGCTGGACAGTAGCTTGAAAGCAAAAATTGAACCAAAATTTTAAGTTAAAAGGGGGCCATAATTTTTAATATATTCCATCAAGTGTTATCTTCCTTTCTAGTATGATACCCCTAAAAACATTAAAGATGTTTCGAATCAATCCCATGCCTGGACTCTGAGATATAAGCATGAAAGTACCTTGCATGCAAAACTTTAACCAAATTTTCTAAGTTAAAAAAGGCGCCATAACTTGTAATATATTCCATCAAAAGTTATCTACCTTGATAGTATGATATCCCTAAATGTATTAAAAATGTTTCAAATCAATCCCATGCCTGGATACTGAGAAAAAAGCATAAAAGTACCTTGTATGCAAAACTTTTTCCAAAATTTTTAAGTTAAAAAAAGGGACCATAACTTGTAACATATTCTATCAAGACTTTAAAAATTTAACCAAAATTTCTAAGTTAAAAAGGGGCCATAATTTGCAATATATTCCATCAAGAGTTATCTACCTAGGTTGACTGATGCCCCTAAACATATTCATAAACTTTCAAGTCAATACCATAAATGGTTATTGAGATATAAGGCTGATAGAAGCTTGCATGCAAAACTTTAACCAAATTTTCTATTGCATGCAAAACTTTAACCAAAAATTCTAAGTTAAAAAGGGGCCATAATTCATGTTAAATTCAGTCAACAGTTATCTACCTTGGCTGTCTGATGCCCCTGAACATATTAATAAACTTTCAAGTCAATACCATAAATGGTTATTGAGATATAAGGTTGATAGTAACTTGCATGCAAAACTTTAACCAAAAGCTGCAACGCCAACGCCAACGCCGATGCAAGGTCGACTACAATAGCTCTCATATTCTTCGAATAGTCGAGCTAAAAATCATTCAACCTTAAGAACTCTATTATATGCACATCTGTGAAACTTCCTATGCAGTTTGATTGAAAACCATCCAATTGTTATTGAGGAATAGCGCGGACAATAAAAACCCAACCTACCGACTGACAGATCAACCAACACAGTGACTCCTATATATCCCCTCAAATTAAATTTGTGGGGGATATAACAATTAGCATAATCTCCATATTGCCATCTATCTATATTTCAAATTTTATGACAAATATTCAAAGCACTTTTTGAATAATTGCAGGATCCAGTTTTTACGGACGGATGGACGGGATAGCCAGGCAGATGAACAGATAACAGGTAGGAGACTAAAGATGAAAGAAAAAAAAAGATCCTGATGTTCATTTAATGAATATATATATATATATATATCTATATATACACGGTCAAACTTGTCCAAGCCACCTAGTCTTTTAAGGGACTTTTTGTCTTATTAATTGACCATTTTATTTCCCCCAAAAAGAATTTTTTATATATCTCTGATTTATTAAGCGACTATTGTCTTATGCGACTAGCGACCGCTAATTATCACTTTGAGTCTACCTTAATAAACACATATTCAGCAACCCTGTCTCACCTTAGCCGCAGGCAACTACCTGTGTACGGGACTCTGTGTACCATATTTCTGCTTGAATGATTTCTCCTGGGTTGCTGTTAAGGACCTGTTAATGACCCCATTATTTGTTGCAAAAGGGTTTTCCACAACTTTTATAAAATCACATTAGCTATTCACAACAATAAGACAACAGAATGATACTCCTTAAACGCTGAATGTAACCGCATATCTACTCATCCAGTTATATCTAAGGCATTGATTCGAATCATTATGAAAACTGTTTTTAATTAACAGTTTGTATAAACCAATAAAATGAGGATAAAACAAATTAACATCTAAAGTAACCTTAACAAGAGCTCTCAGAGGACAGCACGCTCGACTATTCAAAATGTTTGATGGTAAATCAAATGAAATCTATTTCAGTTCTTGCCCTTCATATAATAATAGTCAAAAATGATATACCTTTATAGTCTGATACCACTTAATATTTTTCTGATGTCTAAAATCAATCCCATGCCAAGTTACCAAGACATATAAGCACAATAACACTGTGCATGCAAAACTTTATCCAAAAATCCAAGTTAGAAAAGGGCCATAATTTGCATAAAATTCAGTCCAAAAGTTATCCTCCTTAGTTTTACAAGGCAGTCCAAAGGACAGCTATATCCCCTGCCGCGGCCTTAAAAAAAACTTTTTCAGCACTACTGTTGTAGTGGGGTTTAAAACTGCATTTTATGTAATAAAGACAACACAAGACAAGATAGTATTTAGTTTTACAGTGTGTAATAAACTTCTGCCAACATTTTGATGTAGTTGACTTATGAAAAACTTTCCGTTGTTCAGAAAATATAGCATGGAAACAAAAATATCCAGGAATGAACACTGAACCATCAAATGTGACCTTGAACTTGAGACAACATGACTGTCACCTGTGTTCTGCACATCATCTCAATTATATTTATATTTGAGGCAAGTTTCATTAAAATCCTTCAAGGGGTATAGGAGATATGGAGCGGACACGAAATTGTTATGAAATACATGTAGAAGGTTCAAACACATGACCCTCAAGTTTGACCTTGACCTTGAGCCTACATGGCTGCCACCTGTGTTCTGCACATCGTCTCAACTAGTTTTATATATGAGGCAAGTTTCACGAAAATCCTTCAAATGGTATAGGAGATATGGAGCGGACATGAAAACGTTATGGACGGACAGACAGACAGACGAAGGCCATTCCTATAACCCCCATCCCGCTTTGCGGTGGGGGATTAACAACTTGGTTTCAAACATTGCACACTGTTGAATATTCAGCAACTTTCCACAGGGTCATGTGGTTAAATGTGGTACTACAGAGAACCCTTACATGAATGAAATCATGTTAATTCTTGACAATGGATCCAGATATAAATATGCCAATGAAACTCCCTACAACAAAATATAATGATTTTAGGGTAAGTGCCAACTTACAAAAAAAAAAAAAATGAAACAATACCAGTTATATGAAATAAAATAGATTTATTCAAAACAAAAACGTAATACATGGCTAATTGCACAAAACTGGTATTAATACAAGAGGGCCAAGATGGCCCTAGATCGCTAACCTGAGAAAAGTATCATTCATTGCCTATACAAAACAATTTGCTTTAGAATTAAGATGATGAGGTGAAACAATGTTCAGGAATTTTCTGACCCCATCCACAAAAGATATCATCATGACAAACATTCTGCCAAAGTTTGAGGATGATTGGACCAAAAATGTTACCCTCAGAGTATAAACAAGATTTTTCTAATATTTGACCTACTGACCTACATTTCTATCCAGCCCCACCCATTTTCAAACTGGTTCGAGATATCATCATGACATACAATCTGACCAAGTTTGAGGAAGATTGCATCAAAACTGTGGCCTTTAGTGTGTAAACAAGATTTTTCTAAGATTTGACCTATTGACCTACTTTTCGATCCGGCCCTGCCCATTTTCGAAAGGGTTCAAGATATCATCAAGAAGTTTGAAGAAGATTGGATCAAAATTGTGGCCTCTAGTGTGTAAACAAGATTTTTCTAAGATTTGACCTACTGACCTACTTTTTGATCCAACCTGACCCAATTTTGAAAGGGTTCAAGATATCATCAAGACAAACATTCTGACCAAGTTTGAAGAAGATTGGATCAAAATTGTGGCCTCTAGTGTGTAAACAAGATTTTTCTAAGATTTGACCTACTGACCTACTTTTTGATCCAACCTGACCCATTTTCAAAAGGGTTCAAGATATCATCAAGACAAACATTCTGACCAAGTTTGAGGAAGATTGGATCAAAATTGTGGCCTCTAGTGTGTAAACAAGATTTTTATAAGATTTGACCTACTGACCTACTTTTTGATCCAACCTGACCCATTTTCGAAAGGGTTCAAGATATCATAAGACAAACATTCTGACCAAGTTTGAGGAAGATTGGATCAAAATTGTGGCCTCTAGTGTGTAAACAAGATTTTTCTAAGATTTGACCTACTGACCTACTTTTTGATCCAACCTGACCCATTTTCGAAAGGGTTCAAGATATCATCAAGACAAACATTCTGACCAAGTTTGAGGAAGATTGGGTCAAAATTGTGGCCTCTAGTGTGTAAACATCAAAATTTTGGACAAGATTTTTCTAAGATTTGACCTACTGACCTACTTTTTGATCCAACCTGACCCATTTTCGAAAGGGCTCAAGATATCATCAAGACAAACATTCTGACCAAGTTTGAGGAAGATTGGATCAAAATTGTGGCTTCTAGTGTGTAAACATCAAATTGTTGACGGACGACGGCAGACGGACAATCAAGTATCCCAAAAGCTCACCCTGAGCTATGCTCAGGTGAGCTAATAAACTGGACTAGTTGTACTCAAACATCTTTTAAGATGATATAGATGAAAGTTAAATAAAAATTAAAAACAAACAAAACAATTACACTTAGTCACAAAATCAGAATTAAACATTCATGAACATTTTATTTTTTAATCTGAAAACACATTCAAACAAAAGTACAAATGTTTATGGACAGAATGTCTTTTAAACGATAAGTCAATACTATTAAGTATTCCACTGGAATTGGAGAAAAAAACTGTTTACGATTGGCTTAATTTGGAGTTATGAAAGTCTAAATATATGCAGTAAACCTGTGTAAGGATGAAGATGTATTCGTTGATATATTCAGTGTGTTACAAAATTTAATTTCACAAGAGTATTTCACAGAAAGTAATTTTCACAAATGGCAAAGTGATAATACATTTTTTTCTATGACCTTGAATAAAACTTAATCTTTACAAGATTTTCTCTGTCAATAGCACATAGGCCTGGTCAATATTGCAATTTAATCAACAGTAATCCATTAATATTTTAGTTTAGTCATATCCCAGGATTGTATGACATTGTAACAGCATGTTTTGAGTGCAGGAATAGAAGCCTTAGTGATTATGGAATTCTATTTGATTTTTTTTAACCTTGCATTCTTTTAAACAGCTACCAGCCTAAAACTAAATCCTTATTTACTCTTTAATCACTAATTTTATTTGCTTATTGAATATTATGGTCTATTAAACATACATATATGTGCATAGAATAACTACTGCAGTTAAATCAGCAAAAACAATACATAAACAAGGAAAGATATTATTTTTTGTTGACATAAAATTTCGTGGAATCTGTTTTAACCCTTACAATGTTGTGGATACCTGTGACTTCCTTTGGGCCAGTGCGTACCAAGACCGGCCAGCACATCTGTGCAGTCTGATCATGGTCTGTATTGTTCAATAATCATTCAGTCAATGAATTTTCAGCAAGCATCCCCATAAACAGCTAATGTTACAGTCCAAAATGAAGAAAGGACAAGACCAAAAAGCATGATAAGGGTTACAAGAGCCATGTTGACATGGCCATCCCCCGCCGAACGCTTGCTCTTTAGAAGATGTGTTGGAGAGAAGAGTATTTCATTTTTAAAAGAAAATATTTGGTAATGAAGACTGATGTTTTCATTAATAATAATAAGATCTATCCACCTATGAAGTATCAAGTTGATACCTCAAATACTTTTCGAGTTATGCTCTGGACAAAAATTAAGTCTGAAAAATAACAAAGGGCAATAACTCACAAATTAGGAAAGGTAGAGTTATCATTCTTGTGCACTGCACTCCTCCCCAATGAGATCTATTCACTATGAAGTATCAAGTTGATACCTCAAATACTTTTCGACTTATCTGGACAAAAATTAAGTCTGAAAAATAACAAAGGGCAATAACTCAAAAATTAGATAAGGGAGAGTTATCATTCTTGTGCACTGCACTCCTCCTCAATGAGATCTATTCACCTATGAAGTTCCAAGTTGATACCTCAAATACTTTTCGAGTTATGCTCCGGTCAAAAATTAAGTCTGAAAAATAACAAAGGGCAATAACTCACAAATTAGGAAAGGTAGAGTTATCATTCTTGTGCACTGCACTTCTCCTCAATGAGATCTATTCACGTATGAAGTATCAAGTTGATACCTCAAATACTTTTGGAGGTATGCTCCGGACAAAAATTAAGTCTGAAAAATAACAAAGGGCAATAACTCAAAAATTAGGAAAGGTAGAGTTATCATTATTGTGCACTGCACTCCTCCTCAATGAGATCTATTCACCTATGAAGTATCAAGTTGATACCTCAAATACTTTTCGACTTTAATCTGGACAAAAATTAAGTCTGAAAAATAACAAAGGGCAATAACTCAAAAATTAGATAAGGGAGAGTTATCATTCTTGTGCACTGCACTCCTCCTCAATGAGATCTATTCACCTATGAAGTTCCAAGTTGATACCTCAAATACTTTTCGAGTTATGCTCCGGTCAAAAATTAAGTCTGAAAAATAACAAAGGGCAATAACTCACAAATTAGGAAAGGTAGAGTTATCATTCTTGTGCACTGCACTTCTCCTCAATGAGATCTATTCACCTATGAAGTTCCAAGTTGATACCTCAAATACTTTTCGAGTTATGCTCCGGTCAAAAATTAAGTCTGAAAAATAACAAAGGGCAATAACAAATTAGGAAAGGTAGAGTTATCATTCTTGTGCACTGCACTCCTCCTCTATGAGATCTATTCACCTATGAAGTATCAAGTTGATACCTCAAACACTTTTCGAGTTATGCTCCGGACAAAAATGTTGGATGGACGGACGGGCGTGCGGACGGACGGACAGACGGACGGACGGAGACTATTACTATCTCCCCCACCGCCTTTCGGAGGGTGATAATAATGCCCCTGAAGACACTCCTCAACTTTCTAGTCAATTCCACAAGAAATTTCTGAGATATAAGCTGGACGGACAGTAGCTTGAATGCAAAAATTTAACACAATTCTAAGTTAAAAGGGGTCATAATTTTTAATATATTCCATCAAGTGTTATCTTCCTTTATAGTATGATACCCTTAAAAACATTAAAGATGTTTCAAATCAATCCCATGCCTGGGATCTGAGATATAAGCATGAAAGTACCTTGCATGCAAAACTTTAACCAAAATTTCTAAGTTAAAAAAGGGGCCATAACTTGTAATATATTCCATCAAGATTTATCTACCTTGGTTGTCTGATGCCCCTAAATATATTCATAAACTTTCAAGTCAATACCATGAATGGTTATTGAGATACAAACTAGATGGTAGCTTGCACGCAAAACTTTAACCAAATTTTCTATTGCATGCAAAATTTTAACCAAATTTCTATGTTAAAAAGGGGCCATAATTCATATTCAATTCATTCAAGAGTTATCTACCTTGGTTGTCTGATGCCCCTGAACATATTCATAAACTTTCAAGTCAATACCATAAATGGTTATTGAGATATAAGGTTGATAGTAACTTGCATGCAAAACTTTAACCAAAAGCTGCAACGCCAAGACCGACGCCAGGGCGACTACTATAGCTCTCACATTCTTCGAATAGTCGAGCTAAAAATGACTGTTCAATATGCATTTTGCATTCTGCAATCAACACGTCAACATGTCGAAATGGAAAGTGCTAACTTTACAGAACGAGTTAATCTAATTGAATTGTCAAAAGCAAAAATTGCAAGGAAAATAGCAGATGAACTTGGTGTAGGGAAGGCTCAGATTCAGGGAAGGCTGAAGTGTTAGAGGACTATGAAACAAATATGAATGGGGATTGGAAAAGGTGCCATCGTGTGACAGAGAACCAGGACATTAATGACTTAGTGCAAAAGTGGTTCGAGGACATTAGTGGCAGAAATCTACCGATTTCTGGACCCCTCATCTATCAGCATGCCAAGAAATTCACTTCAGAACTTGGAAATACGACAATCAAAGCATCAATAGGATGGCTTTCCTGCTTTCTGAAACGGAACAATATTGTGTTTGGGACTATGAGTGGTGAATGGGGTGAATTCTAGTGTGGTGGACAGTTGGAAGAGTCGAATTCGACAGTTGTGTAATGGATATGATCCAAAGGATGTGTTCAACATGAAAGTGACCGGCCTGTTTTTCTGAGAAAGAGATTCCTTTAAGTGAATGACTCCACATAAAACAAGAGCTGTCAGAGGACAGCACGCTCAACTATTCAAAATGCTTGTTGGTAAATCAAATGAAATCTATATACCTTGATAGCCTGATAACCCTTAACATTTTTATGATGTCTAAAATCAATTCCATGCCTAGTTACTGAGACATAAGCACAATAACACTGTGCATGCAAAACTTTAACCAAAAATCCAAGTTAGAAAAGGGCCATAATTTGCATAAAATTCAGTCCAAAAGTTATCCTCCTTAGTTGTTTTCTGATGCCCCGGAAGACACTCCTTAACTTTCTAGTCAATTCCACAAGCAATTTCTGAGATATAAGCTGGATAGTAGCTTAAAGGCAAAAATTTAACCAAACTTCTAAGTTAAAAGGGGGTCATAATTTTTAATATATTCCATCAAAAGTTATCTACCTTGATAGTATGATACACCTTAACATATTAAAGATGTTTCAAATCAATCGCATGCCTGGATACTGAGATATAAGCATGAAAGTAACTTGCATGCAAAACTTTACCAAAATTTCTAAGTTAAAAAGGGCAATAATTTGTAACATATTCCATCAAGAGTTATCTACCATGAAAGTATGATACCCCTAAACATATTAATGATGTTTCAAATCAATCCCATGCCTGGATACTGAGATATTAGCATGAAAGTACCTTGCATGCAAAACTTTAACCAAAATTTCTAAGTTAAAAAGGGGCCATAATTTGTAACATATTCCATCAAGAGTTATCTACCATGAAAGTATGATACCCCTAAACATAATAAAGATGTTTCAAATCAATTGCATGCCTGGATACTGAGATATAAGCATGATAGTACCTTGCATTCAAAACTTTAACCAAAATTTCTAAGTTAAAAAGGGGCCATAATTTGTAATATATTCCATCAAGAGTTATCTACCTTGGTTGTCTGATGTCCCTTAACATATTCATAAACTTTTAAGTCAATACCATGAATGGTTATTGAGATACAAACTAGATGGTAGCTTGCATGCAAAACTTCAACCAAATTTTCTATTGCATGCAAAACTTTAACCAAAATTTCTAAGTTAAAAAGGGGCCATAATTCATATTAAATTCAGTCAAGAGTTATCTACCTTGGTTGTCTGATGCCCATGAACATATTTATAAACTTTCAAGTCAATACCATAAATGGTTAGTGAGATACAAGGTTGATAGTAACTTGCACACAAAACTTTAACCAAAAGCTACAACGCCAATGCTGACACCGACGCCGACGCCAGGGCGACTACAATAGCTCTCATATTCTTCGAATAGTTGAGCTAAAAAATCATGCAGTACTATATACATGTATAAAAATTCAGCAAGAACGAGCAAAGAGAGAGAGAGAGTAAATTAACTTAAGTGAAAATAATTCCACATAAAAACAAAATATAAAAAAAAAAGTAATAAATAAATTTATAAATCATAAAAACACATTATATGCAAACATACATACACATGTACATGGAGACCATTTTATTAAGAGACAACTTTTATTCTTTCCCAAAACCCAAGGGTGGTCTCTTAAAACAAGTTTATATATATATATATATATATATATATATATATATATATATATATATATATATATATATATATATGAGGATGACATTAAAAAATTCTTTGTTTGCAGTTACCCAACCCACATTTTTTTAGGTGGGTAGGTAGGTAGGTAATATTTTTTTAATATATATATAAAAAAAATTTCATCTGACACAATAATTATGGAAAATTATACTACTAAAGTGAACATACCACATGATTAAACAAATACTTGGTATATTAAAAAAATTACCATAGAAACTCACCTATAAGACTATTCGTCTAAAAGACGGGACCCTTTTCTCACTCCCCTAACCTGTGGGTTTATGCTTTGACCCTCTTATAAGACGGGACAAGAAATCCAAAATGCATCACGAGCAGTATCATTGATTCACATGATGGTTAATTCAGAATAATTTTACATAGTAAAAGCTACTATGGATTTTAAACTAATATTGCAGTCTCTCATAAACGTGTTTATGTGTCAAATAAAAAACACGATTTAAACAAGTCTCCCAAACGAAGTTTCTCCTTAGACAATCATACACGAATGGTTATTGAGAAATGGAGTGGGGCCTGCATGACCAATGTGAATATCAAAGATATACAATTCAATCCATCTGATCATGAGGAACAAGAATATATATAGTTTATGGGTGGGGATCTCAATGGTTTTTTAAATAAAGGTCATGGGTAAAACTGAGAAACATGGGTAACCCCCCCCCCCCCTAAATGAAAGAAGTACCATTCAATCTGTCTCATCATAAGGAACAAGAATATATATGATATATGAGTGGGGATCTGAAGTTTTTCAGATATAAGGTTATAAGTAAAATTGAGGGGGTGGGGGCCCAACCCCTTGGTGACCCATGTTTAGGGGTGGGGATCTGAACATTTTTTGAGATATAACCCTGTAACATAAAAGAAGTACCATTTAATCCATCTCTTCATGAGGAACAAGAATATATATGGTTTAGGGGTGGGGATCTGAACAGTTTTTGAGATATAAGGTCATAAGTAGAATTGAAGGGATGGGGCCAGACCCCTCTGTGACCTCAGGAGACACCGAAGTAGGTAGTACTTTGCAATTCTTCTCATTATGGGGAAGAAAAAAGACATGATTCAAGGTTGAAATTTTGAAATATTTATCCAAAATACATTTTTTTATGCAAAAAGCCATCTTTGAGGAGGTGGGGCCTGACCCCAGAGACTCCCCCCCCCCCCATTTACAACAAGAGGGCCATGATGGCCCTAGATCGCTCACCTGATATCATTAGGCTATGTAAAATCAAGTGACCCCTGGGGCAGAGCCAATTTTGACCCCAGGGTCATGATTTGAACAAACTGGGTAGAGGTCTATTAGCCCATGTTACATACCAAATATCTAAACTCCAGACCTTGTGGTTTTTGAGAAGAAATTTTTCTAGATTTTTTTCCAAAATAAGTCTATGTAAAATCAAGTGATCCCTGGGGAGGGGCCAATATTTTCACCAAATATCTAAATGCCAGGCCATGTGTTTTCTAGTTTCCTAAAAAGAAGAATTTTCAAGTTATTTCTATATTAGCCTATGTAAAATCAGGTGACCCCTGGGGTGGGGCCAATTTTGACCCCAGGGTCATAATTTGAACAATTTTGGTAGAGAGTCATAAGATCATGCTACATACCAAATATCTAAACTCCAGGCCTTGTGGTTTCTGAGAACCCCGGGCCTGATTTGAACAAATTTGGTTGTGATCTACTAGACAGTGCTGCACACCAAATATCTAAACCCCGGGCCTTGTGGTTTCTGAGAAGAAGATTTTTCAAGTTTTTCCTATATTAGCATATGTTAAATCAAGTGACCCCTGGGGCGGGGCCAATTTTGACCCCAGGGTCATGACTTGAACAAACTTGGTAGAGATCCACAAGACAATGCTACACACCAAATATCTTAACTCTTGTGGTTTCTGAGAAGAAGATTTTCAAGTTTTTTCCTATAGTAGCCTATGTTAAATCAAGTGACCCTGGGGCGGGGCCAATTTTGACCCCAGGGTCATAATTTTTACAATCTTGGTAGAGAGTCATAAGATCATGCTACATACCAAAAATCAAAAGGCTAGGACTTGTGGTTTCTGAAAAGAAGATTTTTTCAAGTATTTCCTATATTAGCCTATGTAAAATCAGGTGACCCCTGGGGCGGGGCCAAATTTGACCCCAGGGCCATGATTTGAACAAACTTGGTAGTGATCTACTAGACAATGCTGCACACCAAATATCTAAACCCTAGGCCTTGTGGTTTCTGAGAAGAAGATTTTTCAAGTTTTTCCTATATTAGCCTATGTTAAATCAAGTGACCCCTGGGTTGGGCCAATTTTGACCCCAGGGTCATAATTTGAACAATCTTGGTAGAGAGTCATAAGATCATGCTACATACCAAAAATCAAAAGGCTAGGCCTTGTGGTTTCGGAGAAGAAGATTTTTTCAAGTTTTTCCTATATTAGCCTATGTTAAATCAAGTGACCCCTGGGGCGGGGTCAATTTTGACCCCAGGGCCATAATTTGAACAATCTTGGTAGAGAGTCATAAGATCATGCTACATACCAAAAATCAAAAGGCTAGGCCTTGTGGTTTCGGAGAAGAAGATTTTTAAAATTTTCATTTTTAAAATCTATTTTTAGCTCCTGTGACCTAGATTTTTGACCAATCAAAATAATTTTAACAACTTTGGAAAAGGGCCCCATAATGAACATTCCAGTGAAGTTTTATCAAAATCCAGTGAGTAGTTTAGAAGGAGATGTCGTTTGAAGCAAAATGTTGACGGACGACGGACGGACGGACGACGGACGGACGGACGACGGACGAAGACCGGTCACAATAGCTCACCTTGAGCCTCTGGCTCAGGTGAGCTAAAAATCTGGAAGGCACCACTACACATGGAGGACTGTAATCATATGAAGTTTTGTAAAGATATGTGGCGCGGTCTCCGAGATATGTTCCATACAAAGTTGCCAGCGTGAGAAAGAAGAAGAAACAAAGTAAAAACAGTCAGTTTGTTTGGGAGACCTAATAATCATTGTGTGTTTCTTACCAGTTTCTTGTACTTATTTCATTCCAAGGTTGTTTTCAGTCATAATCCCAAAACATCTCTCACATGCATTTGGGGAACAGAGGGCTATGGTTTCACATATTCAGGTAAAGGGGAAAAGCAGTGTCAACAGAATGTGTAGATTTGTAGAAGTCTGTGTATTAATTATAGGATGAGAAGCTGTCAATTATCCTGAAAGGAATGCTTGCAAAAGTGTCACCAAATGCACTCCTCTGTTCCCCCTCCACTGATTTCAATTTCATCTTGTGTGACATCCACTCTACACACACTTGAAGAAATTAACATACTGCAGTGCTCAGTAAAGTTCAAAGGGTGTGAAACTGACACAAGCCAATGTGCAGTTTCCTTTTGAACTCTGGAACAGCTTCTTTGAGATGCCGCTCATCAAAATTTAAAAGAGTTTGTTTTAGTGGTTGTTTGAGTTTGGATTTATAGCAGCTGTACACCTGGACATTGCCTGTTTTGTAAGATTTTTTTTTTTGCAACTGCTATATATTATGACTTCATGTGTAGGATAGAAATACGATTGATCTAGCCAAAAAAAAAAAATCAGACACCTGAAAGGCAAAAAAAAAAGTTGAGTCGCGTCAATTTTCGTGAGTTGGTCGGGTAAGTCCAAACAAAGAATTTTTTAAGGTCAGCCTGACTAATAGAAAACTAACAGGAATCCTGACTTACATATGACAAACTATATGTATAGTTGTTTAATCAGTATATTTAAATTCTGATGAGGCACACTGAGACCTGTTTTGGGCCAAAATAACTTTATAAATACCTTAACAATCGAAAAGTTTACCATATTCAACAACAGAAAAATATATATAGTCTGTTTCATTACAATGATGTTTACTCTGCAGATTGCAGTGTAATGACTACTTATTTTGACTACCCTGTATAAAACACATCACAAATCATATAAATGTTCTATATTATCCATTATACTTCAATGCCCATCAATGCCGCATGTCTTTTTTAAATACACTATGCTGAAAAAAAGTAAATTTGATCTAGAATACCATGACTTTTTTGCAGCTTTACATGTTAATATATCTGATCCTGCTATGAGGCTTATGTCCATGACAAGAATCTTAATGATGTTGCAAGGTGCCAGACAAAAGCCTACGCTTAGTGCTCTACTAACTGAGATACCAGACTGCTGTAACCCAAGTCTGCTGATGGTTAAGAGTTACTTAAAGGCTGTTAAACTACCATTACCAACACCATGATTGTCCTCCCCATCACACCACCTCAACAACCCATTCTCCTTGTGTACAAACAAAATGTTTACTTACAACACTCAGGTTTGATAGACTCCGTGTCACCAGGGTGTCTTTCTCATTCAGAAACCCCTCTCGATACTGCTTGTACATTCTGACTATATTAGCAGTAACATAGCAATATATATTTCAACTGCTGCAGCTTCATCTCCAGCCTATCCTGAAGAAGAAAAATATATCTATTCTGTTCAAAAACTAAATTTCATGCCAAAATATGGTTGCCATAGCAACTAAATGAGGAAAAAATTTGAAAACTTTAAAAATCTTCTCCTCAAAAAGTACTGACTAGATTTTAAAACATTAATGCACAAATGTTACTGTAAACAATGAAAATTTCGCATCAAGAAACTTTTGTGTTTTTATTCGTCAAGGCATATTCGCAGCATAATACTTTCGCACATTTGAGCAGACCGTGAATCCCGCAAAACAAAACACGCTACAAACAAAATGAATTCATTGATTAGCATGACGCAGCATTCCAATACAATTAATGGTTATTAAACGGATGTTTGGATACCCAGGATCCGTAGTATATGTTAAATAGTCCATTAGTCTTTTAGATATAAAAAACAAGAGGGCAAAGATTTCCCTTAAGATGCTCATCTGAGAAATATTGTCTTCATTGCCTGTACAAATTACTATATTATCAGCATAGTTGTGCTCAATACATAATCCATTTCAATTCCACACACCAAACAGTACCTGTGGTCAAAATCTGAAGGCAAATTTGGCTGACAGATTACGGCCAAAAACACAGTCATGAAACTTCAAAATTAATGCTTAAGAAATGAAATGTTAGAATGTAAACAAAGTAAAATTTTGCATTTTTATTAATTAAAGGGCCATAACTCCTGACCTTATTCACTGATATCAGCCGTAATTAAACCTGGCTAAAAGATTATGGCTATAAACATTTTTTTCTGCAAAAGCAACCCCTTTATTTGCATAATTATACAAAGTTCGGAATTTCGGTCAAAGTCAATGTTGTGGACAGAGGTCGGCATTTTTGCAGTGGTGATAAAAATTAGAAAATACAACTGTTGTGGATATTGAAAATGTGTGAAATGTGCCATTGAATAGAAAGAGGACCTAGTGGACATTTATAGTAACATAGTAAGTGTTAATTTAGTGTTTATTCTATTTGGTTGAATACTTGTCCAGAGACCGGTTTGACAGGGTTATGATTGGGCTATTTATAGATTGAACTGTACTATTTATTGACCAAACAGACTTTTGCAGAGTATTAATTACTGAGAGATTCAATTAACCCTAATTATCACCATCGTTATATATCATGATAACATTATTGTTTGGACATGGTATTTCATAACCATATTGGTGTATTTTTTATAAAAATATGCCCCCAAAAACTGTTACCAAAAAAAAGAAAACCGCCAAATCTGACTCACAAGATGATTCAAGTGAAACGCTAAGTCAGTCCCTACTATGTTTCTTGGTAAGTGAGGTTGATAAAACAGACACTGGGAGTGATGACACAACAAAACTGAGTAGTGGTAGTGGCAAGCTAATGAAGTCTCTTGATGCTAAGGTTGGAAAAATCGCCTCACAAGAGAACACTGAATTACAATTTAAAAAAATTAATAACAAAAGAACCGCTTAAAAAATCCATGGAAAACCTAAACAAGAGGCCCATGATGGCCCTAAATCGCTCACCTGAGATAAATAGGTTGACCCAAGGAACATCTGTACCAATTTATTTTAAAATCTGGCCAGTAGTTTTGAAGAAGATGATTTTTAAAGTTTTCATTTTTTTTCTTTTTGTTGCCATGGCAACCAGAGTTCTATATGGATCAAGTTTATTTTAGCAACTTTTGTGGAGGTTGACCCAAGGATCATCCCTGCCAAGTTTAATCAAATTCTGTCCAGTGGTTTCAGAGGAGATGTTGTTTAAAGGTTTCTCTATATACATATAAGGCAAATAAGCCTTGCCCCTGGCGGCCATGTTTTTTTACGGATTCAAATAATTTTAGCAACTTTGGTAGAGGTTGACCAAAGGAACATCTGTACAAAATTATTTTAAATTCTGGCCAGTAGTTTTGAAGAAGATGATTTTTAAAGTTTTCAAAAAAAAAATTCGGTTGCCATGGCAACCAGAGTTCTGCATGGATCAAGTTTATTTTAGCAACTTTTGTGAAGGTTGACCCAAGGATCATTCCTGCCAAGTTTAATCAAATTCTGTCCAGTGGTTTCAGAGGAGATGTCATTTAAAGCAAATTGTTGACGACGCACGACGACGACGGACAAAGGGTGATCACAAAAGCTCACCTTGAGCACGTTGTGCTCAGGTGAGCTAAAAAAGAAATTAAATCAGAGGTAGAGGTCTAAGCCTCAGTCTAGCGAGTATATTGACTACACATGCTAAAAATACATCAGATTTAGCCTGTCAAAGCTGGGTCCATGTATAATTATGCCGTCTGTGTTGTATTTATGTATATCAATGGTATTGTATTGTGTATTATGTTTCATACAATTACAGAAACTGAGCTTGCTTTTGTGACCCGATGCCACCAAAGGGTAACATTTATAAATTCACATTGCTTTTTATTGTTGCGAATTTTCTGAAGAGTGTTAAGAATTCGTTTTTTTGTGTGTTTTTTTTGTTGTTGTTTTTTTTTGGGGGGGGGGGTTGCATGCTCTGTTATCTTCCTTTACCATAGATTAATGCCAAGGAAGACGCCTGTGTACATGTGAGTCATATATATAAAGATTTAATCAAGCTTTATTCATTTACTTTCTGATTTATCACTTTTAGGTGTATATTACACGTGTTTGTTTGTTTATTGGGTTTACATCCCACCAACAGTTTTTCAGTCATTTAGCAATGAAGTCTACTTGAGATAGATACAGTGCTGCCACACTGCAATATCACGCCATAGACATGTGGCATGATACCACACCCAGTCACATTATCCTAACAACAGGCCAACCGATCCTGGAACTACCATTATATGCTGAGCGCCAGGCAAGGGAGCTATACCAGTACCATTTTTTACGACTTTGGTATGTCGCAGCCGGGAATTGAAACCACAACCTCCCAATACCAGGGTGGACAATACATGTGTGCACAAAGGGATCTTTACACATACACGTATATGTTTATGAGTATGGATGGAAGCCAGACGTTTCGGTAAATGACCAGATCGGTAAAATTTATGTAGTAAATGATTTTTAATAGTGTTTACCTATGATATGTATATCACACCTAAACGCATGTGTGAAAGTAGATTGTTTGTGCTTAATCGAGATGTATCATTAATATAGACATTAATTAAAGTTAATTAAGAGTGATAGAGTAAAAAAATGTGTGTTTACCTATGGTATGTATCACACATTTCTTTTTTTTTATTTATTCTTAATATTTCTTTACAATAAGAAGTAAAAGGTTCGCTGAATTTGTTAAGTCCCATACATCAAACATGAATTTACTGAACATTTAACACAACAATGTCCAATACTTATCGTTAATTAAAAGAAAAATGACCAATATATATCTTACCTTTTTTACTGTTACTTTTTTATAGCTTTTGAAATTGGTTACCTCTCCCAAAACTATTAAGAAACTATTTATAACATAAATATTACTAAAATAATGAAGATCTCAAATTATATTATACAGCTTTGTGTTCATTACCAACACTTTTTCTGCAGCAATAATCATACAGTATATTTATTGCTCATAATAAAACTAATTCAAAAACACATTTCAACATGCTCATACATGTTTATTTTCATCATTAATTAGCAACACATGATTAAAACGATGAGTAAATGTGTGTACATTAATTATTTTCTAACTTGGTTGATAAATTACGTGTATATGTATAAAAAAGGGTTTAAAAAAAAAAAACCCTAATAATGTATTATTAAAACTGATATTTCCATAGGACACAGTTGCCCGCGTCCCTGTTTGGTGTTTAATGGATTGATATTAAACTTTACTGAACATAAACAAATAGTGAAAATATGGATAACATACCGCATCAGAATCAGATTCGACAAGGGAATTAACTCCGGCGGACGTTCAGTGAAGCGGTCGAGACTGAACACAACCTAGCAAGCAATTGTAGCGAACAATAAGCTCAGCAAGCAATAAGTTTCAGAGTTATCCCGCCTGACGAAATCGATAATTCCCTATCCTATTTTCGGGAATTTACCGGACATCAGGAAATTATCAACACAATCTATCAAGCAATAGTGAAAGAAATGATTATATTTT
>CM037779.1:45382997-45432997 GCA_021229015.1 Solen grandis | reverse complement strand
AGTTACCTTTCTTTGAAAAATTTAATTGGATGAAGTCCCTTGTCTATTGGTTTGTTCCATTTTAGCAGTTCTGGTTTTATTAGGGTTTAAGGAGACATTCAGATGTGTAGACCCAATATAAACAAAATAACAAATGGAGTATTATATGCCTCTACCAATTCTGTTGAATTGCTTCATGGCTTATAACTCAAAATCACTATTAATCTGCTTTATTATTTAGATGTTGAAATGTACATGTGCATTTTTTTAACTCACAGCACGGAGGGGACAAGCCATTCTCTGTGTCAGTGGTGGGGCAATTGATCTGGCGGGAATATTTCTACACGATGTCTGTCAGAAACAAGAACTACAACACGATGGAGAAGAACCCCATCTGTCTGAACATTCCCTGGTACACACACAAGGAACACCTGAAGAGGTGGACAGAGGTACTGATCTGTGTTAATATATTGTACCTATTTAATCTGTTTCACTTCTCCAACTCTTGTGACACTCATGATCCTCTCCTTGTTATACCCAAGCTACACTTAATGATGAGTTAGCTATACAGGAATAAGTCACATCCCATTCCATTGCATACCATGGCTTATCAGTTCTTCTCTGACCTTGATAATAACATGAATGTATCATTTCAGCTCCATTGTTCTTCACGTTTTAGGTTTGCCAAATTTTAGACATTATTGGTTGTTTATTTGCACTTAGATTGTAATTGATTTTGTGAAAAGAATGAACAGCTTTCAGTTATTAAAGTTTGCATTTCACTATATTAGTTTAAGTACCTATCAGCTGTGGTATATACTGTAGTCCATCGTCAGTGTTTATTGTGTCATGATCTGATTGTTGCGGCTCCAATCTTTAATAGGCTAAGGTTCCATCCCATGCTCTTAAGGCTGAAGGAACTGACAGTATGGATTAGCAGTTAAGAAATTTGAGATAAGACTGATTTTGCATCCCAGTGGTTCACATGGTAATCTATGGTGTACAATCTACAGGGCAGAACAGGCTTCCCATGGATAGATGCCATTATGATGCAGCTACATCATGAAGGTTGGATACACCACGTGGCTCGCAATGCTGTGGCCACCTTCCTGACACGTGGCGACCTTTGGCTGAGCTGGGAAGATGGTCTAGAGGTGAGTACTTACTACTGTAATGGCTATTTGCCTCAGTTGATGATGTCAAGGCAGTAATTATAATTAATTTTAGTTAATTTTTGTTGATAGATACATAATGTTACTGGCCTCTGAATTTCTCTAGTGTCAATAAACTTAGCACTTTCTATTTCTTGAAATGTACAAAATTCATAATTAGTATCTTAGAATCAGCATCATGAATCTGACAAAAGGTAATACTATTGCAATAACACATTTTATCAGGTAGATAATACATTCAAAGAAGCTTCTTAGGATGACCTTAAAACTTAGATTTAGTTTAGTTACACAATATGGGCTCCTTGTGTGGCAGGTGTTTGACAAGTACCTGCTAGATGCTGATTGGTCGGTGTGTGCTGGCAACTGGATGTGGGTGTCAAGCTCTGCCTTTGAAATGGTGTTGCAGTGTCCCAAAGTGTTTCTGCCCAGTCAGATATGGCAGAAAGGTGGATCCATCAGGAGAATATGTCAGGTAGGATGGGAAATACTGATGTAGGCTCTCCGTAAGTGTTGAAGTTACCCCACACAATCACTGGAAATGACTCTTTTTAATTTTTGGTATAATATAGATTTGTATTTGATGCTATAGGGATTGTCCTTATTAATTATATTACAACATGTGTGGGCTTGGAGGACCATCACACACTATCTGTACCGACTTTTATTAGCAATTTAAGAACCTGATATAATCCATCGAAATTACTGTGCAGTTGATGACAATAGATGTGTTACTGGGAAAGCAGCTTCATAAGGCCATATAGGGTTAAGAGTTTCTGTTAGGCTAACAGTTTAGTGTCATTAGAGAATGTAAGATAAGAGGCTGCAGCATCATCCCAATAAATGTGAGGTCATGGATTCAATACTAGGTCATGATATGCCAGAGACATTAAAATTGTACTAGTGTATCTGCCTTACTAGGTGCTCATCACACAAGAGTAGTTTCTGGACTGGTAAGGTCAGTATTAAGATAATATGACAGGGTGTAATGTTGTACAGCTCACCCTACTATATGATATTGCAGTGAGAAAGCATTACTGGTATATCTGTGTCATGTAAACAAGTCCCCACATGAGTGATATACTGTTATTTGGATGTTGAACACTATTTAAGAGACAAATGCTCCTATATTATGTAAAACCAATTTTTATTCCCTTGTCTGTCATTGATAATGAAAAGATATACTCCAATGAATTATTTTCAGACGCTACCTACCAGTGCTGAAGGATATGCCATTGCGTTACTTGTTTGAGCCCTGGAAGGCTCCCCGAGCAGTGCAGGAGAAAGCCAAATGCATTGTGGGTGAAGACTACCCACTGCCTATCGTCGACCATACAAAGGTTTCAAAAGAGTGCCACAATCGTATGACAGAAGTAAAGAACATTCTTCGCTCATCTGGAAAAGGTACGAATTACACAAATTTTAATTCCTCTTTTGTTTTCCCTGCAATCAAAACTTCTTAATTAAAACTTATTCTGACTATACTATTTCAGTTCCAGTTTACAGACACACATACTCATATTTTATTTGCTGGGAACCATGTTGCTCCTAGTTAATTTTGCAGATTCATAACGGCTATGGAAAACACTAAAACGTGTGACACCATTTACAGTTTGACAAATGAAGAAAAACCATCTGTTATAAGACCTTACTGCTTTGTATAAGGGCAACGTGAAGTCTCTCTCCTGCATTGATTATTTTATCTAGCTGGTGACTTTTTATGGCCAACCAACTGCGTTGCGGAGTTAATAGATTTCTGGTTTGTTCATCCATCCGATCAGTCAAACATATGTTTGTTCTTTACCCACACCTCAGGTTTACCTTGGTGTTTAAGCTTTTTTTCTATGAAGATGACTTCACATCTTCATGAAACTTGGTACATGTACATAATGCCATGTACATCATAATGAACTACTTAATTTTTATACAATTTTTTGGTCATTACCTATATTTCACAGTTGGATTAACATGGTAAAATTGATTGACCTTTGTGTTTAAGCTCTTTTCTATGAAGATGACATCATCATGAAACTTCATACAACTGTACATCAAGATATAAAATTTTAAAGATACAAGCAAATTTTATTTTGACCAACATATCGCATCAGGGCATCAGTGTCACAAAGACACATTTTCTTTTTTTTATGAACTTAATTGATAAATGATGCTTATTAAAAGATGAGATTATGAAAACTTAATATTTATGTATATGCTGATTTCAGAGTGTAAGGATTATTGTGTCAGCATCATATACTTACATCATTTCTTTTTCATCCTTTCCTTAACAGTGCCTATAAGTTAACTGTAGACTGTTTAACATCAAATGTTTGTTTAAACTATATAAATGTGTATTTAATTTTAATGGACAAAAAGAACTTGTAACTCCATGGCATTATTTATCATGATAAACTTTTTCTTTTCTTTCAGAACACAAGCACTGTGGCCCAGCAAATCTCGAGGAAATTTCTTCATTTTTCTGGATCCCAGGGGTGCATGCAGGGGATTCCCGGCACAACCATGCTAACACTGACCAGCTGTGCAATGGGCTCAGCGAGCTGTAGACACATGCGCACACACATGAAGGCCTGTGGGCAAACATATGTAGGTTATTGGAACACAAATATGGACTCGTAGAGGCTCATTTTGCACTTTGTTGTTCATGATATTAAGGTTTTCCTACATTAAAATCAAAACTTTGTTAAGATAAATTTTTTGCAATAAGAACTTTACGGTGATAGGTGTGTGTAATAAATTGACTAAAAACTATCATGTAGGATCAAAATTAAAAATTGTAACATCTGTCAAGAATGTGATAATGATAGTTTTGTCATTAACATTTTTAAAAGGCACTTTTCTTCTCTTCAGACATGAAGGAAATACAGAAGAATTGTTTAACTCCTTTATCCAAGACTGCTTTTTGATAGACGAGAACATTTTAAGATATATTTAGATATTGTGTTAACAGCATTAAATGTTGGTTGTACTGCATTAATTTATATCCCAGTTAGCTTGTTTTTGTCTCATTAGCAAATTGTTTTGTATTTTTGCAAATACAGTACTAAATTCAAATGTAAAAATAACTTATTAAGATTGAATAAAGTTTTTATAACCTTTTATCTGTTGAGGATGTTACAGCAGGTTACCACTAAATTTTATTTATTTAATAAAGTTAAATGAAACTAAAAAAATTCAGACAAAATTTCAATAAAAAAGCTGTTTTAGTTAAAAAACAAACATGGTTAGGTGTACATTTTTTTTTTAACATTTTTAGAAAGCCTTCATATCAGAGGATTGAATCTGAAAAAATAATGTAGTTTATTATTTTAGAATAAACCAAGTTATTTTGTTTACATTTCGGGATGGTTGGTCTTATTTGGATTTCTTATAATATAAAAAGAAACTACTAAAAATTATTCTTTTTCAAGTATTGAGTTCTCGCTATATTGGTGTTCTTGTGCTATTTACACTAGTGTAATATTTGACGTCAAGTGTGACGTAAACAAAATTGATTGATCCTTGTTTCTAAACCACCTTTTTATTGAAAATGTTTGGGAAACAGGTAAAAATATTCATTTAATAAAAAAGTACTGATTTTCTACCATTTTCACTAATGCTCTTTTTATGATTTTTTAAATCACTTGTTAAATCTACCGATAATACTCAGCAAGCATACGATCACTTGTTTATGTAAACCAACATCTGTTCTTAAAATAGTGTAGGTTTGATTATGAATACACTTCTCAACAATACTATGTACAGAAGTCATTTAGAGCCATAGCTGTTATTGATATGATAGTAAACATTATACTTGATAATTGTAATACAGCATTCCCATTTAACCTTTGCATAGGGTTTTTACTCCAAAAATTGGCCCATATACCTCCAAAATTGTAGGGACTCTCTGGTTGAAAGGGAACAAAGTTATGAAAAATTGCTATTGTACCCCCAGTTACAAAACTCAGAGGGCACCCTATAATAACATGAACACTTTCAGTGTGATAGTGTTCCTTGTTCTCATTTGGATCGTCTTATATTTTACAAACCAATCTGTTCTGTGATTAAGAACACAGAACTTCAATGCAACTGTTGTTTATAGATTTTGTTTCTATATGTGCACCATACTCATGGCAGACTCATTTTCAGTTCATTGTGAGAACTCCAGATGCCATTTAAATTTTTAATTACTATTGAAAATTTAATACATTTGAAGGGAAGATATTGATGCATTTGTTGATATATTTAATATGAAAGTGAGGGATCGTTTTGTTCATTTTTTTTGCAATAACTTCTCATGCTGTCGAGTACTGGATACTCCAGGATATTAGAAATCTGTTGTTGTTTTTTTTATCAAAAAAATATATATAGATATAAAATTTTATTGCTTTAGGGTAGTTTTTGTATACATTTTGGTCCTGACACAATGATGATTTTTGCTCATTTTGTATTTTCAATTTATGTTTGACAGATTTTCACCTGTAACTTATGAAACACATGATTAAAAGTTACAAATTGTGATAAAATATTATGAAAATATTATTTTGATGTGTAAATAAAGTATTTAGAATACAATCTTTCTATCATGCTTTGATTTTTTCAACAAAATTTAGCAAACAATAATGTTTTACCATAGACTAAGTCTCTAATACGAGAATAATGCATGGTGTTATGTTCAGATGTGCAGTAATCTAATCACAGAAGTTGCAGGCCTGACTGATTAATTACAAAGCATCTTAACATAGCACTGTGCATTATTCTGCAATAAAGTATGAAAAACGAATCTCTGTTTCCATTCTTACACACTAACTTGACTGAGACGTTCAAAAAGGGATACCGGTACAGATGTGTCATTTATTTTATTTTGCCTTCGTATGATTTACTTTTAAAGGAGTCTTATGATGTATTGTAACAACATCATTTTTGAACCAATATCGAAAAAATAGTGCATACCATAAGCTTCCTATGTTCATATAGCAAATTTTGTTGATAGTGTTAGAAATGAACTTGGATGCATCGTTTTTTTACATTGTCAGGTTTACATTATAGGAAATTGCTCAAGAAGATACTATATTTTTGTATGGTTTTGAATATTAATTTACCCAAGTAGTTCTAAGAAATATGACATTTTCATGATTTGTGTTGTATCAGTTGTTCAGGGAATTTTGAAATCTGTGTTTGAGATTGATAATGTAAAAAGCAGTTGTTTCATGAATTATAATGTGATAAACACTTTCGAAATTGTAAGATTACTCAAGTTGACACTTAGCAAGATTAGATCTACACAAGAACGGCCAGGGAAATCTGTTCTCTATCTTTGTGGGACCTGTGACAGTTTTGAGGTAAGACCTTGATCTACAGAGAAACACAATGCTTTTAAGATATCAGATATTGTGAAGTTTGAAAAGAAAATGGTAGATTGGTGGAATTAAGTGAAATATTGAATGAAACCTATCTTTCCAGAAATCATTTATAGGGGATTGTGCATAGTCTAGTTTCTGATAGACAAAACAGTACTTGAATGTTTTTTACCTAAGATGAAAAATCTCTCATTACACAATCTTTTGTCAGTTGCTTTTATGTTTGTCTTTACCTCAGCTTATGATTGAAGTAACTCCTACTTAGTTTAAGGATATGCACTCACACTTCTACGTAGTATTTTTGTTATGCAGTCAAATGCATTTGTTTTCATTATAATGCTTCATTTGTAAGCGGTAAAGAAGTTATTTATGTCCTGTACTTCACTGTCATATTGTTTTTAGTATACATTTGTTGTGCTTTTAAGTGATTTCATTAATGATGTGTGTTTATATTTTTTTCAAAAAGGTGTTCGTTCATCTGCTATTGTTGAAAAAAAAGAAATTATGTTGACATATCCTGATACATTTGCCTCATTTTTCTGTTTGTCAGAACTAATTTACACAAGTTTTGTCAAATTTTATTCTGTCTTCACGTGCTTATTTTCAAGTCAGAACATGCAACGAGACAATCTCTTTGTATATATTTCGTCTACAGTGGAAATATCTACATTCCTGTCTACCTTCAGAGTCTTTCAATCCAGATATCAGAATTTTCCTGAAGTGATAACTGATATAACTGAATATATATTATACTGTTATATACTGTTCCGGTAAATACTTGTTGTATTGAGTTACTTATTGAAATGTAATTGGAATATTGTAACAGGTTCATGTGATTCATATAATTATCAGAAAGGAAAGTTCTTAATATTGGTGGCTTTGAAAAAAATCATCACAGTATTGTTTAGATTTTTCAGAATATTTTTAAACCATTGTGAGATTTTTCCAGTTATTACTCAAGAATGTCATTTTAATATACCTCACATGACTTTCCATTTTGAATTTTCATATACATGCCATTAAAACTTTTAATATTCCATTCAACATCATAGCGTGGTGCTAAAAAAAGAAAGCTGGTTTTCCTCTTCATGAATCCAAAAGTTTACAACAAACCAGTAATACATCTTGTCTATGTCAATTTGCCATCTTGTTAATTTACTGGATTGTGAAGTTGGGTAAAATAACATAAATATTGCATCTGGTGGAGGGTGGTGTCAACCCTTGATATAGTAATGTCCAAACCAGCTAATCCAGCTGACGCATATGTGGACATTACCACTTTCAGGTAGACAATATGTGCTATGACCTGCCATGGGATATTATAGCTATATATCATTGAATCATTATTGTTTTCATATACATAATCTTGTTTTAATTTTCTGTTGTGACTTGTATTGTCTTGTTAGCCAAATTTGAAGAATTTTTTTGAGATTTTCAAGGTAATTAACTGAATAAGATTACTTTTATCAATTTATTTAGTGTACAGGGACACTGTGTCATGCCTCCTTAGGCCATATCAGATGGATCCAGCCACCCAGCAGGATTTTGTTATTCACAAAACTGAATAACTGACTCATTGGTACCATTCAGAGAAAGCTGGAAATCATGTTGATGTTATTCAGCCCTCTTTGAAATCATGATTTTATATTCAAGTCTTATATATGACAACAGTGATGATATTAGTCTTACTTTATTGTTTATATTTTCCTTTATATATTATGTACAATCTTGTGACAGGAACAGTTTGTAGGAAGGGGAAATACAGCTTTTGTATGTTCATTTGTCTTCTTCATTTGCAGATGTCCATGTCCAAACATGTCCAATCTTTAAATAATGCAGAATTAAACATACCTATTTGTTATGGTTTGTGTTTATCAGTTTTAATAGATATTGTTTGTATGAAAATAAAGTCTTAATCTCAGTAGCATTTCTTTGAAATTTAATTATTGTGCCTTTGTTTGTGTTTCAGTAGGAGATACTTCCCACTGAAGGCTTTGTAGTAATTACACCATATTTAATAACTTTTGTGATTTACTGGTAAAGACGTTGTGAATGGATGTCTAGCTGTAAAGGCAGCTGTTCTTTTCATATGTGTACAAAGTTCCCTGTTTACAAAAAACAAAAAATGCAACTGAAAGGACAATTACACACACCCTCCTACATGCACATAAAATGAACAAGAGGGCCACAGAGACCCTGGATTGCTCACCTGAGTATAGGGTTACCCAAGGAACATCTTTACTAAAACATTTTGAAATCTGGCCAGTACTTTTGAAGAAGATGATTTTTAATGTTTTCTTATTTTTTTTCTTTCTGCTGTCATAGCAACCAGAGTTCTACATGGATCAAGTTAATTTTAGCAACATCTGTGAAGGTTCACCCAAGGATCACCCCTGACAAGTTTATTCAAACTCAGTCCAGCGGTTTCAGAGGAGATGTCAGTTAAAGTTTTCACTATAGGCCTATACATATAAGTCAAATTGGCAAATTAGCCCCACCCCTGATGGCCATGTTTTTTCAGGGATCAGAATAATTTTAGCAATCTTGGTAGAGGGTTACCCAAGGAACATCTGTATTAAAATATTTTGAAATCTTGCCTGTAGTTTTAAAGGAGATGATTTTTAAAGTTTTCATTATTTCTTTCCATGCCATGGCAACCATAGTTCTACATAGCTCAAGATTATTTTAGCAACTTTTGTAAAGTTTCACCCAATGATCATTCCTGCCAAGTTTAATCGAATTCTGTCTAGTGGTTTCAGAGGAGATATTGTTTAAAGCAAATTGTTGATGAGGCACAACAACGGACACAGGGTGATCCTAATAGCTCACCATGAGCACATGCTCAGGTGAGCTAAAAACAAGATGTGTTAGAAAAACATGATGCCCCTGTCTAAGCAAGTCATATGTCAAATAATTGATATCAATTAAAAGCCATTCATAAGTGGAGTATGTCAAATACATAAACCATATTATAATGGAGTAATGCACAAGACAAAAAGATCATTAAAAATAAAGGGAGATAATTGAAAAAGAACCTACAGTGTTCAGTTAGTAATAATTACACTTCTGTTACTATCTATTTATATTTAAAGTCTCTCATCAATACCTTGTAGTTATGGAGTTCTGTTCTTGATGAAAATTGATATTAAATAAAGGGATATAATCAGGCAAGTCAGAGTTATGGTTCTTGGTTACTGCATTGCTCCCACTTGCTATCATATTATGTTTCAAGTCTTTACTTTCTTTTGTTAATGAGCAATTAGTTAATTAATGATAGAATTATTAAAAAATAAAGGGAGGTGATCAAAAACAAGTTTTTATTTCAAGTTTTAAGTCAGTACCTCCCGACAATAAATTAAAAAAAAAAAAAAAAATTGAATATGGAGAAATAGAAAATTGGTCAGACTTATGATTCTTCAATGCACTTCTCCTAGCTGCATTCTGTTCATATAAAAAAGTTTCAAGTATAATTTTCAAGTAATGGCCAAGGTTAAAGTTGCTGACAAACCAAGAAACAAACAGGGCGAAAACAATATGCCCCCGATCACAGGTCTCAGGGGTCATAAATATAACAAAGCACTTTTCATACATACATTAGGATCACTCTGTGTCCGTCGTCAACAATTTGATTTAAACGACATCTCCCTTGAAACCACTGGACAGAATTTGTTTAAACTTGGCAGAGATGATCCTTGGGTGAACCTTTACAGAAGTTGCTAAAATAGACTTGATTCATGTACAACTCTGGTTGCCATGGCAATGGAAATAAATTATGAAAACTTTAAAAATCATCTACTTTGATTTCAAAATGTTTTTGTACAGAATAATGTTCCTTGGGTAACCCTCTACCAAGATTGCTAAAATTATTCCGATCCGTAAAAAAACATGGCCACCAGGGGCAGGGCTAATTTGCCTTATATGTATATAGTGAAAACTGTAAACATCATCTCCTCTAAAACTGCTGGACAGAATCTGATTAAACTTGGCAAGGATGATCATTGGGTGAACCTTCACAAAAGTTGCTAAAATAATCTTGATCCATGTAGAACTCTGGTTGCAATGGAAAGAAAAAAAATGAAAACTATAAAAATAATCTTTCAAAACTACTGGCCAGATTTCAAAATGTTTCAGTACAGATTTTCCTTGGGTAACCCTATGCTCAGGTGAGCAATAAGCAATCCAGGGCCTCTGTGGCCCTCATGCTTTATTATAATTTTCTTTTTATGGACTTGGGAATTCCAGCTTGGGAGTGGGAGGTCATGGGTTTAATCCCTGGTAGCAACATACCAAAGTAGTAAATAATGATACTGGTATGGCTCCCTTGCTTGACATTCAGCATAAGGGTAGTTCCAGGACATGATGGCCCAGTGTCGGGATAATGTGACTGGGCGTGGTATCATGCCACATGTCTATGGTGTGATACTGCAGTGTGGCAGCACTATATTCTCAGGTAGGTATTGTCCCCAAATGACTTAACTCACCAAACAAACCTAAGTCCCCTACTGGTGAGATGCTTAATCTCCATTTTGCCATCTCACATATTTATTTTTTATGCCCCTGCCATGAAATAGCGACAGACATTTAGTGGTGCACCTGTTCAGAAGTTTGTGTGTGGGGGAGGGGGGGGGATTGCAAACAATATGTTGAGAGGTAGAAAATTGTACCACAGTTTGTCTTTTTCAGTATTTAGGTTAGGCCTAAAGTTTGAGTTACGAATGTTTATGTGGTTTGGTTTGGAGGTTGAAATAATGGTTTGTTTTAAAGTTGAATTTCATATAGAGGTACAAAAAGTATACTTTGAAAAATTTACCTTGGTATGACTACACTTGCATTTACAAACTGAGGTATTAACCTAATTTAACCATCATAGTGAGACACACACACAAAACCTCAGTAAGATAGGTAGACCAAGTTGTGTGTGTTAGTATTTGTGTCTGTGTGTGCAAGAAATTGTATCCCGTCTGTCATTTTGTTATGTATGGTTGTATTTTGAAATAACTTAGCATAACTGATCATTAGGATAGGAAGATGAGTCCTAAACAAGTACCAGGTCGCTTGAAGGTCAAGGTCACAGCACTCAGTTGACCTTAAAATTGTGTCCCAGCTGTAACTTTGTTGTGAATGCATATTTTCAAGTGATTTTGCAAAAGTGATCCTTAGAACAAGACCATGTATAGCAAGCAAGAACCAGGTCACTAGGAAGGTCAAGGCACTTGGCACAAGGGATCCTTAAGACAAAACAATGTGTTGCAAGCAAGAACCATGTTGCTAGTTTCAAGATTAAGGTCACATCACTTTGTTGAGGTCAGGGTAACAGCACTCAATTGATTTTGAAATCATCTTCTTTTATATTTCCAGTTTTTCATATTCATTGACAAAAATAAACAAAATGGTGGGGCATCTGTTTCCTATAGATACATTTCTATTCATGAACCTAGTTTGTTTACCTTAGGAGTTATCAAAGGATCAATCTGTTACAGCCTTATTTGGACTATTTCCATTACCATAGCAACCGCAATTTTGATCTGAGAAAACCAAAGAAAGTGATATGCATAACCTCCATTTTGTTATCTATTCAAATAATAAAAAAGACAAGAGCTGTCAGAGGACAGCTCGCTCGACTATTCAAAATGCTTGTTGGTAAATCAAATGAAATCTATTTAAATTCTTGCCCTTCATAGTAATAGTAAAAAATGATATACCTTGATAGTCTGATACCCCTTAATATATTTATGATGTCTAAAATCAATCCCATGCCTAGTTACTGAGACATAAGCACAATAACACTGTGCATGCAAAACTTAAACCAAAAATCCAAGTTAGAAAAGGGCCATAATTTGCATCAGTCCAAAAGTTATCCTCCTGTTTTCTGATGCCCTTGAAGACACACCTTATCTTTCTAGTCAATTCCACAAGCAATTTCTGAGATATAAGCTGGATAGTAGCTTGAATGCAAAAATTTAATCATAATTCTAAGTTAAAAGGGGGTCATAATTTTTAATTTATTCCATCAAGTGTTATCTTCCTTTATTGTATGATGCCCCTAAACATATTCATAAACTTTCAAGTCAATACCATGAATGGTTATTGAGATACAAACTAGATAGTAGCTTGCACGCAAAACTTTAACCAAATTTCCTATTGCATGCAAAACTTTAACCAAAATTTATAAGTTAAAAAGGGGCCATAATTCATATTAAATTCCATCAAGAGTTATCTACCTTGGTTGTCTGATGCCCCTGAACATATTTATAAACTTTCAAGTCATTACCATAAATGGTTATTGAGATATAAGGTTGATAGTAATTTGCACGCAAAACTTTAACCAAAAGCTGCAACGCCAACGCCAACGCCAGGGTGACTACAATAGCTCTCATATTCTACGAATAGCAGAGCTAAAAATGGTGGGCTTAATCTCCTTGTTGCATCTTTTCATATACCAAGTTTTATCAACTGAACTTACACACTTTAAAATAATGGGATCCAGATTTTCGGACAGCCGGACGGACAGACAGACTGAGGCCAAACCTATGCTTTACTTTGGTGTAAACATCCCTGTACGAAATTTTACAGCCGTAAAGTAGACGGAAATTTGTCAACATTTACGCACGTAAAAACGAATTTAGGCTTTGTGGACTTACAACTTATAGTGGAATTTACAACAGTAAAATCTTTTACGGCCGGAAACCGGCCGTAAAGTAGACGGAATACGTGCGTAAAATAGACACGTAATATGTTAATTAGACGGAATTTTTTCCAACCGTAAAAATATTACGGCCGTAAAAAAATTACGGCCGTAAAAATCATTTTACGTGTGTGCATATTTACGTACGTAAAATCTAAAAGTTACGTACGTAAAAGTAAAATAATTTACGTACGTAAAACTAAAAATTTACGTACGTAAAACTAAAATAATTTACGTACGTAAAAAATTGTGGGCCAGTTTACACCTGTAAAAGTAGTAGGTAATAAAAATGCCTATGAATAATTACCTGGGTGCATTGAATATTTTGACAAAATATATATATTTAAACATTTAATAATAATGTAAAAACATAAAAGAAATACATCCAATAAGTGTCATTCAATTTTAAATCAGTTCACTGTTTCCTTGTGTAAGACTGTGACTCTCTGTGTGATCTATAGCAGTATTTAATTCCAACACCTGTCAGGCAGCTTCCTTCCCTCAGCTTTGCACCAGGTCACTACATAATCTGTAAGAAAAATAGTATTCACTTTAATACTGCATCATTAAAAATATTCTAAATATTTAAGAAAGTTTTGTTTGGCTGAATAAGTTTTTCAGTCGACATAACAGAGGGGAATTTTCCTTTTAATTCTTGGGAAGGACCAGTACTACACTCCTGGTATTGTAGGTAAAGCAAACCTGACAAACGGATAATGAAATATTTCATTTAATATGGTGAACGATCTCTTATATATGCATTCTGTGTCATTTAAGCTACTACAATGAACTGCTATAGAATTTTTTTTTTTTTTTTTTATCAAATAACCCATGTTCCATGAGTGTAGTACATCCATCTTATAATATTGAAATTATAATGCTCCAAAAAATCTACTGAGTGGATAAATTCAAGAACTATATAAGATAGATGAGGAAGTGTTTTAATATATTGGTTTTTGTACACTACACTTCTATACCTCATAAGGAGCCATGATCCATAGAGTTTTGAGTGAATCCATGCGATAGTGTTGATATTATGCTATGGACATTTAAAAAAAATCATCTAAAAGCAGACAATTCAAGAATTAGATAATTAGAGTTATGGTTCTTGTGCACTGCACTTCTACACCATCCATTTAGCTTTGGAGCTGTCTGATCTGGACCTGCCCTGTTTTCCAATGCGTCAAAATTACTATATGAAGTAAAGGGTTAAGGAAAAACAGCAATTCTACCCTCAGTTTTAAAACTTCATGGGCACACTGATTTAATAAGCAAAAGATTACATTAAGCAAGCAAACTTACCTCCAGTTTGAACAATACTTCTGGCAAATGTTTCCCTTTTTCCCCATGTAACTCGATCTCCATGGCATTTCAACTGGATGTCCCTTTTCAAATTTTGTTTAAATTGATAAATCCATCTTCCTTTAACAACTATCAAAGTAGCATCCTTTTGGAATAAACACAGATAAACATGGTTCTATATTTTTGTAAAAGAGTGATGTCACCAGAACCTTCTTACTATCTCTGAATTTGAAAACTGGGAGCTCCAACACTGCTGTGACTGAAATGGGGCCTGTTAGGGAAATCCTTGGCACATAACAAAGAATTCTGGCAGAAAACTGCCTGTAGTTAACCCCTTGATGCCCCATTAAGCCAGGGGTGGCTTTTCAGTATCCAGGTCAGCTGTTCAGAGATGTTATCAGGTCTGACCAGTCTTGAAGGCTATAAAAACTGACCTTTTCTAAATGTTCGCCCTGATGCTCGCATGGAAACAAATTTGCTTGTTTAAGAGTCATTCAAATTGTTTAATATCTATATATATATATATATAATTGCATAAAATATCTTTTTGAAATGAAATCATCTTACTCTTGTACTTTGATAAATTCAAGTTACATAACATTATTATACTTTAACAGCTGCTTGAATATTGCTCAGATTTTGTTTTTTTTGGTTAAATTAAAAAAAATTAATTTTTAAAATTTTAAAATTAAAAATTTAATTTTTTTTGTCTTATAATTTATAAAAAGATTAATTAGTACTCTGTTTTCCATTTATAGCTCTATTTTTTATTTGCGCACATCTGAAACGTTCAGAGTTGACTAAAACAATTCTTTGAAAATTTATCAGCTTCTTTTCATATTATACTCATTTTACAGTTGTAAAATAGATCGTAGATTTTTGTTTAAAAATTTAATAAACCAAGAAAAGTCTAAGTCCATTTTTACGGCTGTAACTTTGCATTTTACGTACGTAAAATTGGACTTATGTTTTCCAAGAGTAAAAATATTAGGCCGTAAAAAGTTAACATTTACGTACGTAATTTTCTATTTTTTCCTGCTCTGAACAAATTACGTCTGTTTTACGTGCGTAAAAGTCACTTTACGTCTCATTTCCGTCTATTTTCCTGCTATTTTACGGTTGAAATTTTCGTACGGGTCGATTGGGGACTAACCATATTTTGACCAATTCATTTGTTCCTCATGAACTCTTATCATTCATTTATAAGTTGAACAGTTACAATTGCTTCCTGAAACCTAGTTTGAAAAAAGGGTCATTTGAATTCAGTGATACACTTGCAGTATCACTTAAAAGGAAGACAAGAGAATCAGTAGAACTGATGGATGCTCCCCGAATAAATGCTAAATAACAAAGGGCAGTAACTCCAAAATTATACAAAACAGAGTTGCAGTTCTTGTATACTGCACTTCTCCTCATTGAGATCTATCTACCTATGAAGTTTCATGTCGATACCTCTTATAGTTTTTGTGTTATGCTCCGGACAAAATTTTGACGGACAGACGGACAAAGTGGCAACTATATGCTCTCCCTTCGGGAAGCATAAAAAATATGAATCTACCTTTATATACGGCACTGAGTGCTAAGAAAGGGAGATATACCAGTACCTTTTTGAATGACTTTGATATACTGCAGCCTGGGATTGAACCTTCAACCTCCTGATTGTAGGGTGACTCTTGAACTCTCAAGGTAACTTTAACTTCTCAAGGTAACTTTAACTAAAAAGAATAAGTAGTTTTACAGAGCTTTAATTTGTCAGTCAGTACAAAACTGGCTATTGGTATATTGACCTTCAAAATTTTAACAAAGCAAATTTTAAACTGACTTCATAGGACAAGTACATGTGATATAAATCATTTAAAGATATGTGCAAGATGCAATTAGGTCAAACTAAAAATATGATAAACTGAGTACCAGAGACTGGAAAATATTTACTTTTTCATCATAACTTTACATAGTACGATTTACATTGATATTGATATCACATACACTTGAGAAATAATTTGAGTATCAATGTTGCTTTTAAGTCCTTGACAACAAAATCTGTTTAAGTATGTAAGTACAGTCATCACTGCTGTTACCACATCAACGTTGATACCACAGTAATCCGTAAATGTGCTTATTTGCATATGTAGCACCACCCATAAGCATGACAGATTGACCTAGATCTTTCCTTCATAAATCAATAGCTTAGATGACCACATGTACTGAAACTTGAGATTTATCAAAAAAATTAGAAAACAATATTTAATTCTTTCTGTTATTGCAATTTGCCAGCAAATCGTTAAGTACCAGTGAGGACCATCCTATATAAAGCAACTGCTTCATGAAATCTTTTAAATCAGCCATGCATATGTATTCTTTATTCAAATAGTGATACACCAACATTCAAAACAATAATTGCTGAATCACTGACTCAAAAATAACTTCAACAGAATTTAATCTGACACAAAAACAAATAAACAATTTGTGCAAAATCAAAACAATCTAGAGCTGAGGGTGACAAATTTTATCAACTCATGGGCCATTACTCGTGAGTATCAAGATATTGAGCCAGTAAAAATTGTGACCCTTGCTATACTGCCCTGACTCAACAGTGTAAGAAGATATTGAAATGTTGAAAAGCTGATGTAATGGAACAAAGTACAGGATTCCTATATAGCCCCAGGTCACTTTCTGAAGCAGGAACATTTAAATAGAAACAACAAAGCTGTCTAATAAATGTTCATATACATAATGAAATCATTAGAAAAACCTATTCACTTTACTTATTAAACAATTATTTATATTTATTTGTTAAATATCGCACTACACACATTTCACATTGTATTATCCAAGTTCAATTTTATTCGTAACTCAAATTATTCTGGTGATATTAATAACCTAAGTACTCAGCAAAAAAAATAAACTACCATAGATGAGCTAGCAAATTATAATACTTTATTACAAGTCAGCTACTTCTCCAACCTAAAATATCTAGCTCAGCAAGCGAGCAACTTGTAGTCTGACCAGTAAATAACTGTTTCTATATAACAATATAATTTGACTTCACATTGTATTAAATAGCATAATCAAATGACAAATATTTACAGGAACTCACAAACACTTTAAGGTTCATTTGTCATTTGTCTGCTACACATATTGCACTAAGTAAGCACTTGGAAAAACCAATACTTGCAATTCAAATTCACTCTGACAAAAAGTTATCTTTCTGACATTTGAGACATTTGCTTCAAGGTACACTCATCATAATATTGTCTTATTTCCGATCATGTTTACATCACACTATCCATATCTCCGTATCTATTTTGTCCTGTATCCTTGAACTGGAATGGCTCTAACTGCTCCTCTTGAGGAAGCATTCTGTTCAGTCGCTCCATTTTTGGAATTATGTCATCCATAGAATTCTTCACTCTGTTAAGCACTTGTACAGTCTCCGATGTTCGCTGAAACTGTTCGGCAAACTTTGCATACCTCTTCTGTTTCTCTGTCATTATATTCATCATTTTTTGTATTGAACAGTCAATCTGAAATTATATTTATTACGGTAGTATACCTTACATTAAATTTTGTTCATATTCTGTTGGGGAAAAAATAGAAAAAAATTCTTGCATATGTGGTTCTGATTAAGTACAAGTACATTAAAAAGAAAGCAAAAAAAAGAAACATTAAATTTTTGCATAAATTAGATGGGCTACATGTCAATCATGCAAATACTAAAAAGATGTTCATGTATTAACTTTTATGGAGTAAATAAGAAGATTTGATAACTGACACATCACATTACGGTCTTCTATTCTTTTAAAATATGTTCCATCTTCTTTTTCAGAATAATTCTATAACAAGATAGTTCTCTGGAACACATGTCTCACCTGCTGAAGTGTGACAGAAAAAGTGTGATGGACAGACAGACATACGACAGAAAAGTGATCCCTATGTGTCACCTCTGCTTACAGCAGGTGACACAAAAAGTATCCATGTATTTCAAATGTCTTGTTCTGTATCCCATTCTATAACCAGATAAGGACATCAAGTCTAAATAAAGGTAAACAATAGTGCTGTGTATTGTCATAATGCTTCCATTACAGTTCCTGTTAAAATGATGGGAATATGCAGTGCATACATGTAAAAACTGCTTGCAATATGAAAAATATTGTATAGGACATTCTGATTAGAATTAACATGTTCTTAACCCTTTCCCTCATAGAGGATACCATGAAAAGACCTATGCGAACAACATAAAACCAGATCAGCCTGCGAGTAACTCGCAGGCTGATCAGGTTTTATGCTGTTCGCTGCTCCTCAGTGGTCTGGAAATGAGGACTTTATAATTAAATTTGGTAAGGTTTAACTGTGGATTTCTGCAGATCAGGCTTTATGTGGTACCTATTGAGTGCGTCAAAATGAGTCTATATGAGGGAAAGGGTTAAATAACATGCTTAACATGATACATGGTAAGCAACATTTTAACATAATATCTTGTCATGATGTAAAATAAGCCATGAAACACTTAGAATTGATATTCAGAAAAAAAGTAATAGATCACAATTATCATACGAAAGATCTTTAAAAGCCTATAAGAAGAGGCAATTTCTTCCAAAGCTTTTTTGACTTTCAATATTTTAGTCATAATTAAAATCAAATTCTTTTTTTTAACTTCAGATACAGTGGAAATGGCATAAAGCACTGGTTAAACCCAGGAATTTTCCAAATGAATGAATATAAGCAGAAACAGCTTGTTTCACAATAGATGTAAAAATAAATGTTTAAACTAAGAAAATATTTGTCTTGAAAACCAGGGCTGCGTTAACCATAACACACGCAACTGTTATGGATTTGGTCTGCTGCTTGCACTCTATATGCTACGATACAACAGGGATAAAAATGCTAATGTTATAGACTTTAAAGGGTAACTGAACACAGGGTAAATATAGTTCCAGACAGATACTTTGTTGTAATTTGTGTGTAGTCAATGTGGTTCCAACTCTGGTCGACAACATGTATGGGTAGATTCAGGACAGGCTGACCTGGTGGTGTAATGACAATGTGAATGGATGTGGTATTATGCCACTTGTCTAGAGCCAGCTATAATATCAGTGAGGCAGAAGTATTTCATTTGTCCAAGTGACTGAAATACTGTTTGTGGGTTATTAAACTCAAGAAAACAGACTCTGGTCAACCTGGTATTGAGACAATAAGTCAACTGGTGTCTAGATAATAAGACTATGTGTAGTACCATACCTGTACTACATTAACTCTTTCCCTCATAGAGGATACCATGAAAAAACCTATGCGAACAGCATAAAACCAGATCAGCCTGCGAGTAACTCGCAGGCTGATCAGGTTTTATGCTGTTCGCTGCTCCTCAGTGGTCTGGTAAAGAGGATTTTACAATTAAATTTGGTAAGGTTTAAGTGTGGTTTTCTACAGATCAGGCTTTATGTGGTACCTATTGAGTGCGTCAAAATGAGTCTATATGAGGGAAAGCGTTATGGCAGCTGCCTTTTTCTGCCAACAGTTACATACAGGCTTAATACAAGATACATAACAAATTCAATATACACATTATTACCTCTTTGATTCTAATGCAGAGTGCATTCTGGTCAAATGCGACAGACTCGGAGAGTTGTTTCAGATGTTCCTGGTAACGTAGACAGAGCATCAGCACATTCTTGGCATCCAACTTATCCAGGAGATCTGGGTCACGGGAGCTGTTGGGCAGGTTCAGGGAGCCTCGCATGATGGGGTAGAACACAGGGATGGTACTTAACCTAGTTAGCTCTGGATCAGGGTCTGGTAAGGTTAGGAGAATCAATAATGATAACAATTTTGGGAGTAGAATTTTTTTTTAGAAATTTAATTTCTTAGGCAATTAAAAAAAAAAATGTGTTTCTAGTTTCCCAATGGATCCTCTTTTTTTACGGCTGACCCTAAAGTGTTTTTTTTTCCATTTCCACCTTTAAAAAAATCTTTCCTTTACTATTTTTTTTTACTTTTTGAATCATTCGGAGGGGAAAAAAAAAAAACATCCCTACCTAGCTACCCTCTTTTTTCTGGTTGAAGACCAGAAATGAAACTAATTTTTGGGAGGCCTTATATACATGCAAAGGCTAAGATACATATCTTTCATAAATATAACTGGGTGTGTCATTATGTACTGAAAACTCTCAACTGGAGAAATACTTGTATACATGACCTGGTAGCTATGTTCGTAATAAATCATACAGATAATTTGACCTGTAAGCTCCTACAAGGTTGCGCTGTCAGCATAAGGCCCTAGGTTCAAGCCTCATACTGCACTTTTTAGCTCACCTGAGCACATGTGCTCAGGATGAGCTATTAGGATCTATGATTGTCTGTCGCCCGTCTGTCATCTAAAATTTGTTTACGCTCTAACAGCTTCATTTCTTAAGCAATCATCTTCAAACTTTATGCCATAATCCCTCAGTCAATGTTGATTATGGCTAATATCAGCTGATTAGGTCAGGAATTATGGCCCTTTAAATATTACTTAGGATTTTTTATGCTACAACCTTTAAATTTTGACCACATGTACTGTTTGATTTGTAGAATTGAAATGATCTTACTGTATTTCTGCATGGCTTATGTATTCAGTACAACTTTGCTATAATAAGGTAACTTGTGGATGCAATAAAGACAATTTCTCAGGAGAGCCTCTACAAGGCCATAATGGCCCTCTTTTTTTTCATACTCTCAAATATGGGTATACATAATGCGAAAGAAATTGCTGTAAATTGCCTTTTAGGAATATTGAGTATGCAAATGCCATATGCTAAACTATAGCGTTTTTATCATAAATAATCATCATCATTATCATTTTAGATTTAATAATTGTCATTTAAATTATCTTTGTTCAGTAAAGCCTGTTTAAAATTGGTTAAAGGTTTTCTTAATTTATTTCTAAAAACTTTTATCATAAAATCATTGAAATACGAAAAAAAATCTGCTGTAATTATGTATATATTAAAAGCCTTCCCTTTGGAAAAACAAAAAATTAGTTTATGTAGGAGCCACAGGTGAGAACCATTGTACTTACCTTTCACTGGAACATGCCCATCTGCAACTACCACAATGTCATGTTTAGGTGTGTTCTCTCTACCAGGGGCTTCCCTCAAATTAGGCTGGGTAGCTGATCTTGCACGATTACCTTGGTTACGGGGGGAACTCTTGGGGGAATCTGTAATGATCAATCATACCCTGTACACTACATAAAAGATTCTTATTAAGATGGCCACAGGTTTGTCCAAAAAAACTTGTGAAACCTACCAATCATCAAAGTTAAATTTCTTTAATAAATAAGGTCTTTTCAAATGTTTACAAAAATATCCAAATAAAACCATCTCCTCAGATTATCCATTAGCAACTGAAGACACCAAGTATTCACTGGTTTATGTTCATTTTGTTCACAAAAAATGAACTAATGGATTCCATGGAATATCAAACTGAAGCAAAAAAACAATCATATAAAATTTACTGGTTGAGTTGATGTTTTTAGAACTGACTGTCAGTATTACAGTATTTCAGTCATATAACCATATCCAGCTAGTTATATTTATAGAAAGAGGAAGTTATGATTGCACAGAAACACCCTATCAGAACCATTAACCAATTGCAAGCAAACTTGGAGGCGTGGAGTAAATTCCAAGTGACCATATTGAGACTCAAGCCCACATCAACAAGGGACTTAATAATAGTAAGCAGTGCCTGCTAATCTAGATGTGCACAGTCAAGTGTTGTATACCTCCAGAGATAGGTTTGCTGATAGAGTAAGATGTGTAGGGGATATCCTCATCTCGCTGGGACTTGATGCTGCTGCCTGGAGCTCCTGCTGGTAGTTGGGTACTCTGGTCTGAACCCATCTCTGTCTGTTACATCTAAATGGGAGTACATACGTACATTAATGATGTCAATGGGTGAGAAAAACATGCACCATTACTGGGACTCAAACCAGGGGACTTTCCCTTACAGGGTGAATGCTCTACCAACTGATTGAGTTACACAGCTGCTTACACATGATTCTCCCCTATTGTGAGTTATTGGTACTCTGACAAACACCATCGCAAGATTGATAATTGTCCTCGAATTTTTAAATGGGTCTAGAGAACAAGGTGAACATGATCCCAGATCACATACAGCCATGGTCCCACTTTAGATGCCAAATGTTACAGGGTGAGAAAAATATGCAGCCTGACTGTGACTTGAATCTGGGGCCTTTTGGGCTACCCAGCACTTACATATTGTGAGTTTTTGGTACCATGATAATGGTTAACATATCAATAGTATTTATTCAAAGCCCATTCTTGAACAAGAGTTCTGATTATTGCAAAACATGCCTGTCTGGCATATGCAAAACTGTGACCAAATTTCATCAACTGTTGCGAACGGAAGTACAGTAACATGCCAGGTAGCTGAAAACCTCTAAGTTAAAAGACTGCAAGTAAGATCTGAGAATGACAATTTTGCACATTAATTCAGGGTCTGGGATTTTCTGTGTGGTCATCGAAATTTGTTTAGATATTGTGCCTTTACAAATTGTGACCAATTTCGGAAAAGATGGGTTCACATAAGTCACATTTTCATAAAGATGGTAGAGGAACCAACAGGGCTTGGGTGTTACATTATTTTTATGTGGGAGGTAACTTATACACCCATTAATCTGATTCAACATGATAAACCGTCGAAAACGAATTTTGCTGAATTCGTCAAATTACTAATTTTGATACTTACAATTTCTTTCGACAAATATTTTATTCACTATGTAAAGACAAAATTAACTCAAAGGCAAAATTATTTCATTTATCAATGTTGCGATTGTGCCAATGGCTGCGATAAAAACAGAAACTCCCCGTAGCGTAAGTGCAAGATATTGCGATTAGTCTCGAAGTCGTCCGAAAAGCAGAAAAAGCCTGAGATATGTCGAGTCTGAAGCAAACACCTCTCACGTGCAGTGGTCACACCAGACCAGTTGTTTTTCTTTCGTTTAGTGACGTGACTCCGTTCGGGTACTTTCTTATCAGCGCCTCAAAAGGTAGAGTTTATGTATTTCTTTTAAAAATTATGAACATATTTTTTATTGGATGAAGTGTTAATAAGTTCGGATATGTTGGCCATTTCGGATGTTTTTAAATCAGAAAACCATATATGAATACTGACATTAATGAGGGGGGAAATATCTTTTTCAGAAGGTTTCCTTTAAAGCGCAAATGAAATGATGGACAATTTAAAGGACTTTTCATTTAATTTTTGTTGTCAACGTGTAAGTGTCAATAACATCACTTTGATATTGTTATCAGATGTGCTCAATGACAACTACCGTAATTGTCTCTCATTTCTTGAAATGACAACAGGAAGTCTTCCAAGAAAGGTCTGTTCTGAATTTTATGTTTTCTATTAATTTAAAATACTCAAAAGTGGAAAATCCCTTTCAAATTGGCATTAAATCTAGTTTAAAGCATCTTGTTCACAGATGGTCAATGGTTAAGAATTTGATTTTTAACTCTGTGTGTATTATGTCTGACATTATTCATCCGCAGATGCATAGTCACCCAATGCAACATTCTGTGATGGTAAAAAATGTATACTGTAAAGGCCGCAACATTTGGCTCCCTATGGACTGTTATAGTATAGATCTCCATTATATATTGCCTTTGGGTTTGTTGGGAACATAGCAATTTGTTCTCTGTACTGTCAAATTCAGGGACAAAGTTCAAAATGGCATCTGAGTATGTAATTGCCTATAAGTAAGCCTTATTTGTGAGAGATTTGTCCGGTAGCTCAGTTGAAAGAGCACTCACCCTGTAAGTGAGGGGTCCTGGTTTGGAGTCCCGGTCTGGCTGCACATATTTCTCACCAGGTTACAATGATATCTATAAATGTCTGAATTAGTTCCAGAGAGCAGCTTCTGTATGATTGGACCTTCCTTAAGAGGCAATATTTAGACATTTTGGCAGGAGTTTCAGTCCTTGACCCAAAGTGAATTTAATGAGGGTATTTAAAGTGGTGTACAGTACAGTTTATTATGACTTTCTTTTGTTGCCTTTAAACAGATGGGAAGCCCATGTTACGTCAGGGTGACACGGGAGACTGGATTGGAACATTTGAAGGACACAAGGGTGCTGTGTGGGGAGCTGCATTAAACAGAGATGCCTCAAAGGCTGCTACAGGAGCAGCAGACTTTTCTGCGTATGTGTTTTGAATTTGAAATAATTTAATTGCTTGTGAAGGACCTTAGTGAAACATACTCATCTCTTATTATAAAAGCAAAGATTATGAATGAGGACTTTGAAGAATAAATCTTTATTTGTCTTCAGATTGATAGTTTTTTAAAAAATTGATTGTACAACATCTATTTATTACTCTCAGTGGTGTGTATATTGCTTGACACTGTCTTTATAATGATATGAGAAGACAAGATGTTCAAGTAAGTTTTGTTAGGCCTTTTTCTATGCATTCTATGGATCAAATATTTGACCAATTTTCCATTGCCAAATTAAGAAATTTTCTCTCAGTTTATTTAACTAAGTTTAAAAGATTTTCGGTAATGTTATAAATCAGCATTAAAATGACACTTTTAACTTTTTTGCATACACATGTTTAACATTCCATTTTTCCAAAGTTGAATAGGACCTTTCTCCCCAAATAGCCAGAAAAGACCTGGGTGTTGGGAATGATTATTACCTTCTCTTTTATTGGTTGGTTTTAAAAAATGTATATTTAGTCAAATCACAACAGTATTTGTTCATATAAAATGAAAGACTGGATTTCAGTCTTATGAATTATCATTAACAGTCAGAGTCTGTAACCTTTCATTTTAAAGCAAAGTGTGGGATGCAGTCAGTGGTGAAGAACTCAAGTCTTATCAGCACAAGCACATTGTGAAGTGTGTTTCTTTCTCCACTGATGGTGGGTCCCTCCTTACTGGAAGTCAGGAAAAGATTCTTCGAGTGTTTGATTTAGAAAATGATGACAGTGGTAAGTATGTGTTTATCTTTCTCCCTGATATCTCAAGATATGGACAGTTTGGTCAGTTTTTATATGCCCTTTGAAGACAGGACATGTGATGGATTCATGTGGCGGCTGGGCAGGCAACATCAGCGTTTTTTTTCCCCAATTTGGAAAGGGTTCCTGTTCCCCTACAATGGGGAAATTTTTGCGTCGTAAAATCTTTAAATTGGGGAAAAAATAATCGTGAAATAGTAGAAATTGGGATTTTAACCAAAATTCATGTAAATCTATACCTGGGGTTTATTCAGCTTAAAAAAGCATCTTAAGGTCTAGTTCCTTTATAGAAAAGCTTTAAGTGATGTAACTTTTATGTCAAAATTAAAATAGAAAATGACAGCCAAAGTTCCATTGAGGTTGGAATTAAATTTTCTGCATTTGAAATTATTATTATTACTTGAAGACTAATAACATATCACTTCAATCTGATCATCACTGGACATCAAAAAGGTTTTAAACAAATATGACTCTGATGAACAACGATTTATTTCAATTATTAACAGAATCCAAGTTCTGCATTGCAGATTGTGAGACAGATGATTCAGAGACATTTTCTACAGGTTGTTCTGTATGATGTTTGGAATGTTCTGTAACAAGGGGGCCAGATACAGTTTCAGGTAGAGGAAATGTGTGATGTGCTACAGCTGACTCAATGACAGCTTCTGAATATGACTCTGTTTGGTTTCCAGATACATCAGAGGGACTGGATTCAATTTCAGTTTCAGTCTGATTCACCGCGGAAAGTGCGGGAGGCTATTCGTTACATACATTCAGTTGACATGAACCCAAAATCTTGTAAAGAACGAGTGCCCGGCTCCTAGTTTGTTTTTAACCTCTTACGGTAGTACTTCGAATTGTGGCTCATTATTTCTATTTCGGATTCTCTATTTTGCAAGTATAGACCGGAAACCAATCTCGAAAATGGACGAGTTTAAAACGCGGATCCTTTTATAGACGGTTAGAGTTACTTCCCTTCATACAAAATGGTTTACTGTATGATAATTTTAGTGAAAACCTCTTTTGTAGATTGGGAAACGGGACCGCAAGTTGTTGGGAATGGTAGTTTTGGGTATTGGGAAAGGTCCGTTGCTTTGAATTGGGAAGACTCCGGTCGGCTTTGGGAAAGGTTTTGTTTTGGGGAGGTGGTTAAAGAAGGAAAAAAAATGCTGAGCATCCACGGATGTTATTGACTCTCAAACTTGGGGTTCCCAGATTGTCCCAGATGCTTTGGAGTTAGGACCCTTGAATTGATGAAAAATGGATATATTAACAGTGCTCACTCTCTAACTTAAACAAACATGAACCGATTTATACCAAACTTGGTCACAATGTATATGGGCACAATATCTTGGACCCTTTTGATAACCAGCCAGATTGTCCAGACACTCTGGAGTTATGGCCTTTTTAATGATGAAAAAAGGTTTAAATTAACAGCTTTTGTCCGCTCTCAAACTCGAACAAACATGGACAAATCATAACCAAACTTGGCCACAATGTATATAGGCACAATATCTTGGCCAAGATCAATAACCAGCTAGATTGTCTGAGGAACAATGGAGTGATTGCCCTTGAATTTATGAAAAATTGCTAAATTAACAGTGTCTGTTCTCTAACTCTAACAAATATGAATCAACCTTTACCAAACTCTGTCACAGTGTGTATGGTCAGAATATATAAGCCAAGGTTGATAACCAGTCTGATGTCCCAGACACTTTGGAGTCATGGCCCTTGAATTGATGAAAAATTGCTAAATCAACAGCGACCGCTTTCCAACTCTAAAAAACATGAACCAGTCTTTACCAAACTCAGCACAGTATGTATGGGCACAATATGTTAGGGCCTTTAATTAAAAAAAAATGAAAAAATTTTTAAAAACCTTCCAATTTTGGTCACAATGTGAATAGGCAAAATATCTCAACCAGGTATGATAACTAGCTAGAATGTCTTGAACACTCCTGAGTTATGGCCCATCAATTGATAAAAAATTGCAAAATTTAAAGTGTATGATCTCTGACACTGATAAGCGTGTACATATCTTTACCAAACTTTCTTACAATGTGAATTGGCACAGTATCTCAATCAAGTTTGAAAACCAGTCAAAAGATCACAGACACTCCAGAGTTACGACCCTTGATAAAATCACAGGACTGGCATGTTTTGTGATAACCAATGCTCTTGTTATTAAATTAAATGAGTTTAACACTATTCTTAGGCATTAGTAACCATTACAAGATAGTTTCTAGTTCTTTTTAAAGACCTTTTTAGTGAATAACAGAAATTTGGAATCTGCAAGAGAAATAATTGGGATATTATTTAGTAATTTAGAGATATATATGCTCACAAGTAAGATGGTTGATGGACTTTGTGGACAAAACTGTTAGACCTTAGTCTTTGAAAGCAATACTATCACTGTTGCAACTGTCAACTGATAAGTAGGAATTACCAAACCTAGTCAGAGTTAGAGTTAATGTTTGAAACCTCTTTGACCTTGACAAGGAATATGCTCTTCTTTCTGTTTAACTCAAGTGAATATAATTTTCCTCAAAATGATGATTTTGGTCACTTTTATATTTTGGACATATTTTGTATATTTCCAGAGCCAAAAATGTTTACAGGCCACACAGCTTTCATTAAAAATGCAGTGTTCACAAAAGATGGTAAACAGATTGTAAGTGCAGCAGATGACAAAACAGTAAGGTAAGTGGATCCCATCCCACTATAGCAGTCTGCAAAGAAGCTTTTTCAGACAGCAGTGAAAAATGAAATCCAAATCAAGTTTTTGAATATCTTTGTTCAAATGTCAGACTTTAAGCATCTGGTATATGTATTGACCTTTTGCACCCAACATACGAATCCTGGTGGTTAAGTGGTTATGGCATTACCTTCACTTCAGGATTAAGAGGTTGTGGCCCAGATCTTAGTATACATATAAATATTTCATATAGGCAGTCCCTTAATGACAGAAATACTGTCATATGGACATTAAATAAAACAAACAGATCAGTCTTGCAAAAGATTTTTAAAAGTCTTTTAGATTTTTATGTTTTTAGCTCACCTGAGCACAACGTGCTCACGTTGAGCTATTGTGATAGCCTTTTGTCTGGCGTCCGTGCATGCGTCCGGCGTCAACAATTTTCTTTAAACAACATCTCCTCCTTAACCACTGGGCTAATTTTGATGAACCTTACAGGAATGTTCCTTTCGTGATGCCCTTTCAAAGTTGTTGAAATTATTTTATTCCATGCAGAAATCTGGTTGCCATGGCAACAGAAAGAAAAAATATGAAAATTTTGAAAATCTTCTCCTCCAAAACTACTGGCCAAGTTAATTGGCGCAGATGTTCCTTGCATCACTCTCTACCAAGATAGTTCATATTTTTTTGATTTGTTGAAAAACATGGGGCGGAGCCCTTTTTTCTTATATGAATATATTACAAATTTGAAAGATTTTCTTGGCCCAAAGTACTGGCTGGATTTCAAAGTCATTTGGCACAGATGTTCCTTGGGTCACTCTCTTCCAAGATTGTTCAAATGATTTTGATTCGTTGAAAAACATGGCTGCCAGGGGCGGAGCCTGATTTCCTAATATGGGTATAGTACAAATTTGAAAAATCTTCTTGGCCTAAAGTACTGGCTGGATTTCAAAGTTATTTGGCAAATATGTACAAAAGGTCACTCTCTACCAAGATTTTTCAAATTATTTTGAACTGTTGAAAAACATGGCTGCTAGGGGACTAAGCCATTTTCCTTATATGTATGTAGTACAAATTTGAAAATTCCTTTTGTCCAAAAGTACACACTTGATTTATGGCTGGCAGAGGGCAAAGCCCATTTTTCATAATATCATAAGATATTTGCTGTTTCTTTTCCTCCCACTAACTATCTTGTTCACAGGTGAGCAACCCAGGACCATCATGGCCCTCTTGTTATAATTTACCACTTTCACTTGCCACATTTTATTAGACCTTGTAACATAGCTCTGCTGTTCCAGGGTTTGGGATATAGCATCGGGATCAGAAGTAAGGAAACTGGAGTTCCCTGCAGCCCCAACCAGTTTAGAATTGTCTCATGATGGCTCTGTCGTCACAGTAACACATGGTTCTTGCACCAGCTTCTGGAAAGCAGACACGTAAGACTCATTTTCTCAATCAGACCTATTGTTCTGATTTACCCAGAGCATCAAATGTGACCATTATTACTCTGTATTGTCATTTGGATGCATGCTGCTTTTGTAAAGTAAACCAAAAAATTGCTATTTGTTTCTTTCGTTTTTATCATATGAAATTTAATGCAATGCATTTTTGTTAAAGTCATTCATGGTAAATTTGAATCATACCAGTGATTGTAATAAGCAATTAAAGAGCAAACTTGTTTTCCTCATTGCTTTCTAGATGTTATTCTCCTTCAAGGATGAAAATATAATTTCCTTTTGTATATTGAAGATGACATAGTTACAACTAAAATGGTGGTACCTACATATATGGCTCAAGGCCACATTTTGTTGAGACCAGCTGACATGTAGTGTCAGTGTAGACAGTGTGCTGCATTGAATGAATTGAATCTAAAACTGGAAACTATTTTGTAAATGGCTGTAGCAGATAGCTTGTTTATGTTGTAGTTGTATTGGGGTTTACCGTCGCTGTGATAGTATTTCAATCATATAGCGACGTCCAGCTTATTACAGGTGGAGGAAGACCCCAAGTACACAGAGGTACCCAGGTAGAACCACTGACCTACCGCAAGCCAGCTGGAAGGCTTGTTTATGTAATTGTGTGTTTATTTGGTAGGATAAAGACATAATGAAGAGTGTCATGGTAAAGCCCAAAGAGCATCAGTCTGAAGGTTGTGGGTTTGAATCTCAGTAGAGACAATAATTGTTCATGGCCTTCCCAGTTGCAAAGTACTGGTCCAATCCAGGAACTGTTGAGAAAGCTAATCACAAAACCAAAAAACTTTTTTTCCCCAGTCCATGTAAAATTAATTTAAATTGATAAAGGCACCATTTCATGATAATGTAACATTGTTATTTTATTGTGTTATATTTAGACATACAGATTGATTTCAATTAATTTCTCATGAGACTGTTAATTTCCATATATTTTTATATACATGTAACTGGATCCCTTTGATCAAAAATAAATCCATAGACCAGCTAGAGCTATTAAAGGTACAGAATGATAAAGACAATACTGGTATTACACAGTGTGATAATCTGTACATTCATTCTTTATAACTAATTTCTTATTCAACAGCACACAAACATAAACTTAAAGATTTGAATGGTTTTGTAATGATTAAATAATTTGACGAGATTCCAGTTTGTAAGATTAAAGATGTAAGTTTGGAAGCAGGTACCTTATGGAATTAAAAGGGCAGTGGCTGATGTGACCCATATATAACCAGATCATGTCTGCTACACATTAGAAGTGGTTTAACCCTTTACTTTATATAGGCTCAGTTTGATGCATTGGCAGACAGAGCAGTCCAAGCTAGATCAGACAGCTCCTTTACCAGGGTCTCCTTTGTTTGCTCACACAATATTGTAGCTCAGATTCTACGAAGTCTGCATGGTAACACTTGCCTTTAGTCGGTTGTCACCTTAAAAACATCAGTATAATGATTCCACAAATGTGTTTTTTTGTTGGAGAATCAGCACAATTTCAAAACATTATTTCACCGTATTGTTTGGAGAATAAAAGAAAATATCAACACGTGCATTTGGGGTCTTCCTCCACCCATAATTAGCTTGACGACGCTATATGAATGAAATACTGTCAAAGCGACGGTAAACTCAAATAGTCAAATAAAAATATCAACATATTTTTATTGAAAATGTATGAAATAACTATTATAATTGATATTGAAATAATATTGCTTCTGACTGTTTGTAGTAAGAGAGTAGAATTAACCTCTTAAAATCAAGTACAATTTGAAATGAGCAGATGCACATGTTGTAAAACTTGTCATATGTGACCTTCTAGAGGTCTTACATCTTTGGATGTCTCTTATTGTAATTCAGTCAGTCAGACAAGCAAAATGATTGTTGTGTGCTTTAAGTGTTATTGATAACACTAATATCAATTGATAGACTAAATAAAGCTAACATACAAAATTAAGATACTACTTAGAGTATCTTTTATCATAATCAGAAGAAGAAATGATACCTTAGTGTTCAAGATTTTTTTTTTTTTTCATTCACCTCTTTTTAGCTCACATGAGCACAACGTGCTCAAGGTGAGCTTTTCTGATCGCCTTTTGTCCGGCGTCCGTGCGTGCGTGCGTCCGGCGTCAACAATTGCTTCAAACAACATCTCCTCCTAAACGGCTTGGCCAATTTGAAAAATATTTTGCAGGAATGTTCCTTGGATGAAGCTCTACTAAAGTTGTATAAATGGTTCTGGTCCATTGCATAATTAGGTCACAGGAGCTAAAAATAGATTTTAAAAATGCAAACTTTGAAAATCTTCTTCTGCAAAACTGCAAGGCCTAGAGCTTAGATATTTGGTATGTAGCATCATCTTATGGGCCACTACCAAGATTGTATAACTCATAGCCCTATGGTGATAAATGACCCCGCACCAGGGGTCACTTGTTTTACATAGAGTTATATAGAAAAATCTTAAAAAATCTTCTTCCATGAATGCATAAGGCCTAGAGCTTAGATATTTGGTATGTAGCATCATCTTATGGGCCACTACCAAGATTGTATAACTCATAGCCCTATGGTGATAAATGACCCCGCACCAGGGGTCACTTGTTTTACATAGAGTTATATAGAAAAATCTTAAAAAATCTTCTTCCATGAATGCATAAGGCCTAGAGCTTAGATATTTGGTATGAAGCATCATCTTATGGGCCACTACCAAGATTGTACAAATCATAGCCCTATGGTGATAAATGACCCCGCACCAGGGGTCACTTGTTTTACATAGAGTTATATAGGAAAATCTTAAAAAATCTTCTTCCATGAATGCATAAGGCCTAGAGCTTAGATATTTGGTATGAAGCATCATCTTATGGGCCACTACCAAGATTGTACAAATCATAGCCCTATGGTGATAAATGACCCCGCACCAGGGGTCACTTGTTTTACACAGAGTTATATAGGAAAATCTTAAAAAATCTTCTTCTATGAATCCATACGGCCTAGAGCTTAGATATTTGGTATGTAGCATCATCTTATGGGCCACTACCAAGATTGTACAAATCATAGCCCAATGGTAAAAACCAGCTAAGATTTTTGGTAATGGTTCATTACAAAGATTTTCAAAGTCTTGGCCCTACGGTGATAAATGACCCTGCGCCCAAGTCTTCTCTGAAACCATATGGCCCATTGCTTAGATATTTGGTGTGTAGTATTGTCGGGGGTAAAATGTTTTAGATTAAGTTATATCAGAATCCTTGTCTGTTTAAAAACCTTGACATCAGTTGAAGCAATGGTACTCAGGTGAGCGATTCAGGGCCATCATGGCCCTCTTGTTAGATAACAGATAGGTTAAAGCTAATGACCTCTTTTCAAATAACAGGTAAATGCTAATAATGAAAAGATCAATGATTTCCAATACATATCAATCTTTTTATTTCATCAATCAGAAACTGTATGTCTAGAAGTTCTTTGTTTCAAATGTTTGGATTCCAATATTGTATGCAGCAGCCTTACTCAAGATTTTCAAAAAAAAGACCACAATTTTCAGTCAATCAGATAATTAGCTTAATTCATTATACAGTATAGTGAGTGTAGATCCATAATAGCATGAAAGCCAATATATTGTGGTGCAATGCTTGACCCCAAATGGAGCTTCACTGTATGGAGACTCCATATCAAAAAGAGACAAAGTATTTGCTTTATAGGCTTTTTCGAGATTTTTTTTGGCTACAATGGAATGATCCATAGGTGATGTGTTTTGGTCATTTTGCTTTATACATATCTTGTTTAACTGTATGTTACAGATTTGAGAAACTTCGTGAATTTGAATCTCCGGCACCTATCAACACAGCTTCCCTTCATCCAGACAAGACAATATTTATATGCGGAGGAGAAGACTTCAAAATGTACAAATTTGACTATGAAACAGGGACAGAACTAGGTAAATCACAGAAATTCTTTTTTTTTTCCTGGTCAACAACTTTGTTCAGCTTGACTCCATTTACTCAGCAAATTAGTCCCCTACTGGTGTTTACACCAGAGGGGACTATAGGTTTGCCCTCCGTCTGTCTGTCTGTACGTCCGTCCATCAGGAAATCTGGATGCCACGATATTTTCAAAACCGTTTAAGATAATATTTTGAAAATTGGTATATGAATAGATGGCAGTATGAAGATTTTGCACATGACTTTGTTTTTTTTTCTTGGACCAAAATTCTGGTTGCTGTGTTAATGGAAAAAATATGCACCTCACAAGTGGGGGACTCGTGTGTAACACCAGTTACTTATTTTCTTTCCTATAGCCATATATTTATTGTGTGCATATTGCTTACAAAACCCTCAGACAGGTTTTTAAGTTTAACATTTGTTAACGTGTGTTGAGGTTTCCAACATTTAGATATTATAGGGCTGTGTGTCCTGGTTTGCCAGGGGGATACAATATTTATATGTAGACTTTCTGCATTGATCTTGATATGTTTACAACATTGAGGACCTGGCATACAATCACACCTCACAACCCACCAACTGGCTCTTACATTTAAAAATATGTGTGTCCGTTTCTAATTATTTCAGAATCATTCAAGGGACATTTTGGACCAGTACATTGTGTGAAGTTCTCACCAGATGGGGAGGTGTACGCCAGTGGAAGTGAGGACGGCACTCTCAGACTATGGCAGACAACTGTGGGCAAGACCTATGGACTGTGGAAGTGTGTTCAACCTGACGAAATCATCCAAAACTCTGACTCTACACCAAATAAAGCTGAAGCATAATATTGGACAGACTTTGGATGAAATAGCCTTTAATATTGTGATGATACATATATATAGCTTGTGAATGCCATTGTTCATTGGTCAGCAGAAGTATGAAAGGATTTGTCTAACCTAGTCATGATATTCTATTTGGAATGTGTGAAAATAGGTTGTTAAGAATTGGTGCATATCAAAGTTTGATTCCCAATTATAAAAGATGTAAGGATAGTGCTGTTTTCCCCTCTAGGATCAAGGCTCTTGAATCTCATTTATTGCCTTTGAAACTTTGTGCATCTCTCATGAGTGCTTGACTGGAAATGCTCCATATTCTTTTTTCTTTTGAAACTACAAGTATCCTCATACATTTTCAAGACTTTGACGAGCTTTGTGAATGTTACATCTGAAGATGTTTTTTTATGTGTATTCATGTAGGAAGGGAATTCAGATTCATATCAGATATTTGCTGCCAATGACTGCATAAAGGGAGTTAAGATAAAGTTAAGCCTGTTATTATTTCATCATAAATGATGGATATCTGCCTTTCTGGTTTACAGCTGTAACTAGAATGTACAATGTTGAGTTGATCATTTGATATAGTTTATATGGTAAGGTGAATTATCATATGCTATGTGGTTGAGAAAAAAAAAAGTGCTCATTAAAATACTGAAAATACCATTATGGACTGGACCTTCTCTCCTTTAGATTCCATCTGGGTGAAAAATTATGTTTCATTCTCATTGCTATTTTAAAAATATAGAAATAGACTAGTGCATGTAACAAAAAAAAAAAAAGTGATTGAAATTGGTGCAGGCCTACAGGGTTTTCCTTAGGAGGTGGCTGGCGGCAGATTTGACTGCCTCAGATCCTTTCCTAGCCAGCTCGAAATGGGAATAATTCCAAGAAAATGAAAATAAAAGAAAATGTAGGACCCCCAGACCCTGCTGCCTCCTACAATTTAAAATTAGCCTTCTACACCGATTCTGAAGGAAAACCCTGGGCCTACAAGCCAGAGTGACCAAATTCATTACTATGCCCTCCTTCGAAGAAGAGGGGGCATATTGCTTTGCACATATCGGTCCATAGACCAAACAGTTTCCAATCAATAATTTGAGAACGCCTGGGCCTAGGAACTTCAAACTTAGTATGGAGATTGGTCATGACCAGTAGATGAACCCTATTGTTTTTGGAGTCACTTGGTCAAAGGTCAAGGTCGCAGTGACCTTGATTTACTGGGATTTTATGTTAAAAATGGTGACCAAACCATTTCTGATAACTTAAGAACGCCTAGGCCTTAGAACTTCAAACTTAGTATGGAGATTGTGCATGACCAGTAAATGACCCCTTTTGATTAAGAGGTTAATAGGTCACAGGTCAAGGTCACTGTGACATTGAATGCTGAGATAGATTCTGATCAAAATGGGTTCTGGTCAAATCTTTTTCACCAGATTTTTCAGCATTTTCCCCTTCACTGGGTGCAATATACAAGGTAAAACTCAAATGAGACATTATTCTTCTTGTTCATTGTCTGCATGCTTTTCACTTAATTTCATAGTGCTAATTGCATTAAAGATTAAGTTTCATCTTTTTAGCAGTGTAATAATTATAGTAGAAAACCTTCAAGGAAGTTCTGAACTTTGTAACATTCCCACATTATAAAGCCAAACATCATAAATATAATATAGCTATATAAATATTATGGCATATGAGGGGGGCATATATGTTTTACAAACATTTCTTGTTTCACTACATACAGTTTAGCATGTTGCAATTCAACCTGTATATTAACCCTTTCCCTCATATAGACTCATTTTGACACACTCAATAGGTCCCACATAAAGCCTGATCTACAGAAATTTAATTATAAAGTCCTCATTTCCAGACCACTGAGGAGCAGCGAACAGCATAAAACCTGATCAGCCTGCGAGTTACTCGCAGGCTGATCTGGGTTTATGCTGTTCGCATAGGTCTTTTCATGGTATCCTCTATGAGGGAAAGGATTAAGTGGTCAACCTGCATTTTGCAGTCAATTTTGATATTACCAAGCTAGCATTATACTTTAATAACATCAACATAATATTTTCAGAATATTTTTTCAAAATTTGTAACTTAATGTGTTTTATAAGTTGCAGGAGAAAAAAAAGTCAAACATGGAAAATAAAAAACAAGTAAAAATCTCCAATGTGTCATAGCCAAAATGTATGCAAAAACTACCCAAAAGCCATAAAATTTTGTATATATTTTTCTTGATAAAAAAAGTTTTCAACAGACAGATTTCCTTTATTTTCTGTGACTCAATCCTCTGATATACAGGCTGTCTGAAAATGTAAACAAGAGGGCCATGGTGGCCCTGAATCGCTCACCTGAGAAACATTGCCCTTAATGCCAATTATTGTATTACGAGTCATACTGAATACATAATCCATGCAGAAGTACAGTAAGATCATCTAAATTCAATACGACGACTATACCTGCCATCCAAATATATAAAATCAAGTGACTCAAGGTGGAGGGGGGGGGGGGGGTGCAATTTTGACACCAGGGCCATGATTTGAACAGACTTGGATGAGGTCCACAAGTGAACATCTGAACTCCAGGATTTGAAAATTTTGAGAAGATCTTTTAAAAGTTTTTCTATGTAAAATCAAGTGACCCCTAGGATGGGGGCCATTTTTGACCCAAGGGCCATGATTTGATCAAAATTGGTAGATGTTCACCAGGCCATGTAACTCACCAAATATCTAAACTCTAGGCCTTGTGGTTTCAGATAAGATTTTTGTAGTTTTTCCTAAATAAGTCTATGTAAATTTAATTGACCCCAAGGGCGGGGCCAATTTTGACCCAAGGGTCATGATTTGAACAAATTTGGTAATGGTCCATAAGACATGCCACACACCAAATATCTAAACTTTCAGAGAAGATTTTTAAAGATTTCACTTTCAAAATCTATTTTTAACTCCTGTGACCCAGATATGCAATGGACTGGAACCATTTGAACAACTTTGGTAGAGCTTTATGCAAAGAACATCCTAAGCAATATTCATCAAGTTTGGCCAAGTAGTTTAGGAGGAGATGTTTAATGAATATTGTTGACGCCACCCACATCCACGCACAGACGCACGCATGCACAGACGACTTTACAATAGCTCACCATGAGCATGTTGTGCTCAGGTGAGCTAAAAAATGTAAACCTCACCATATTTGAGCTGCTTCTTATTGAAATTTTCACCAAATTTGCATAAAAACACTAAAATGTGACTTTTTGGACTCTACACATTTGGAAAATATACTTTTAATCATGTTTTTAATACATGAATTGTAAAATTTTAGTTTCCTTAAAGATAAATGGTAACCCGCTGAAATGTCCTTAACTTTGATTTACTGTTGATGAAGACTTGCGGCTATACATACATGTACTGTTATTTCCCACTCATTCATTTCAAACAGTATTGACAGAAGGTGAAAAATATTCTATCAGACTATCATTGATAAATTTCAAAAGGTTAGCAGAACTCCAAAGTTGAGAACTTTACTTTCAGCTTTTGAGTCTACTACATCATCACAGCCTCTTTTCATGTAATATTGAAAATGTTCCCAAGCATATAATCAAGTTTCAAGATGTAAAGATCTGTGGCACAAAATGGTTGATTGCTAGATGTGGAAAAGAAAAGAGTTTTTAAGAGGGCATTTTTAAGTAAATGCTGCAGGAGGAAAAATATTAAACTGTAGGTAGGAATAGTTGTCAATATACGGAGAACTGTTATGTAATTTCTGGGTTTTGAATACATACCTGGAAAAGGCTGGTATACAAGGCTGTATTTTAAAGGGTGTGAAAATGTCTTCAGGCACAGTGGAAGCTTGTTATATCAGATATAACCTCCCACCAGTCGTTGGGACCGATGCTGAAAATTGGCCTTTAACGGCATTTCCGTTTTTGTACAAATAATATTTGTTATGAATTTCCTTTAAGGCAATTCATGTTCAGGTGTCTTTCAATATTGACAAGTTTTGTTATGTAAGTGGCCTATAACTTGACATTAAGATATTATATTATCTTAATATACAGGTAAATGAAATATTTCAGTATTGTATGACTATCTCAAGATGTACTATTATGGAATTATCTATATTTTTTGTAAAAACAATTTAGTATGCATCTTGCCAATGTATAAACTATGGAGTTCCATCTGTGATCAGTTTAAAGCAAATTTACACAATGCATAGTGTAGTGTATCATTAACTCTTAACCTCAGACTGACATTTTGATGCCTTGGCAAACAGAGCAGACCCAGATCAGATTGTTCCCTCCAGGAGAAGTCCAATCAAGGGTCTCCTTTCCAAGGATCCACTTTTGTAGCTTTAAAAGTCAGGGCCACAATTAGTCAGAGAAGAAGTTCCTGCATGAAAATATAACACAAAACATAATAAACAAAATTTATTATTTCAGACAATTCTACATAAAATCGTACACTGATCATAAATTCATAATCTAATATCTTAGAAGATGCACTTTCATCCAGTGTTTGTCTCAAACAACACTAGTTTACAAAGTTAATTGATAGCTTATGTCACAAAAGAGTTTCATAAAAATTATTCAGTTTAATATCATGATTTTCAGTCTTTTAATAATAGCAAACTTTCACTCAACAGCTTCAAATTCATAATGTGTTCTGCGTTCAAGTGTCCCAAGTCTACCAAACGTTTTAGATTCATCATATGGGTACTGTTTTGGCAGCTGAAAACAAAAAGTAAAATACAATAACATTTCAATACATTGAAAAAAAAAAGTAGTAAATCTTTCTAAACTTTGTGTTCCTTGAATTCACCTCCTGTCAACAATTTCAAAGTTAAAATCTTCTAATACTTGACATGTTTAATGAGTATATCTGTACCATCAGGATAGGACAGTTTAGTCTGATAGAAAAAAATTACTCAACTGCAATCCTGTAAGTTACCAAAACAAGATCAGTTTGCATTAACTCAAGTGAACTATGAACAAGAGGCATCTTGAACACTTTGTGCTCAGATGAGCTAAAAATATTGAAAAGCATTTGTTTCCTGAAAATCAATGATCTATTTCTTGTACCTAAAGTGACAACTGAAAAGACATTGGGCATTCATTTTTTTATATGACTGTATGCCAGTAGTGAGTTTTGCCTCCACATAATGACCTGTGATTCTTTTTCTGTTGAGATACTTAAAAGCTGAACTTTTTCATAATAGTCTTCAAGTATATGATTTCATTCAATTTATACGATCCAACTGCCTGTGGGAAAACTATATGAAGGTGGAGAATAACAAATCCTTAATATATAGAGAAACATTTACCAGTACTTAAGAGCCTAAGTATTTGAAAATGACCATGTCTACAGAGAACATTCAGCAGATTTAGGACTGATTTGAGAAAATAATATCAAGCATTTCTAAATTCTTTCAAATTTAAAAGCTGGTCACTGTTACCAAACTTTCTATGCTGCATAAATTGTCCATTTTGCCCCTCAAATTCTCTAAATGACAAAGATATTTCAAAATTTGTCTCTTTTTCACATACTAAGGGGTCATTCCCCATACCCCCCCCCCCCAACACAACCGAGAAAGGGGGAGGGAAATACTGGTCAATGGTCACTTTGAATGATCATGACTGATTGGAGAACACCTGAGTGTACAATAATCTGCTTACCATAGGTCGATAAAAGCTGTAAGGTAAGGAGCCAATTGTGAGAACAGCTAAGGTCCCGACCAATAAAACGAACGCCAGTATCATGTGTCCACTAAAATGCAAAAATATAGAATTACAACTATATCATGAACTTACCAAGGGAAATAATTCAATTCAGTGAAAAATAGTTGGCATGTTTCCATTATCTTGTAAATTAGCGATCTGGTTAGAAAAGTAACTTAGATAATTAGAAATATTAGAAGCACAATCCTGCCAAATTTAACAATGGAATCTTAAAATTATGCAAAACTCAAGAGTAGTACATGTATGTAGATATATGTACTAAATTATCATCTAGTGACCTATGCATTTACATGTAGTATTAAGAAAAACAACAGATGAGCCAGCTAATTGTGATCCAGTTATATACAGAAGGCTAATCTGACATCAATACCTTTGTGTACCCTGTAAAACCAATATTCAGGCTGACAGTTAACTTAAATTGGTAGAGTCTGACAAATAGCTGGTATTGATATTTATACCAGATTTACACCAAGGTTCCTATTCTCTGCATTTCTGTGATCCAAATGGCCTCTAAGACAACCCTGTAGGACTTGATCTACACAACTTAATATGCAAGAGCTGATGCCAACTTATGCATGGGAATCATTTTTGATGAATCTAAGAAATTAATCAATATTTTGACATTTCCTCTCTAACAGAGCTTTTAAGTTTTTTTCTGTCAATGGACCAAAATCAATTGTTTCAATAGTCTTTTATGACATGTCATGATGATATGACTGGTCTGAGTGGTAAATATGTAAAAACTGTCAGGCTTCATAAATATATGGTAGTTGAAGATTGTGATTGAATTACCATTACTTTTTAGGGGAGCAGTGGTCCAGTGGTAGGACACATGCTTTGAGATCAAGAGGTCTCGGATTTGGGTCCTGTCAAGGACACTGCTAATTTCCTTGAGCAAGAAATTTACCCTACATTGTCACTTTGTGTAATTTGTGTAAATGGAAACTGAGAGGTTGGTATAATTCAATGGTGCCATAATGTGGACCGCCATAAGCAGAGTGAAACACTGGAAGATTGATAGATGGATATTAGTAGCCTGATAACCATGGGTAAAAACACTGGAAGATTGATAGATGGATACTCGTAGCCTGATAACCATGGGTAAATGCCCTTATTTACTTTTACTATAATCAATTTATTGTCTAACAGTTCTTGGTCTAGAAATAAGTTAAAGGCTACCAGTTCTTATGGCATGCAAAAAAACGAAGAGAGATTTTAACATAAATGGATGACACTGCTAAATGACTTACGCATGGAACACTCCCTCCTTGCCAGGGTCACCTCTGTCTGCTTGCAGCGCCATCACATTAATGTGTACCTAAAATGCGCATAAAATCACCTGAGATAATACTTGGTCAAAACCAGGGTCGAATTCCACCAAAAATTCATTTTATACTTAAATACTTAAGGGCAAATTTCATATCATGGTTACAATTCATGTCAGCTTAGTCATGCAACTGGACATTTCATAAAATTGGCATGACATAATGCATTTCTAACTATCTACCTAGTTTAAGAATTAAGTATTACTTAGCGCTAATCATTATTAGTGGAATTCAACCTGTAACTGACTGGCAAAACAGCCACACATCATGTATATTTATTAATTTTAATTAAGATAAAATTTTCACTCATTAATTAAAAACAATAAATGAAACAGCATCAAATAAATACAATAACTGTCAATTATTGTATTTATTTCATGCTACCGGTATTTCATTGCTGCTCCCCAACATTATCAAAGTAACAGCCACTGTATTTATCACATAATTTCATGCTTATTTATTCAATATTGCTGCCCCACATGTTTCTAATTTATTTTTAATCTCATGCGTCTGTCCTGCAGAGATTCAAACAGGAATTACTTATATTTTATGTCACTGTTTTTAAAGTACAAATGTAAGTTTGTTTGTTTGTTTATTGGGTTTTATGTCCCACTGACAGTACTTCAGTCACTTGCAGACGATCATCGGATGTCTACTTGAGACAGACATATTGCTGCCACAGTGACACTGTAGTATCTCGCCAGACATGTGGCACAATACCACACCCAGTCACATTATCCTGACACCAGACCATCCAGTCCTGGAACTTACCTCATATGCTGAGCGCCAAGCAAGGGAGCTATACCAGTACATGTACCATATTTTATGACTTTGGTATGTTGCGGCTGGGGATCAAACCCAATACCTCCCGATTCCCGGGCGGATGCTAAATGTAAGTACATGTAACTATATTACGCTACATTACTTTAAAACAAGCATAAGTAAAACATTTCTTACAATTCGTGTTGGGAATCACTTGTAAAACCATGATCAATCATCACTTTCTAACAAGTGACCAATGATTGATCATGAATTGCAGTTTAGTTCTGTTACAAACATTAACAAAAAAATTAATAATGTTGTTTTTCTGACTTCTAATTGTATCTTTTTCTTAGTTTATGGGACACATGAGCAGTATGGTTAAAAGAATAATTTTCAACTTTTCATAATAATTTTATCTTTACTTTTCAATGAGAACAGAAAATGTTCAAAACGGATTAATCCAAAAAAAAAAAAAAAGCGGAACAATCAGTAAGTTCAATAGCATAGTTTACAATTTTAAACTGACTAAAAACCTGAGAGGTGTGCCCCCTGAGAGGTATTGATAAGCAAAATTGACATCTGAGAGGCATTGCTAAGCAAAATAGCCAAGTGTTGCCTTACAGTTCATTGGTATTTAATTGCTTAATCTTACTAAACTAGTAGTCTACTTTCTAAAGTTTTTCTTTAGAAATATCATTTTGCCCACATGTTCAGGCTTTAACTGTGACCTTTTCTTGCTAATTAGGCTTCCTGCAAGACTGAATACCCTCTCAGAGGGCATGCTTGATGCAACACTTGGCTATTTCGCTGATCTGTGGTTTAAACACTGCATGGTCATATAGTTCAGTTCATTGTTGTCTGCCATTTTCACAGCTGTAATTTAATGGGGATACTTGATTGTCACAAACGGCGTATGCTGGCTTTAACCGATCACGTGGCGCTTAAATCGAATTGTTACCAGGTTTAGAGTAAAAAAAGTGTAAATGGCTAGATATGTATTTAGCAAAATGTTAAATTCATTATTTAAAACATATAAATTTTGTCCAACCAGAATTGAAAAGAGTGCACTCGGCATAAGCCGGTTGGCAAATCCAGTACACCCTATTGAACCTCCACAATAGTTACCTCCCTTTTACACTTTTCATTCGGTCTTTCCCCCTCCTCTTTTGTTTTTTAGCAGAACACAGACCAGGTAGACTAAAAGCTTCTATGTTTTAATGTGTGTAGACAAAATAAAGTCAAACCATAATCGATCATGACAAACAGTGATCGGTACATACAACCGACATCGACTAAATCAATTAATCGGAACACCACTACATACAATTCTATCATTAGTGACACATGATATAACTATTCTTTCATGAAAACTTCCTTCAATTTATCAACCAAAAGCATGAAATCAGTGCATGTATTAAATTGTTTTAAATGCAGAAAATGGGGAACTTTCAACTGAGATTGTATAACCATGAGGTTTGAATAACATTATCTCATGAAGCTGTTTGAATATGTTATAAAAGACATGTACCTTAAACCAATATAAACATCAAGATTTATCATCTACGACCAGTTCTTAATATAATCTCTGCTGTTGATGCTTTTATAGTTTTGTTATCAATCAATGCAGCTTAAAGAAATGATACTGTTAGAACTTAAAATTCCATGTTACAAAAACAGATATCACATTTTTTGGCAAGTTTTCCATTTTACAAGTTTCAAAAATACAAAAAACAAAACAAAAAAACTTGCATTAAGTAATAACAAACCGGTTCATTAAAATTTCTTGAAGTAGCTGGATCATCAAAAGCTGTGTAGGGGTCTTTAGCATCAACACCCCTGTAGGGAAGTTTGGGATAGTCTCCATATCCTTCCTCCTTGCCCAAAGGTTCATAATCCTCTGGGATCAGTCCATACTTCTTGGCTGCTGCTTCTCTCTCTTCCTTTGTTTGTGGAACTTTCCTGGCCTTCCATTCATAATTCCATGCTAAAAATGCAGCATATAAAATTTATATTTAGGAGACACTTCAAAATCAAAAAATAAGCTTAAAACCCCAACAAAGAAAAGTCTTCAAGAAGCCATAATGATCTCAGAACAAAATAATTATATTAATAATCTATTAGTTTATGGTTACCAGAACTGTCATCTGTAATACATTGAAGTCCAGCTAATAAAAGGTGAAGAAAGACCAAGAATACTCAGAGGTACCTGGGTAAGACCATCATATTATAGATGATGTGAACCATGGCTGATAAGAACCCTTGATGATACAATTAACAATATGTATTGCAAAAGCAAATGAATTGCAATGCTTATTGCAATATTTCAGTTTCAGTGCAATATGTATCATGATACTTACTTTCATACAGTACCAATAGGTGTTAATTATATAAAAACTTCTTTTACTGGTCACAGCATTTATTCCAAAACACAGGTTATGAACTTAAACAACTCTTTAGTATCAAATAAACTATCATTGAGAAAGTAAAAAAAACCAAAAAAAAACTGAATTCTGACTTTTTCAAGGGAAAATGGTATCACTGGTACAAGAAATTTTTTGATTGTCGCGATACTTGCCACCCTGTATCTATGCATCTCAAGGTAAAATCTTACTGCATCACAATGAATTTGCCATTTAAAATTTCTTTCCAATGCATACATTGAGAGCCGGCAGCACGAAATACCCAAATACTCCCAAATATACCCAAATACTCCCAAATAGGTGTATCCGCAAAATAAACACAGCTCAAAATACCTGGAGTTGGATTTGGTATCCGCAAAATAAACAGACCGTTATTAGGTGGTCGGTAGACTTATGTTCAACAAATTAATTAAGCAATTAAGTCATATTTTGGTTGTAATTTGTACAGATATTGCATGATATCAATCCAACTACAATTAACAACAATCCTTCATGTGTATTGTGGTATAGAAATAGAGTATTTGGGTATATTTGGGTCAGGGTCCATTGGTGTATACACCATACATAGACATAGTTCTGCACATCATCTCAATTATATTTAAATTTGAGGCAAGTTTCATTAAAAATCCTTCAAGAGGTACAGGGTATATTTGGGAGTATTTGGGTGTATTTGGGAGTATTTGGGTATTTCGTGCTGCCCTAGAGAGCAAGGCATATTGTGATACATCAATAAATCATTTCACCTCTATTATGTAGGGAAAACAAAAGCAATGGAAAGGACATGTTAAATATAAATGGCATTATGTATTTTGTCAGTTACATGTTGTAATGCAAAGTTCACATCATCTTACAAACGAGTTCACATCTTTTCTCACATACGCCATGGTTCAAATCTTTAGATGTGTCCTAAAATGTGCACTCCTGTACAAAGGTATCCATAAGTAACTTCTATATGATTTTGGTAACCAGTGGTTACTACTTTATGTCATTGATAACCTTTAAAATTTATGAAGACAAATCTTTTGGTTACCACAGTCAGAAGGTAAAAAACAGGAGGCATAATACAGGTAACTGGTAACCCTCAAATCTTCGGTCACCCGGTCTAGCAATCTACTAAAGCATACCTGTCAACATTTCAGAATGGCAAGGAGTGAGATTTTTACGTGTCGCGAAGACCGGATGGGAGTGTGGGTTTGGAATTTTTTTTTAAATGCATTAAATTATGCATTCTGGTGCCTTTTGAGATCATTAAGTATGAATTTCTTGTGTCCTGTGTTACCATGCTTTTACAAAATTAATAAGAAAAAATTACATTTTTTAAAAATTTATTTCATGATACATGATAAATAGGTTTCTATGCATAGCATAAATGTAATAAAGAAATCAACATGAAAAACAACCAAATAAATAAATGCACATTTTTGCTTTAGCAAAAGCACCAATACTTGACACATATTAAAAAGGAATATATAAGCTTTTATACACTGAATGGCAGGTTTGCCTCTGCCACAAACTGTGCCCAGATGATCTCTGCATTGATGACATCAGATTTCTCTTCCACACTGGTGAAGTAACTTCTGACACTACTTGTATGGAGCTCGGACTTCTCTGCCTTGTTGTGAATCACAGTCTGTCCATGTTTCTTCACATCATTCTTGCCGGCATGTCCAACTGAAAAGCTCCTGAAATGACACATATGTATACATGAGGTTTGAGTAAGCATTTAAGTATATTACTCAGAATATATCAATAGAAAAAGAATTACTTTATTTTAAAAAATGTGAGGTCAAAGGTTCAAATCCTACAAAGAACTGACTAAAACAGGAGTGTAGGACAACTGCCCCTTAGGACAACTGCCCCATAGGACAACTGCCCCTAGGACAATTGCCCCTGTGGACAACTGCCCCTTAGGACAATTGCCCCTACCCATAATAAAAGTTCAATATATTATATAATATTATAAATAAATGTATTATAATTTATAATACATATATTTATTTCATATTTTATTTTCTTCTTCTTCTACATTGTGTTTGAATGTTTGTGTGTTTCTGTCTGTCTTGCATGTATAGATATTTTTGTGTATATCTATCACTCCCTTATCACTCCCCTTTTCAATCATTCTGTCTGTCTTTCACTATTTCATCCTTATTCTCTCTCTCTCTCTCTCAAGACTCGGACCAAGAAAGAAAAAAAAACATGTTTCATAATTTTATTCTGTTTTGTTCAGCTTTAAAATATGTGCATGTATTTATGTATTTATTTATTTGTCATAAAAATACATTGGCAGTTGCATTTGCAAAAAGAATCATTTTGTCAGCTCAAATGTTCAACAGCATTATTTCATTTAACGGCATTGCCATCTAATACATCGTCCAACACCTTGAAGATGCTCCTCAACAGATCCTTTCTGATGCCATCTATAGCAGTCCATACAGATTGATGGTGGTGGCCAATCAACTGCTGAAATCCCTGGTTCCAACTTTCACATAAGTTGTTTGTCCTGTCCTCGTCATTTAAGGTAGCCTGGTGAACATTCCACAGTGGAGGAGGGTACAGGGGTGGGATTCTGCGCATACGCATTGCTGGGCAGTTTTCACCTGGCTGTGCTGGAGGAGGCTGGATCCTACGATAACTCCCAGAAACATACACACAGTCAAAGTAATCCACTAAGTCCTCAAGTCCAGCTGGTGTAATGTCCTTCAAATATGTCATTCCATTTGACACTTCATCAATAGGTAGAAAGGCCAAGCCATCCAGCATTCCACAGAATAATTTCACATTCTCATCTTCCTTGTATAACTCAGTTAGTCCTAGCTGCTGCACTTTGCGCCATGTACTCTGTGTCAAGTGGTAGAAACAGCCACGAGATGTCACATGTTGTCCAAATGTAGTTTCAGTTGCTCGAATGATAGCCTGCTCATAGTCAGTGAGGAATGTTAATGGATCAGGACTGAAGCCATAACTTTCACACGCGTTTACAACACTCTGAAACAATTCCTCATACACTTCCTGAGATTTTCCAGGCAGAAATGCATAGACACAAGACACAGCAGTATCTCCTAATGGTGCACGAATCACAAACAACTGATAGAAAATCGCTGGTGCAGTAGAAAATGTTCCATCCATGAACCACACGTTTGACCTACACAGATGCTGTAAACCTTGCTCGGTTCCAAATACCAGCATCCTACTGTTGGAGTCTGCACCACTGTCATGTATCAGGAATGGAACTGCATCAACACCTCCAGTTGTCTTCCATTCTTCTGGTAGATGGAGTTCCTGTCGAGATCCTGGTTCTTTTGGGAGGCTTCCTTTCTTCTGTCTACGGATGTTTCGTTTGACAGTATCCAGTTTCCCGAAGGCAGTACGTGCTTCAGCAGAACATGTCTGTAGAACATCAGCTATAATCTGGCATGGTCGTCCTCTGTTGATGGGGATGTTTTCCTTCACATTCATCATGGCCTTGGCTACTTCCACAGCAATATTTTAAAAGTAGGGGCAATTGTCCTCTTTTTCATTAAAACTCAGGGGCAATCGTCCTAGGGGCAGTTGTCCTAGGGGCAGTTATCCTAAGGGGCTATTGTCCTAAGGGGCAGTTGTCCGTACCCCCTAAAACAGATAGATCTAGATCTACCTAAAATTTTGATGTCTTTGACTTTAACAAGTCTGGATAAATATTAGCTAGATCTAGATCTATTATATAAATTCAGTCAGTTTTTATATATGATTAAATATATTGGTATGCAATTATATCATTCTAATCTAAATCATCATATAGTGGCTGTGTTATATGTGAATGACCGATTGATAACAGTAAAAATACCATGTAGACATTCGATTTGTAATGTACTTTCGGTTTAAAAATAATTGTGAGCGGTCTTTTTCACGGCGATTATAACAAAGATTACAATAATCAGTTAGTACTTTTATTGTTATGAAAAGAAGAACGTCGAAGTATGCTTCAGTGATTCATAATTAACATTTAAGTGTCTGTTTACAAATCAAATGCTGTTGCCATAGTATCAAAATGTCGTTCAGATGGCGCATGCGCAAAAGGTGGTATCAATAATACGCTGACGAATAAATTTGGGTAAATCCGCGTTAATTTGATGTTTTTTGCTGCACTCCATGTGTATTACTTTCAAAATATGTTGTTACGTCGAATATTTTAAACATTCGATATATAAATTTTAAATACAATCGATATATAAATTTTAATTACATAGAAATACCATTCAATTATCTTAAACCTACGACAATAAAAAAAATGAAACGAATGCAACATACCTCCTACACAGTTTGCAGAAAGCAAAATTGGGTCCTGTGTCAGATTTTGAAAGCCAGGAAAATTCCAGTTCCCACGCGTTGTTGTACTTTGAGGCATAACTCTTTTTCTTCTTTTCTGGAGTCTTCATGTTTTGCAGTCGACATTAGGTGCGCGAATGGTGATCATGCAATGTCCGGGAATTTAAGTAATAGTTACCGATAATTCCCGTATATGACTCGGAGGGATTCGGAAATTCAAGCAACATTGTGATTGGTGGATTTTCTCTCGGGAAGCCCTGGAATGCCCTGGGATATACGAGTATAAGCAAGACCGGCGATAACCAGTTTTGTGACGTACCCTGTATATTGGAATGCCCCTAGACAAGCGTCACAGGGTGGGCTGTATATTGGGGCTTGCATCCTGTGTTGTTTTAACGATTAGAGAAGGTAAATTAGACAACATTTCTGACCCACAATGTTTTTGGTATTTTTTTATAAAAAATCGTGAGAAAATGGCCAAAAATCGTGAAATCGTGACCATGAACTTAAAATCGTGAGAATCACGATTTAAGCGTGAGACTTGACAGGTATGCTAAAGTCTGATGAAAGATTGTTTGCAAAATAACACATATAAATTTCAAATGCACAGTCAAAATCGTTTACGGATTCCCAAGTTGTTGTCTCTTGACACAGAGTCATGAAAATAAGTTTAAAATGGCACGAAATAGTGCCTAAAGCCTTAAAGTATTTGGATTCAATGAGCTCCATCAAGGTCATTATATCGACTGTATGAATAAAGGTATGACAACAATGATTTAGAAATGTTTCTCTATTAATTCAATAAACAATATGCATTTTACCTGCCGCCACTGGTTTACTATTTGAGAACAGCCTGGCTTGGACGCTTTGGTTCTTCAGAACCTGAGAAACTCGCCAAGACCACTTTAGGCCGGCCATTTTGGTTGTTGTTGTAACTATATTGTTAGTTCATTTTGCGGGCTCTCGCGAAAAATCAAGATGAGTACTATCTTTAAAGATTGAAGGCCCGGGGCTATATTTTTCTTTCTAAATTCTCAGGTA
>CM037779.1:45332897-45382897 GCA_021229015.1 Solen grandis | reverse complement strand
GATTTCATTGGTTCAAAAAATAGATCAAAATCCATTTTATACAGCTTACGCCGAAAAATATCAAAACCTCATATATTTTATGAAGGTAGGTAACGTTGTACATTGAAATCAATTGCCGTAACTCCTTTGATCATTGATTTTCATAAAATTGGTCTTATTTGCGTCCAAGGGATGAATAAAGACATACAGGGACAAAAACACCCCCTTGCCCGAGGAATCGCCCTAAAAATGTTCGAAAATTCAAAAGCACTTCGGTCGGAAGAGATCTTACCGACGGAATCTCGCTAACTTCTCCCGTGTAAAACTGTAGAAATCAAAGCGCTGATAGCGCTGAGAGAACACGGTTTTTAATATGATAACTTCGCATTTCTTTTGTTTATCAAAGTAAATTTAATATTTCCAAGCGATGAACCCAATGTTATAAACCCACTTTGACCTTGCTTGAACACTGTCGTTAAAAAAGATCAATGCACCATTTGTCTCAATGGATTACTAACAATAAACATATCGCCACATCGCCACTCTTACCCTCCCCAATTCTCTTGCCTACAGTTTATAAGATTATATGAATATGTAATCTAAAACAACAAACTTTCTGTAAGAGATTTCAATTACATGTAACTTGCCTTTAATACGAATTTTCTGGCACTGGCTGCAAAGCTAGGTTGCGAGTTCTAGACAAGATAATCTTTTTATTATCGTGACTTGTTTAACAACATAAAATTAAAGAAATACATATATAACTGTATTTAATATGAACACCCGGCTCAACGGGCCTATAAGTCTTTTTAACAAATGTAAGTATATTAATCAATCAATCACGTGAAAAGAGATGGATATTTAGTACAGTTACATAAAACCGCCACAAAGTACAGCTGGGGGACTTTTTGGCTATATTAAAGGTCATTAAAATAAAAAAAAGTAAATTGAAAAAGTGTTTGAATATGAAAATGAAAGTGATTGAGAAGGTTATTATTTTCTTTGCACAATAGAGTATTATATTATTTTTTGGGCTCTATTAAAAAAAAATTAAGTGGTTACATTTTATTTAATGTATTAGCATTTATATGTCTGTATTGTTCATTTGTTGTTTTAAATATCATTCCTTTCTATCTAAATCAATTTATGTTCACCTAATAATCTGTAAGAGAGAGAGAGAGAGAGAGAGAGAGAGAGGAGAGAGAGCAAGCACTAAAGCCGTCCATAAAATATTAAAATAAGTGTTAGGATTTTTTTAGTATTTTATTTTGGTCGCAGTTCAAATGTGTATAAAACATTGAGTTTGATTTAATCACCGTTTATTAATTTTACAATAATATGCACAATAAATACGACTTAAATTTATACTAATCGCTCTCAGTGCATTAAATGACGTCTGTGACATGCACACAAGCGTTTGACTGATTCAGATTAGCGCAGACAAATGACGTTGCCAAAGTGACAGCGGATGCTCTCATAGCAACGGTCAACGGTCAAAATTAAAACCACAATAACAGTGTTTAATTGTATGTACAGTTACTGATAAAAGAAACAAATAAACTAAAAGTGAATACTTATTTCATTTTTTTTATCTTATGCTGCCTTTTTTCTGCCTTTTTAAACATTAATCCGAATCGACCTTGACTGTTGAACAGCTACGTTTAAACTGCGGATTCTCTACAGTTACTATCGAACGTCTCTGTGACATCGCTGATGTAGTTTAGTCACAAAATCTGTCTAAAACATGGTTTTCAAGTCAGCACAAGTATTCATTAAGGTTTATTTCTTTGAGTCAAATTATTCACAACGTCTCATTGCTCATTCCACTGTGACCAATTACGGTCATTTCAAACTGATCGACTCGGCTTGGCGCTCAGCATATAAGAGTAGTTGTAGGACTGGATGGTCCGGTGTCAGGATAATGTGACTGGGTGTGGTATCATTCCACATGTCTACGGCGTGATACTGCAGTGTGGCAGCACCATATATGCCTCAAGTAAACATCGTCTTCAAATGACTGCAATACTGTCGGTGGGATGTTAAACGCAACAAATAAACAAACTGACCGAATACGCCCGAGTGTTGGCGAAGTTAGGAAGCCGAATTATTCGAGACATTCAGTTTAAAATTATGCTTGAATTCCGCACATACTCAATATAGTTAAAAGAAAAATGCAATTATTTTTTTCCGGTAGGACGAAATCTTGCTCTTGAGAAACCAGCGTGGCAATATCCGGGGACCTATTCTTATGACTCGGCTGATCGTGCTGTTGACGGGAATACAAACCCTTCCTATAGTGCAGGAAGTTGTTCAGTCACACTCGTACAGTCTAAAGAGCATGCCCTCTGGACAGTCGATTTGGGAGACTTGTATTATATAACTGGCGTTATAATCTACAACAGAGACATGGGTAACTATATTTGTTACTACACCTAGTAAGATACTTAACAATTTGAGTAATACCGAAAATAAAATAATTGGATATCATATAGCTTTGCATGAATTTATAAAATTAAGTTTTTAGTAATCATTATAATATATATATATAAATGTCATGTTATAACATTCCAGTTCAACAAAGACTGCGGCAGTTCAGACTATACGGGTTTCCGGGGAACGTCACGCTGTACGATGACGCCACTCAGATAGTTCCACAATACAAAAACCTCATTATATACGTTAGGGTATACTCCGAACATCTATTCAAGAACATCACTGTCTACCTGCCGACTGTCGAGGGAGATGAGACCGTACTGACCCTGTGTGAGGTGCAAATATTTGGAGGTATCAATCACTCAAAACTATCACACATATATTTCTGAAATCGCTACACAATTAAAACGTTGCATTGATTCATTGCATTCGAGGAAAATAATATATGGTTGTTGGACATCTTAAAGGATCACAAACCTTTTATCATTGATGACTTGTTTATTCATAGCCTTTTTTTTTTCGGCGTAAGCTGTAGAGAATGGATTTTGATCTATTTCTTGAACCAAATTAATCTTAGTTAATGACCGATGAGTTCGGAAAAGCACCAGTTTCAATGGTTTGCATAAATTATTTTAGGATATTCCATCATAAAATTTGAGTTTCAGGGTGCATATCTTTCTGCATGACTGTCCATTGGCAGATGCATATTTAATCCGCCTTTTTAATTAAAAAAAACAACAACATCCAGATGATAACTTCAACCATAAAAACCACCCACTTGAAAAAGTAAACGGTTGTGAGTCTTTAGAAAAAGTCGTAGTTACATTGGTAGTGGATTTGTCCCTCTAAGTTGCTAACATAAACCAGTTATAGTAAAACCCTCCGGAGTGCAGTTGGTTATGTGCTTGTCTGCTTATCTAGGGGCCCCGAGATCGAATCCTACAGACTTTTTTCATGTTTTGTTAATAGCACATTTTTGTCCCTTTCTATTTTCACTGGCTTATATATAATATCTCCTAAATTTAGCGGCAATTTATTTCAAAATCACAGACCATTTAAAACATGCCAAATTCATTATAACGTATTATACATGTTTTGTTACTCTTTTACTAAATTTAATTTCCATACCTTCTTTTTCTTACGCCGAATATCTTTTTAAAAGGTATTTCTTGTTGTTTTTTTTAATCTAGGTTGCTTCGTACCACATATTTCAAATGGGAGATTCTCCAGTGAACCAGGAGATATTCCTGTCGTTAGATATGGAACTAAAATACAAGCCAGTTGTGCCACGGGTTACAAGCTTGGTAACGGAGAAAGCACATTGACCTGCGGGTACAACTACACCTGGGACAACCCTGTACCCGAGTGCACTGTAATCACGTGTAGACCACTGACACTTAGTAATGGATTGTACACTTACAGACAGGGTGACATTGCTGAAACATTTGGCTTTGGAAGTATTGCTACAGCAAAGTGTGACAAGGGTTTCGAATTACAGGGAAACATGGAGAGAACATGTTCCGAACATGGTAACTGGACGGGAAGCATGGCCCAGTGTGTGATCACAAAATGTAGATTGCCAGATCATTATCCTCGCACATCTTTCTATCTTTTAAATGAAGGCAACGGTACAACAGCGAGGTATGGAACTGTTATAAGGTGGACTTGTCTCGGTGAGGAATATGCTTTACAGAGTGGATCAGAATACCAGGTGTGTACCGAAAACGGAACATGGAGTGGACAACCGCCTGTTTGTGGTAAAACACTTTTCTTTCAATATGATTTAACATAATTTAGCTGTTATTACTGATGTAAAAGGTATTTAAAGTTTACATACTGCTATACATTAATATTGTTCGAAATAGTATCTTATTATCCATTATTTGTTTATTATCAATAAACGTGTTTATTACATTCTTCGGAAATGACTGGGTGTTCTTTTACTTTTACATGTTGTTAATACAAAATCCTCCGTGAAACATTTAATTTATATTTCTCTGCAATAAATACGTTGCTCCTTCAAGCAATGGTAGAAAGACTATTTTAAAAGAAATAAAAGGTGTCAGAAGTGTGCACATTGCAGGGCGGCGGGACATTTGTTATTTAATAAACTATAAACTAATATCAGAGCCTCGGTTATCTGATGTGTCCGCTATCTGTGTCATAACTTTGTTTTCAGCTGTCACCGATTCCAAAGTTCAAAGCAGTTTGATTGGCAGTATTGTCGTCATCGTTATACTCTTTCTGGTTGTTTTGATGCTCCTTCTTGGTTTGTTTTTCTTGAAAAGAAAGTATGTGTCAATATTTATTATCTTTTTGCTTAAGGTGTAAAGTTACAACAAATGTTTAAAACGAATAGTGTTGTTGTTTCTGATAACACCAACAATGATTAGGGCAGTCATTGATTCTAATTATTTACATCGATTTGTTCGTAAGTTTAACGGATTAAACTGTTAACTCATTTTTTTTCTTTTGAAAATGTATATGTTTATTTATTTCATTTTAATGGGAAGACAAATGAATTAGGGTGAATGAAATATTTTAACGGTGCTTACTAAGTTACTTACTTTACCGAGCGACTTTGATACTATCCCGTTTCGGAAGAGTCGAATTTTTAACAGTTCTTATCATGTGAAATTAATCTTTCCGGTAATAAAAACGCAAAAGAATCTTCCAATTTTCATAATTTTTCCCGGCAAAAATGTCGTCGATATTTTAAAGATTGTAAATATATATTCTTGTTTTCATATGATTTCAGATATGATGTACTGACTAAGAAATCGGACATGTACTCGGATCTAACAACAAAACCAAGTACAACCAATCAGGATACAACTTATGTAGACATATCCAGTCAGCAACATCATGGTAGGCTTTTAAACATAATTAAAGTGTGATAAATTTAGAAACGCAATTTATAAGTAACATGTCTTTGTTTTCTCTTGTATACAAAGGCGTCAACATCCCTGAATCACATTGTAGCCACATGAGTATCTTTTTATGTCCCACAAAATGCGTTGCAGGGCATATAGAATTTCGGTCTCTGCGTCCGTCGTTCGTTCGTCCGTTACACCTCAGGTTTACCTAAACATGTTAAAGCTCTTTTTTTTTCTATGAAGATGACATCACATCTTCATGAAACTTGTACACATGTACATCATAATATGAACTATTTGATTTTTAAAATGGGCTGCGACCTATAGAATGGACATCAAGATATAAACTTTTTAAAATACAAGCAAATATTTGGTTGTACCCATAAATGCCAGCAGTTCATCAGTGATGCAGAGACACATTTCCTTGTTTATTTACAGGTCAAGCTGAAGGAACCGAGCAGTATTATGAAAATCCATTATCGACTGGAGTGTAGAACCTGATGTTTGTCGACAGCACCAATGCATTTCACAAATGTCGAAACTGGCGTTAAGTCAGATATTCTGTGTCATTTAACGTTACGAGTCGTTGAAACACATTATTGAAATGACGAATAAGACTAAATCACAATAATCCAGAAATAGACCTGAATGCACTTTTTGATTAAATTTGGAAGAAATAATTGAACTATACATATATTGTATATTCCCAATGTAAAAATCACAAGTCCCTCTTAAGAAAATAGATGTAAAGAGTGTATATAATGATGAACTAGCTATTTTAACAGGCTAATAAGAAAATATAATTTAACATATAGTAGTGTACAGTGGATTTATTTTGTATAAAACATGTATATCTAACATTGCTCATTTTCTAATAGTCACGTGGTTTCATTTTTAATGTATATTTCTTTGTAAGATCAAACATATAGAGTAATATTCAGGTGACTACCGACAATTTGTGAATGTTTACATCAGACTGAGTGAACATAAAATGATTTTTTTTTCATAATTGGAATATTTAATATCGAAAACAATTTACACTACGTTTAAAGTTTAACATACATATATTTTTGACCTACAGACCGTTGAACTCGTTGGTAAACAAAGCAAAATATACACATACTACCAATTAACACACACCTGTATTTATATTCTAATTAAATCGTTAAATATTTTTACACATGATACTTTTATGCGTCAAGGGCTTAAAGCAGCTTGTTCACAGATGATAGAAATTAAAAAAAAAAACTCTCCGTCGTTAATGTTAGTAAAGTCTTTGTTTTCTGACAAACTCAGCAAGTGCACGCCACTTTACACGGGAAAAAGCAAACACAACTTCTGTAAAATCTAAACATACGGTATCACTGAAGGAGATGCTTACGATACCACGTGACACGTTCCACAACATGGCGTCTCCACAAGTTCAGGGTAGCTATTTCATAATATCAGCCCATGAAGTAAGCGCATGCGTGCAAATAAAAATAGAAAATCTTGGCATTATAATTCTAAATATAGTTTAAATACCGTCTGTGTCGGTATTGCCTTTAATGGGGAAACCACCCTTTTTTACAGTCACGGATTTGCATTGGGAGACCATGCGTCTGTAGATGGAATATACACATGTAGTTAAAAATAAAATTCTCTTAAATAACCTTAAATTAAGAATTGGTATACATTCTGTAATTTGATACATATATATGTAGCCTCCGATATGATACTTACTTTGAAGTGTAAGCTGATATAAGTACACTTCAAGACCACATGACTTTACAAACTCCGCCGCAGTAGTTACCTCCCCTTACAGTTGTCGATAACCACCGCCACCAGAAGTAGATTTCGGCTGATATTATTATTTCGGCCGGATTTACTTTTATCATTTATGGCTAGTTTCGAATATATCATATCAGTTTCGTTTTATTTCACGAAAATAACATTCATGATTTCGAGAAAAGTAAAAAAATCAAATCATATAACATTAATTTACAAAATAATAAATGTTGGTCACATGGTTTCAACTATCATTACGTAACTTGTGTGATGGCAGTGGTTAAAGTAGCGTAGCGTGACGTAACCGGTGCGCGGAGTTTGATGACTTGAAGGTAAAGTAAAGTGTCGTGTGCGATTACTGAGAAATGAAAGTGATCAGACTGAATAAGTCAGTTTGAAACAACAACAGTCTTACTGAATGTTCAGATAATGTAATAAGCCAGGCTTTTTCTGGTTAGGGAGAAGGGGTTGGATATAATATTATACTAATACTAAGGCCTGAACTTAGTGATGATTTCTATGGATAAGATGATGATTTCTATCTTCACCTGTGTTTTATATGTTATGTATGAGACTGTAATTGAAATTTATACGTTTGCATTGTCATACTTCATTTATTATTATTAGCCCAATTACTATATGGCCTTCAAGGTTCGGTTTGTAATTTAGCAGACGCAGCAATCAACACATACTTCTTTGAAAAAAATATGTATAAAACTATTGATGGAATCTTTTCATATATGATACACTGTACTAAACAACACTTCCAAGCATAAGCAAAAGAATCGTGAAAGCTCAATTCAAATTTCACCGAAATCCATTACTTGTTAATTATACTGGGGCCAAGAATTAACAAAAACAGTTGGTGGTTACGCAACAGATGCTTTGGATAAACCAGCTGACAATAAACTGGACAAGCCTTCCTTTTAAAAGGAAATTTTATTTGTCTTCGTTTTATTCAAGCCATGGTCTCATTCATCCTGCGTAGGCGTAGCGATATGTACACGTAGATATTCTGGTAGTTGTGTGTGACTATTCGGGAGTGATCCACTTGCACAACATATGTAATTTTATGCTATCTTGTGTAACCTTCATTTTCTTACGTACATGCACAATATTTGGTCTGCTATGATTTGTCGCGGCTACCGCATGGGTGTTGCATACAGGTACGTTGGTAGTATTTTCATCGTTATTTGCGAGGCTTATTACCTCGAGAATATGATTTGTGCATCAATCTTCGTTTTATCGCTGGATCCCACTAGTCGAGTACGGGTGTTCCTGTTCAGACAGCGCTTAGGGAATATACGTACAGGAGAAGCAAAGCATAGTGCTGCTGGTATTAATACGGGCCGGGTACCAGCGGCGCGACGGCGGCAGCAAAACCAGAACCGCCGTTGGATCCTTCACACCATCGAGCTGGAGACTTCGCGTTTTTAGTTGTTTGTGACGTGACGTAGTCACTTACAACAATAGTGCCTACATTTTAGGCATTCGATTCTCTACTTTGAAAACGAAGAACCTCTTCATTTTTTGTAAAAATAATCCAACGATGAAACATAACTTTTTGTGTCAGAATTGAATAATTATTTTTATCTATACATAGATACTTCAAGCACCCGGCAGTTGAAACTATGTACAGTACAAGTCAAAGCACTGATAGCGCTGAAAGATTTCGTATGTTTATGAAAGTAATTTTAATAAACGGGGATAAAATTTTCAAGCGCTGACAATAAACCCAGAGATCCGCTTAACTTTGTGTTAACCACTATTTTTTATGTTGTTGCGTAACTATTACTTTACCATGCAGAGGAATATAGTTTGTTTTGATGCAAAGGTGGCTAAAAAATAATTTCATATTGCAAATGCAATTATTGAACTTGCTTCAAAATTTGCAGCATTTTGTTGTTGAATGAAAAGAATATGATTTTTGCCACGGCAATTAGAATTTAATTAAAAATTAAAGCGAGTATCTAAAATCCAACACCTCTTTACCTTGATGCATGGCCCTGATATAATTAAATACCTTTACGAATTTAAACTTTTATTTTTCTAGTTCTGATCTAATGTACGGTAAAAATGAATATACTTAGATTTGAACTCACAACCCCCAGGAATCTTAGCATATTTATGCATGCTCCTCAGTTGTAATGCTTTAGAGTCTTAGAACCTTACAACTATTAATTTGACAATACATGTATACAAATATGGATAAATTAATATTTAAAAAGTTGTGCCTTTATCCAAAAATGTGCCTGTAGGTATAGTTTTAAATGAAAAAGTCACCTTCATTAGGTCTCTACGTTTTCATTATTGTTACAGCAGTCAATGTCATCCTCATGAGCACTGCTTTTGTAGTTAAATTTTCTTAACCGCGATATGCGGATACACATGTGTAAAGCAGGAAGTTTTAGAGAAACACAAATCTTTCAAAAACATTGCTTGTCTGTTTCGTAGTGCAGACAGCCCTGAGCGTTTTGTATTCGTCTTAATTATACACTAGGATGAAGGAAGAATAATTATTAAACAATTCGACATATTTTTCGGGGATTCTTGTAAGTACACCATTTGTTTTTACTTTACAATATGTGTATGTACTGAATGCAAATCCGACGTAGTCATTTTTAAAGCAGCCAGAGCATTTTGTCCGTTGAAAGCCAGGAGGGGTTATCAGCATATGTGAAAAGAAGGCTGATAGCCCCTTCTGGCTTTCAATGGACGATTTTATTTTTTAACTTTTTGTGTGTCAAAAGACGCATAGTCATCCAACACAATATTCCGTGATTGTAAAAAAACCTTTGGTTTCTATATCTCATACAATAGCTTTACGAACTGTTTTGAACCAATATTTAGAATTTAGAATGTCTATTTTCGTGTGCCGTCACATGAGTGATTACATTCACCCTTTGCGCATGCGCTCATTTCACAGGCTCAAATAATGAATTTTCTACCAAGAACTGGTGAAGACGTCATGTTGCGGAACGTGTTAGGTGATACCGCATGCACATGCTACAGGAAAACCGCACTCTATATTTAACCGATTTCCACGGAGTTGGCGTTTTCGAAAATAGCGGTTTCCGACCTGTGACCTGCAATTTTCTTTTATTCTATATTACATCACGTAAAATGTAATATGTTATGTCAAAGGTCAATGCGTCGCCCTAGCTGTGTAATTATAGATCTACGCTCTTGAAGCATGGAACCGGACCGCGACTTTGATCTCTTTATAGGGGACAATGCGTTGTTGTCGTTATTGCAAGGCGGAACACTCGATGAACTACATGTACCATCGGCAAAAAAGTGGTGACTGAAATTTGAATAAAATATATTGTTTAGAAAGGTTGATATATCTGCACTTATATATGATATTATTACTTTGTGCTTTGGACATTAGTATTATTAATTTCGTTTAAGTAACCCTCAAGCGGAAGGGTAGAGTTCTTTTACTGGAGAGCAAATGTTTGTTTACTATGCTTGTTGTTGTGTTTTTCTTTTGTATCAATTTTCATGCGTCCCCATCAAAAAGTCCCTGTGACTCGTTATAAATGTGTGATATTAATAAACACATGAAGCTCCGCCTCTCGACACACCTCGCCGCACATGCGCACTGAAGGTTCTTGAAGCATGTTTAAATTGATCAGATGATTTAAAGGAATAATGTTTAGTGACAAGTTTATGTCGATTAAATGAATTAAATGTAGACAAATATGAAAAATGGAATGATCTCATTGGACAAAATATAATTTCAAATACTACCTCTGAGATTTTGTACGAATGTTCATTTTTCAAATATATTCCAGTTATTTAAATGCGTAAAATAATGGTATTGCTTGATTATGGATTAATCCATAACTTTTTTTATTCCGGCACGAAAAGGTTAAACGATTCTTCTAAATTTATTAAAACTGACATTAATGTTGCATACTTAGTGTCTGAAATAGGTATGAGAAATTAATCCCAATTTTTTTGTTAAGTAAATAAGTATTTAAAGTAACCAAAATGAATAGGACGTTTTCTAAGATAAAGAAATACTGATTTAGAAAGTGAGCGAATTTCTTCCTAATAGTTTTGTTTTGATCGTCTTGGTGGCTTGCATAATTATGATGTTTAACTGCATATATAACTCCAAAACATTTATTGCAATTGTTATCCTTATCTTGTAGATGATTCATTTCTGCGTCTATTCATGGTCCATCATGATCCAACAGTCTCTTACAAATTACGGAAATTAGTTTCATAATAAAAATGAAGAAACGCATTGTTTATGTTAATAATTATTAATTAAAAAGCGAATAAAACACATGCATATACTTTACGAAACCACAAAATAAACTTTAAACGAAATATGATACAATTTCATTTCAAATGATTCAACCCTCTACTACAAATTCTCATTTTCACTCATTGTGCCACTCTCTGGAACAATCTACCAACTGCAACACTGATCCCGACTTCTGCTTGCAAGGCATTAGTGACCACTAGTTATATAAATCGTATTTTTATCATGATTTTTTAAAATACTTTCCACTCCGTTTTTATGACATATCACAAACTTATTCTATACTGCCCATACTTACTTTGTCTAAGTAAGAAAGATACAGTGCTGTCTTATTGTGACATCATGCTACAAATCATTGCAAGACCGATACCACATACAGTCATATTATCCTTACAACGGGCAAGCCATCAACTAACCTATAGTCTGATCACAAGACAAATTAGATAAACTAGTAACAGGGGTACTTGTGGTCGATAAAAGTGAAGTTGTTGACTTAACACCACTCAGCCTCTCATCACTGTGGGTTCGAATCCCGGCAGGATCAAATACCTGTAAGTAACAGTATTCTAGTTGCATCGACGGTAAACTAAACTAAAAAACTACTACTACTACTAGGAAAAAGCAGTGATCTAGTTCCTTATTATGCTAGACATACCGACAGGGAATTTATAAAACATGGCACAGATTTGTATTTGCTGCTTAATTCATTGATATATATGAATTAAGTCAATACTGTTGAAGAACCCAAATTTGAATTGGTCTGTAGGAAATCTTGCTCTAAATACATGTATAAATTAACACCTCTGCTTTAAGTATAATTATAACTCATAGATCGGTGCTCTCGTTTTTGTTGTCATGACAATGTTTTGTGTTAATTTTCAATTACAGTTTTGTGTTGCTTGTTATTTGTCAAAAATGTATATAGTTGGGCAAGTTATCCAACTTGTTAAACTAAGTATTCGACACTAAAGCATGTATGACAACCAGTGCACGTCTAAACCAAAATCAAGATAATGTGTTCCGCAGAAGATGTTACTATGTGATATAGAAACCCTGCAATGATTTATAAACTAAACTTATTTTGCCAAATATATTCGGGGGTTAAGTTTGTGAAAATATGTGGACTTTATTCCTTTCGTTCAAAAGTCTCAAACATGAAATTAAATGAGCGGCTATCTGCCATTCTCAAAATGACAGTATGCATCTCTAAGTTAAACAACAATGTAATATTATCTACCATAATATCTGTCGAGCAAATACATGATTATGTAACTTGTGTTTAAAATATTCACTAGCCATAAGATTGTTCGATCATTGAGAGAAAAAAATCCACCGGAAATCTGTTGGTACCTTTACGCTGAAAGGAATTAGAACGGTTAAAACATACTCAGTATGTCAAACGTTTCGACTGAAAAAGATCGGAATGTTTAGTTGTCCTTTGGATTTTGTTGAATAATGTGTCTCCAAGCTCTATGTTAAACAGTAAAAATATGTAGAGTTCATTCTTATTTGAATGTTTTATAGATTTGTAGTATATATTATTACTCTTTAACAAACTTTGTGTTTAAATATGTAAAGACAGCTGTCATAATTGATTGGGCTTGGGGCCCTCTCAAGATTTAAAGAGAATTATCTATCAAGAACAGTTTAATTTTGCATCAATATATGACAATATTTGTTATTCATCACCTTTGGGAAATCATTTTTCTTTTTGTGATGAATAAATCAACACTGACGGTCAATGCAGAAAAGGAAAATAAAGGTGCAGTGTTGCTGATGATGACATTGCATTAAATATCAATGTACAGGAAGTAAATAAGAACTGGAAGTTATATCGACGTTGACCTTTTACTAGCTGCATAAGACGGTCGTGTGCAACACATATCATATCTTTTTATATTTTACCAGTGGTTTTGTGCTTAAAACTTTTATAATGATTTGCTTTTCCATCAATACATTTGGAAGTTTAAGTATTTATCTATTTAAAAAAGGTAGAAATTGTTTTGTCTCAGTCACATGTCTGTCACTGATAAGTATAAATGGACTGTAGAGCGAAAATGTTTTCATGGGCTACACACATAACGTGTCATACTAATGTGTAAATTGCCACATTTAAGAAAAAGAAAGGAAGGAAACGGTTGATTATAAATTGATTATAAGACGAACTTACAGATTATTGTGTGCGAGCTCTGGCAGTTCGACGACATAAATATTTCAAATACTTATGTACAATCAGACTATCATTATATGAACTACAAACTAGGGTACACGTTTTTAAATCTTTCAACAGTTGTAAAAATTGACACGTGATTATTAAAACGACGCGTTTTCGTTAATATTCGAGTTGTTAAAAAAGAAGAAAAAATATGGAAACCACATATGTAAATAAAACTGTATGATAGTAATTGTATACCTACCTCTGAAAAAAGACATAAACATCTAAATAATCAAAACATATAAAATTCATAAACAAAATGACTAAATATCATAAATTGTGTGAAAAATATGCGTGAACTATAAAGGGTCGTAGAGTTATGTTGTTTCCCTCATTTCACGCCGATGATGATTTAAAAAAGAAAAAATTAAATAAATATTTAGCTTGTCATTTATAATATTTCATAATAATAAAATGCTTGATTTCAGATAAGCTGAACTGAACTAAACTTTGAAATATATATACTTTTACAGAGCTACAACACATGTACTGTAAGATCATGGGTTTGATCAGCGACCGCGACATACAAAAGTCGTTAAAAATGGTATTGATAGTTCTCAAATAGACGTTCAGCAGATGTCCAGTGTAGTTCATACAGGTTGGTCCGGTACCAGGATAATGTTACTAGGTGCCACTCCATGCCAAATGTTTACTGCAAAATACTGCATAGAAGCAACACTTTCTCAAATAGACATCGTCTCTTAATGATTGAATCTGTTGGTTGGACGTCTAACTAATCAAACACTCAAACCAATTTTGTTAAAATACAATCGCATACATGGAATAAACTTTCACGCATAATAAGTCAAAAGTCACAGGAAATACGACAATGAAAATAATTAGACATACGTTGACGTTTTAAGTTTATATGTAATGGGATAATAATGTATATACGACCAGCGGTTGTGTTTTTGTATACATATATAGTCTTACGAAGACTTCAATGATTCTATTTTACTTATTCTTGACTATAAAATACATAATAATAAAAAAGTGATTGAAATTATTTGTATACTTATGCAGTTTTAGGTTGAGAGCCAACATGCGGAAAGTTTCATGGTTAATTTCGATCAGCTACATATTTCACTTTGTGCACAAAGGCAGCAGCCAAGAAGTTATAGGTACAACTTTATGATATAAATAATTTTTAAATGAAAAACTACCAATCATAGACTTGAAGAGACCACAAATGGGTGTTTTATCGAAAGTAAATTAAGACCAGATTTAACCAAACCATTGTTTCTAATTCTTTACTCTCATTTCTTTGCTGCTTTCGTATCAATTTTCTATTTTGCTATTCGGAATATGCTCGATAATTTGTGTGCTATCTTATTTTAATGCTATGCCTATCTTTAGAGAAGAAATGATACAAACTAAATACGTTCAGCATTAATTCTACCAGCTTTACTTTATATATATCTGAGCAAGAATAAATACAACGTTTAGTGCAACTATAAATACTAGATTATATATATATAATTTTTTAAACAAACATCTATATTGTATGAAGTAATCAAAATATTAATTTGAAGTATCTTTTCTCAACTCAAAGTTTAACCAGTCTAGATGTATATTATCGCCTGTAAGGGCCTATCAGTTTAGACTGAAATGAATAGTATCCCATAATTCTTCTGCAGGACAAAACATTGCCCTTTGGAAGCCAGCATGGCAGTATCCGGGCACCTTTAATGAAAACCTGACCAAAGCTGAGAATGCTGTGGACGGGAACACAAGCCCTCTCTTTAGTGACGGAAGTTGTACACATACATACGAACAGTCTAGTGTGTCAGCATACTGGACCGTTGACTTGGGAGTTCCATACTACATAAGTAGTGTTAAGATATACCACAGAGACAAAGGTGTGTATAATTGGTATTTTATAATGAGACAATTCTTTGAAGTGCCTCGATTAATCTTTGATCTACGTGCACTAAATACATTATGTAGGAAGTAATTAAGGGTGAATGATGAAAGAGTTTCTTTCGGATATAACAGTTTATGAAGAAGCGTGTCATTTCTTACATATCAGAACGGCAGAGACTGCGGCAGTTCAGACTATACGGGTATCCGGGTAACGTCATGCTGTACGATGACGCCAACCAGACACATCCACAGTACAACAACCCCATCATATACGTAAGGTTAGACTCCTCACAACCCTATAGAAACATCACTGTCTACCTACCGACTGTCGAAGGAAAGAATACCATACTGACCCTGTGTGAAGTACAGATATTTAGAGGTGAGTTATAACTTATTTGTAGCTCTTCTCGTATTCACAAAAATAGGCTTTTCTAAACTTGTTCAAACGTCACTCATCAAACGCTTCATAAAACTTTACTCTTCTGTAAGAAGGAACAGGATACAAAGGTAAGTATGTGCAACTTTAGTTAGTAAATAATTCAGAACAACTCATATAAAGACCACTTTAATATAATGATAACCTCACTATTAAGATCTCTTTTTGTAGGACCCTTTCACAATTTTTGTTGCTAAAACTGATTGGATGGTCAGAACATTTTATTTTCAAGACATATTAAGCGGTTACTCGCAATGCAACGTACTATCTTATATAGCCTTACATGTACATTTTTGCCGTATTTCTTTAAAATGAAATATTTTCGTTTTATTGAGTTTAACGATCCATCGTAGGTATTTCTGTCATTCAGACACTATCTCTACAAATCTTTCTCATCGCGGTATCACACTGTAGAAAAGTACTTATTCTGAGCGCCAAACAAGGAGCTACCAGTGCTATTGCAAAGATCTTAGTATGTCGCAACCGAAGATCAGAACCATGATATTTCGGTTCCGGTTATGTGATGTACTCTTACCCATTTGTTGCCGGTATCGCTCAGTAATAAAATGATTGTTATTTAACCAGAAAACAACAATAACAACAAACAACAACAACAACAAAACCCACACACAGACACACACAAAAACGTATATAACAAATTTTCTTTTAATATTTTAGAAACTGCTATATTTTTCTTAATAAGACTTTAGTTCAATATAGCATAGAATATAAAAGTAAGATATTAAACCAATGCAAACGTAGACTCATTCGAAATTGGAAGATAAACATATTGATGATAGAGATCGATACCCATCCACCATGTAACCAAAATAACTAGTGCACGTAATATAAGAGATGACCGCATGGATAAACTCTAATGATATGTAGATAATATCACTATAATAAAACCATTGTATAGTGTCACATATTTATTTGGGAAATGAAAGGAAACCGCCCCGAAATATGAAGCAAAACATAGCTGCTCATGTAATTTTGATTCTTTTCTCATTTCGGCATATTTATATTGAAATGATCCAAAGTTAGTTACTGAATAAACCATAATGTACTCTCGTCTCTTTTCGCAAATTGCAAGTGAAATGAAAGTAAATGCGGAACACTGGTGTGGAATATGTTTCATTATATATTCAGTTAGCATTCTTATTGACGGACGAAATTACCGCCTTAATCAAACAGATGTTTCAAATGAAAGTTCTTACCCATGCTGCATTTCTCTTTATCTATGTTACTCTGTCACAGAAGTAATATTGATTTATGTTATATGGAACAAACATTTTGCTGAAGCCTCGTGCTATGATAAGGTAAATGCAACGATCATTTAAAATGTAAACACAAACATACACACAAAAGTCAAAACCATTTATTTCTGATTGCAAAATAAGAAACTGTTTTTATACAATTAAACTGACCAGCGAAATATTTAGCCATACATTTGCACAAACGTCATTGATCTAAAATCTTAACCTGAATCAACGTGTCTTGATACTCAAAACACGAATGAGCCCTAAATAAATTCAGTCTAGGAAGTCAAAAAGATATGGACAAAACATTGCAGTTTTCAGTGATTTTTTTTATGCTATCTGATGAAGTACTGTGTCTTATTAATGAGATAAAAACTATAATCTATCATGTGAGTGTATAGATCTACTGGAACTCTTTTTTTTACTTATAAAGAATATGCATATGGGTATGCAGCAGCAGTAAGCATAAAAAAGGGATACAATTTTCTCATTTTCACTTGCGCTGCGCGCTCGTGAATATATTGAAGTTGTAACACTTATCGGTGAAATATATTCCTTAGCATACAAAACAAACACATATCCTCTATGTCTTTTCCGTACTTTTGTTTCAGATCAGTTCAAATAAGAATTGCGACTTCATTTAGGTTTATATGAATATTACGTTGGTATAAAAGTATTGCAAAAAATAGTATCTTTATTTTTCACAAACGATATTGTGAGATAGAATAGTGGACAAATAACTTTACAATCACTGACTGTTAATCACAAAGTTTTTTTTGATACGTATGTAAAGTTCTCATTAAAATCATTTAAACTCAAATTTATTTTCATTCCTTGATTTACAGGATAGTATATAAGCTCCATAAAGTTAATCTGAATCATTACAGAATATAACATTGCCTTCAAGAAGCCAGCATGGCAGTATCCAGGCGCCCACGATTCTAACTTTGCTGAAATGCTGTGGATGGGAATACAAGCCCTTCCTATAATGACAGAAGTTGTTCACATACATCTGAACAGTCTGAGGAGCCGGCTTACTGGACAGTTGATTTGCGGGATCTGTACTATGTAGCTGCTGTTAAAATATTCAACAGAGACTCTGGTGTGTATGATGCATTTTACTGCCTGCAACATGACTTAAGATCTTTGTTAATTATGACTAGGCGCTCCAATTATAATGAAATGCGTGAGATACTGTATTTACAAAAACCCTTCTAAGAAGCAAATTGTTACATTTGTATTTTATTTTTCAATTGTTTTCTGGTAAAATGTTTATAAATATAATGTTTATGATGTTTATAATGTTGACCAAAAGTAATTTTATATACCTAAAATCAATGTGTGTTGTATAATAGTAATGCGGATTCCGATGGGAAACTGCTGCAGAAATTTGCTTCGGGGAAACGTTCACTCGAGGATTATTTTCAACATTTCACTCATGTTTAAATATTGAACTTTTACTCATGTTCATTATGTACATGTTTGTGGAAATTTAAGTTATTGAAGCAATAATATAAATTCATCCAGATTTCTTATCTAGGAAAACATCCATTGGAAACATTTCCCATACGATTTATATGTCTTGTTGCTTCAAGTCTTCAAGAAGTACCCGTCAGGCATATTGATATTTATATTCACAGAGTTGCAACAGCGGTGGCAGTTTTCAACATTTTAGAGGATGTTGCTATACAATAACTGTTAAGGGATACATTATTAGTTTTGGACACAAAAGTGAAATCCAAACTGGTTGATAATAGGAAATAAACACCACAATAGGGTACTCTTATATAGTTAAAATCAAAGTTAACGCATTCACCAGACCCCCTCTCTCTCTTGAATACTTTTCTCAAATGTAACTAGTTATCTTTATCTTTCAATTTTTATTTTTTTAACGAGAATCTGATATTTAATTAAAAATGTACAATATTGCTAACTTTATCTAAACCACGATATGACTATTTCGAGTTTAACAATATTATTGTTATGAACAAATATCAAACTAAAATTAATTTTTATATATTTAAATATGGAACCAGGGTCCGCTTTTTGGGGAAGTCATAATTCATAGATGGAAAGCTTTAACACAATCACGAACATATGTACAGAAACTTGATATTTTAGATATCAATCGATGTAACGTAAAACTTAAGAAGATAATAAAATTGGTGACAAATTAAAAGACAGACGGATATTTCTTTTGAGTTTTTCTTTAAAAAAAATTTAAAATAAAATACAAAAACAATGACGCCAACATAATGTCAACATCATCTCCTCAAAATTTTGGGCAAATATTGCTACAGGTAAACACCGAATATCTTTAAGATTTAATGTTCCAAATTACGTATTTAAACAAAAGCAGAACAATTGAGTTGACTTGTGAAAATTATAGGGAAAAACAGTCGAAAATCGCGTCGCCAGTCAGTTTAAAACACATTCCTAAAGCTTAGGGAAGATTCTTATACATGGGACAATATCATTATGAATATTTCTGATGTAAGTCATTAATACTATACATTTATACATCAAAACCATTTATTCTTTAACCCTGATAATATTTTCAACATTGTATTATTGACTCATAAACTCGAAGAAGATGGGGTACGAGAAGACCTTTAACATTACTGACGTGCCCACACAAATTACACAAAATAAAGTTTGCACTACCCTAAATGCAAAGAATCTATGTAGGTCAAACAATGTCACCATTGTGTATATAATAGCTATAGAAAATCCTTTGATGACTTTTTTAAGCAAACTTAACGTAAAGACGTAGGGATAGCAGGTCAGTCTATATCCTATTACTCTTAAACACACGATCATGCGTGGGCTTACAATACAAGCATAAATATGATACTGATAATAATGATGATATTAATAAATATATTTCACCTTGTTCTGTTTAGTTTATGTCTTTGAAGATAAAGCCCACGCGGTGAGGGGCTGAGTGAGTGTTAAAGTCAGCGACTTAACCCTCTCGGCCGCGGAGACCCGAAAATTTTGGAAAATTTTGCTACAATCGATATGATAACACACACGCACACATACACACACACTGTGGGTTCGAATCTTCGGATTTTTCATGTGAGGAAGCCTTCCAGCTGGCTTGCGGTAGGTCGATGATTCTACCCGGGTACCTCTGTGTACTTGGGGTCTTCCTCCACCTGTATTTAGCTGGACGTAGCTATATGATTGAAATACTATCGCAGTGACGGTTAACCCCAATACAACAGCAACAATACACACACACACACACTTTGTAGGTAAAACAAAGTCACCATTTTATATATGTATAATAATTATAGGAATTAATTTGATGATGTTTATAAATCTGATTGAAAATATTTCATCACAATTCTAGTGCAAAAATTCACTTATACCCGAAGGAAAAATGGGAAAACTATTCCCGTGCAACGATTTTTTTTTATTTGAAAAAAGCTTTGTGGCCTTCTATCAAAGTTTATATAATTTATATGAACATATTAGAAATACATCAATTCATGGTAAAGTTTGCTTTCATTACGCGAAATTGTAGTTAAACTTTCATTTCAAGGCTTATGGAATTTGCCAAAAACATCAACAAAAACAACAACAGCAAAAAAACAACAACAACAAAAAACAAAAAACAACAACAACAACAACAAAAACAACAACAAACAAACATGGTTTAGTAAGTGAAACTGAGGGGATTCAAACACGCATCTAGATATATATTGTCATTACACAGCATTGCATTAATCTGTCAAACTTTAGCATAACATTTACATCATTGTTAATACAAGAAACTAAATTGAGAAAAATATTTATGACTAATTATTGAAACTGATGATGTTTTATTAAAGTTTTTAGTATAAAAATCACATTATAGTATATTGAAATGTGCAGTTGATTTGTGATCGTAGGATCATTCGTTTTTCCATATCCATTTGATAACACTTTGTGCAAAGTAACACTTTATATCTTTTGCAGTTTACAGATTACATGATGAAATACTTGCATGAATTCTCTTCTGTTACATGGACTTTGAACCAAGTCCTTTAGATAATTTCCCTTTATATATTTCCTAGGTTGGAAGAGTACCTAGTACAATGTATGAGAAAAATATAGTCTAAGAAACGTCTCACAATATTCAGGTAATAAGTCTATGTCCACAACATCTGAAAATATTAGCATTTATATTTATTTATTTTCAATACACAGTATTTTCTTCTACACAAATTAGAGTTCAATTATTTTGTTCACCATGCTATCATGCCCTTCAGGATTCCCATGGACACAGAACTGGTTATCCTTAATAGGTTGGATTATTAAATCCGTTATGCCCTACCACACTGTAGCAGATGAGATGTTCATGTTTTTCAGCATATAAGTTGCTAGAGTGGGTTCGTGGATCACCGAACAACTTCTTTGGTTCGGAAATAATAGGACCCTCGGGGGGAGGGGGGGGGGACGCTGCTGAAACGCTACTAATACGTTACGTATACGTTAAAATACGCTACACGGATGTTAACTACACTGACGTTGACATAAGTTTACATACGCTAGTTTATACGCCAGTTATACGGGACACATGCGCTATTCTTACGCTACTTCATTAAGGACACTTGTTGAAAATTTGGGTTCATACTCACAAATGTTTTGCGTATTAGCAATATTTCGAACATTTTCATGCGCAATTTATATGTTCCTATCATACGTTACAATGTGACAGGGCCATTAACAAGACACATAAAAAATCATTTGTAGAAATGTCAGAATTACCCAAAAGTATACAAAATATGCATTTTCCAAATAAGGAAAGTAATATTGCTAAAACCTTTTACTGAAATGTTTCTTATATTGAATGTATATCCAAAGCTGATGAAATCAACGTTTTGTATTATAAACCGGCGTTGAACGTGAAACTGATAAAATAATTGCCAGATAGAAAAACTTATCTCTGCCTGTCACATTGAAATGCGAAAATCAATGCAAAAGAGCATTCCTGTCTTTGTCCAAAGGTCCCAGAACACGAGAGTGTCAATTTTCTCCAAATGCATTAGAACTCCTGAACATTAACATTCAATTGTAAGGAGGATACTGTCATGTTTTACATATCAGAACGACAGAGACTACGGCAGTTCAGACTATACGGGTACCCGGGGAACGTCACGCTGTACGATGACGCCAACCAGACACATCCACAATACAACAACCCCATCATATACGTGACGATAGACTCTGTACAACCATACAGGAACATCACTGTCTATCTACCGACTGTAGGCGGAAAAATAACCGTACTGACCCTGTGTGAAGTCGAAATATATGGAGGTGCGTTTTTCTTGATATGGTTCCGCTCATCATTTGTCATTTTGTAAACGGATGATAAAATCAATAACTGAAGTATAGTCATTGTAATTATTTATAAATTTAGAATGTTCCATTTAAAATGATTTGGATGATTTATCATCAATTTTGAGTATTTACATTTCACTTTAGAAGGTCGATTCCGTTAGCAATTTCGGTAAGAACCATATATATTCGGAGATCAATCTGCCGTTTCCTCATTGTATATGTGTAATAGTTTCGAAACGCCGTAAGCTAGTCTAATAAAATGGTCATTTGAAATTGACTTAGTAATAATAAGATTTCACAAGTTATAATTAGATTTCACAAGTAGTTAATCAATAACATTATAACATTTTATTATAGTTGAAAATAGCATGATAAGACTCGATGCGAGCGCAGCAGCTTTATTTGCGTTTATGTGGGTCCATTTAAGGCTCTGGTACCGGCTCCCTACCTCTTCATTGTTACAGGGATAGTACTAAACCTACTTAGTTTCGGACTAAGGCTTACAGAGAGAGAGAGAGAGAGAGAGAGAGAGAGAGAGAGAATATAAACTATAAGTACAATTACAAATAAAAAAGTTAATAATATTAAATCTAGTAGATATTGTCTAGATCTAATTAGATAAAGTTTATCTATGTATCAGTTTTATTCTAACACAGACATATTCTATGGCGGCGTAAAGAATTTTAAAATCTAGTTCATGTATCAAATTTATGATATCAAAATATGTCCTGTTTTTGTTTTCTAATAAACTCAAGTCATTATCATAAGATAGAAGTATCGTAAGTTTATTAGAAAATTGAGAAAAGAGGTTTACTTTTGTGTAAAAACAACAACAACAACAACAAAAAACAACAAAAAACAACAACAACAACAAAACAACATTTGTTTATCGTTAAAGCATTTGTAAGTTACATTTACATATCCTCATTTACCACTGTTACTCATGATTTGTATTTGTTTTACATACCACATCCTTTGAAATGAACAATAGCGATAATTCTTGGATTTTGCCGTTTCTTCCAATGGTGGTTAATGTCAAACGTTTTCAGAGACATATTATTTGAATACTTTAACGAGTTATCATACAAATCGCATCGCGAGCCGGCTTTTGTCCCACCCATCTCGAGCTGAGCTCGTTATTATAATCATTACCGCATGAGGCATGTGCAATTATACTAGTATGCACATTTATTATAAATAGTGTTCAAATATTGTTCATGAATTTTTAAGTCATAAAATAAAACAAATATAAACCATTAGGGGAAAAAACACCGCGAATAAAATTTATTAAATCTTATTTTTTTAAAAAAAACAACAACAAAAAACAACAAAAACAAAAACAGTGATTGTTGCCGAAGTTTTAATTGTTAACTAATCGCTTGTTTTATACAATAGTATCATTTATAACATATTGTAATTATTTTGTATGTAGGTTGCCTTATACCATCTATACCTTATGGCAATATCTCCAGTGAAACAGGACTTCATCATGTTATACCGTCTGGTATACAATATGATGTTCATTGTTCCTTTGGCTACACGTTAGAAAAAGAAAGCACAAACTTTATGTGTACGATTAACGGGCACAACTACATGTGGAACAACCCTGTACCTGTGTGCAGAGAAATTACGTGTTTACCACTGACACTTGAATATGGAATTTATACTTACAATTATAATCATAATTCTACTGCATATAGAAACATGGCTACAGCAAAGTGTTTCAAAGGATTTGAATTAGAAGGGATTGGGCAAAGGACATGTCAGGAAAACGAAACTTGGAGCGGTGAGGACCCTCTCTGCACTATCATCACTTGTGAACATCCCGGTGAATTCGATAATGGATTTTATATGCAAAACAATACACACCTGTATGTAAATGGCAGTATGGTTTATAATTCTACTACACAAAGCTTTTGCGAGAAGGGATTTAAATTAAATTCCAACCAAAACTCTCAGAGAACATGCTCTGAACATGGTAACTGGACTGGCATGACACCACGGTGTGATCCTGTTAGTTGTGTTGCTCTACAGAATACCACCACGTTATCGTTCCGTATATATTTGAAAAACAGCACATATCCAGGCTATGGAAGTATGGTCCAGTGGATGTGTAATATGGACAACGACCAAGAACCTGGATTCCAGATATGTACAGAGAATGGAAGATGGGAGGGCACTCTGCCAATATGCAGTACAGGTAAGTTTATTATTTGTCGAGCATCTCAAATTATCAAAATACATGTATGAGGAAAGACAGATATTGTGACAACGATGACGCTCTGTGTTGTAACTTAGAATTTAGAATTTGTTTTGCTAACGTTTTTGATGTTCTAAAGATCATGACCGATCAAGACTTGTATAACATTCAGTTTTGCAAAGGACAGCAATTTCTGGTAAAATTAATTTTTTATTAAAAAACGTTATTAACAACATGTATATCTTATATAATGTAGAATGCATAACTGAAAGATGTGAAGGCAGTCATTAAGTTCTTAGACAGTTTCATGTTCCTGATTGTTTCATTACTTGACTGAGTTGTAAATTGGCAAGCATACCAAGTAAGGTTTTATCCATCATACATGGAACCGGGATATCCTCCAGATAGGTTTTGATTTAATACATATTAGTGTAATCCCTTGTGCTGCGTTTTTCTCTGAAGTGATATAAAGTTACACAATATTTTATCTCTCAGTTTTCTGGTAATGTTACGTTCTTGATTAAACAACGAGCAAATTATTACGACACTGTTTGACTAAAGACAGGTTAACCTTTTATGCTTGAATAAATTTCAACATTCAGTCACGAATCTGAGGTGCGTAGAAAATACAAAATGAAGATGGTCATGCACTGAAGAAAACATTAAGGAGAGTAATTCAAAAATAAAGTTTGTGGTACTGTAGGCATAATAACTCTTCTTCATTATTCCATTCCGGTATTTGAGACTTCTTTCTTTATTTCCATTCCGGTATTTGAGAATTATACATATGCATAGTTACACAATCTTAAATATTGAACTCCTGGTAAACGAAAATAATTAGTAATATATGGGTAACCGAAAGAAAATGTTTATCATTTTTTCTAGAATTATCAGGTGAAACTGATTGCTCCATGCAAGGAGGTCTAATTGGCAGTATTTCTAGCAATGTCATACAGTTTCTAATCATTGTTGTTCTCCTGGGTTGCCTGTTTATCATGAAAAAAAAGTAAGTATCTGTATGTTCCATTAGAGTCCTTTCTCTAAATGAAAAATATTTATTTAGATCTGTTTTGTTGGTACTTATCCTTTACATTTTTAAATGGCAATAAAACTGATGCAAGAAACACTTTAATTATCCCCCGCCGACTTCGGTGGATAGATCTTATTGAGGAGAAGTGCAGTGCACAAGAATAATAACCTTTACCTTTCATAATTTTTGAGTTATTGTCCTTTGTTATTTTTCAGACTTAATTTTTATCCAGAGCAAAACCCAAAACGTATTTGAGGTATCAATTTGATATTCCATAGGTGAATATATCTCATTGAGCAGGAGTGCAGTGCACAAGAATGATAACTCTACCTTTCATAATTTTTGTGTTATTGCCCCTTGTTATTTTTCAGACTTAATTTTTTGTCCGGAGATAGTCAAAAAGTATTTGAGATATCAACTTGAAACTTCATAGGTTGAATAGATCTCATTGAGGAGGAGTGCCGTGCACAAGAATGATAACTCTACCTTTCATAATTTTTGAGTTATTTCCTTTAGTATTTTTCAGACTTTATTTTTGTCACAGTGATCTTGACATTTTACAATGTAGACCTCAAAATAGGGGATTTAGTATGTCTTCATATGGGTAATATGTCTACAATCACTTCAAACATCAGTCTTCATTACAAAAATTTTCTTTTAAAAATAAAATAGTCTACTCTCCAACACATCTTCTAAAAAGCAAGCATTCGGCGGGGGATGGCCATGTCAACATGGCTCTTGTTCAGTTAATAATACTGGTTACATAAAATAATTCATACTAGGCACATAATAGCACAGACAAAATATTAAAAATTATATCATATCATTATCATGATTACAATTTATATCTTTTAAGGTATGGTAATCTAGTCCAGCAGTCAAAAGTATACATGGATTTGTCAGTCAGAACCGGGACAGCAAATCAGGAAATGCTATATATTGATATATCCGGGCATCAACATTACAAGTATGGTATACCTTATTCGTAAATTGTATTTAATACATGCGTTTAAAAAAAATTTTTTTTTTTTTAAATAGATGACATCATGGTTATGATAATGTTGCTGTGAATAATGTATACACTGTGGTTTTATGTGTAAATAAAAACGTTGGCTACACATAGTATCAAATGAAATAAGAATATAAAACGAAAATAATAAAAAAAATATTATGTATATAAATCTGACAAATTTGTTGATTATATCCTAGAAAGATGTCTTGAATTGGCTTAGTAATACACTACTCGGACGACGTTTCAATTTCAAAACAAACAAGAGCTGTCAGAAGAAGGTATGCACGAGTTTTCCTGCGTATGGACAGAAATATTGAATCGTTATCAAGATTCATGATATTTTTAAATAAATAAACGAATCCAACTGTACAATTTTAACATAATCATTTATTTAAATCATATCATTCTCAAATATTCATGAAGGTCACCCTGTGTTTATTTTTTTCATATAGAAATTTATATCCAAAAAATGTGACCAGGGTCAAATTCCACCAATAATTCTTAGCGCTAAAACTTAAATACTTAAAGGCGAATTTCATTAATCTTGTTTCTCTAATAAAATACCCAAATATTTCATTCCTAACAATTATTGTTAATTATTTACATAATAATTCATTTCAGCTTGTACTTGAATATTTCTTAAATTAGTAATGGTGGAATGTGTATCTACCTAGTTTAAGAATTTAAGTATTAATAAGCGCTAAGTATTGTTGTTTTAAGTTTCAAGAATAAATTATGAAAACCGCTCCGGACAAAGGAAAAAAAGAAACATTGGACCGGGAAGAGTTACGGCTCTTGGTCACTGCAATTCCTGCAAATGACATTTATCAATATACAGCGTTTCATATGCATATCCAATGTGGTAAGAAAGTTATGATCCGGGTAAGAAATAATTTACGTGGACGCCGACTCAAACGCCTACGAATTGGTGACCGCACTAGACTATTCTATGAATAGTCGTGCTAAAAAGTAAATACATAAATATGTCCATGGCTGTAAAATGACAATAAATGATTATTTGCTGGTGGAAAATCTTTCCACAGAAGGCTTCATATCTAGCGACTACCGTGCCTCTCATAAACGTGACCAATAATTAAGGTAGGGGCCATGGGTGACAACTTCGAGTCGACATCACTTCTCAATAAATAATAGTAAATAATGGGATAAGACAATTGTTATTTCCAGTTTAATCAACTTCTTTCCCAATCGGCGTAAAATAAATAAGTTTAAACTAATTTCTGTTTTTCCGGAAATTATGTCAAAATACAAAGTATTTTTTTTTCAAATAAAAATCCCCTTTTGTAATTAAAAAAAACGCTGATAATAAAACCTGCTTTATTACAGCCATGATTATGTAAGTACACCAACACTCCGAAAACAGTTATAGTTCATATGTCCCCGCAACAGCGGTTACGGGTGTTAATCAGGGAAGTTGAAATGGGGAACAGATCTATTTCACAAAGCATTGCATGTCAAAATCGTTTTGCATTCATCTCAAAATACAAGGATGAATATAAAAAGTCGACATATTTTCCGTGATCAATGTTAATAACATATTGTATTACGCGGCAGTGTTTTTTTAAAATCTCAAGTACAGATATCCTAATACAAAAGCTCTGAATATGTTAAATGTATATGATATTTTGTTAATGTCCTCGAATGGCAATAAATCAAACGAGCTGTGGAAAATATTCTGTCTTTCTATCGACAGTATCATGGTTCTAAAATATTGCCGCTTATTATAAATGTTGTTTCCACTGTGACAGTATATTCATTTATGTTTAAAGTTTTAAAGTGTCTGTGCTTTCTTTCATTATATCATTAATGCTTTAAGAAATATCTTATTTATAATATTTTGATATAAATATGTATATATGCGAAGAATATCGTTTTGTTATATTTTTAGAAAAACTAAAATGGTGTATAGAACGATAGTAAAACACGATTTAGCCGTTTCATTGACAGCCGGCATTTGTAGATGCTAAGATTAATATCAAATAAATGTGCAGCGTGTTTATGTTTGTGCATAAAGATTTTTGATAAACTACTATTAAAGACAGCTGAACATTTAAAGTGTCTCGAATATTAGATCATCTGAGCACTTGTACTCAGGTTGATTTTTTGTGACTATTTTGTCCATCGTCTGCCGTGCAGAGGCTACATTTAGACCCAATCTTCAAGAAATTCAAGATTATATATATATATATATATATATATATATATATATATATATATATATATGGACGGATTGGAAAATGGGTCAATGTACAGTTTCAGCTCAATCTCCATGGAAGCTGGGACAGTATTTAGAAAGCAACTTGAGTCTTAAATTAAAACCATTTCATGATAGAGTATATTTCTTCTCTATCACTCATGTAGTAAAATGATCATGTTTATAATTGTAACGCCCCCCCCCCCAAAAAAAAAACTCTGTCATAATATTCCACCATCTTAGAAAACATTCTCAATTGTACATAAAATTGAATTAAAATATTTCTCAGAAATGTTATCCCAGACTGGACATCGGGATAAGGTAACTTACTCCTGAAGAAAATTTTGGAACTGTTTTATTGCTCGTCATGCAAACACCGCTTATTCTTTTCGACCTCTGTATCATCGCTGTATAGCAAATGTGATGTTTTGAAAAAAATCTATATTATTATTTTTGTATTAAAAATCTCATTCAACTATGTTATATATGCTACCAGTCAGACATTGCACTTAAATATTCTCAGCAATTGTGTTATTATTCAAACGATACATTAGAACAACGTATGCTTATACGTTTGAAATGATGTTTGGTATATTTTCTCCTATAAATATGTCAGCATGTGGCTATTCATGTTTAAATAATTTGTGCATATATTTATTAGGTGTGAGATGGTTTCAACGATTAAAGCGCAACTATTGGTTTTCATCATTTCCCTTTTTTGTTTTGTCTATCAAAATACCAGCCAAGGCTTGACAGGTAAATCAGCCTTCCATCATAGAATTTAAATGAAGTAAACAAGTATTTACACTATATTTTAGGAAAGAAGCAAAAGAAATTATAACCGCCCAGTATTAAATAGATTCCAAAAGGTGAACTTATGTTAAAATTTTGTTTGAAAACAACGAGCACAGTTTCTTAAGGCTGAACAACTCAGGTACAAATCGTCCGATGTCGCTGTTTTCCGTAAAACGCTCTGTTGCTTGGAAAACACCGACATCATAGATATTAAAATCGTTCGGCTCAATTCGGAGTGTATTTACTTTTAATTCATTTTCCATGTAAAAGGAAATCTTGATAAGAAACAACTTGTTTGTACAATAAAAAATGAAAAAATATCATCTATTGCTTAAGGCCCGGTCCCACTGCACTTACGGATGCAAAGAGGATGTAAAACGTAAAAAAACCTTTGCCATCCGTTGGAAAACGCTATGCATCCGTTGTGTACTTATTGCATACGTGTTTCATACGCTCTATCCATCGAGAGTCCGTCCATCGTGATTTCATCCTCGCAAATTTTGAGCTGCACAAAACTTTTAGAACGGATGAACTTTCCGCCGTGTACGATTTAAAACCGTAACATGTACGAGCAACAAACGTTCTATGTCCGTTATCATCCGTTAAATGTCCGCTGTATCCTCTCCGCATCCTATGTGCATCCTCGCAACTCACATCCGCTGCTGCTGAAAAAGGAAAGAGGGGGTAAAGATAAGGTACATGGAACGTCTATACATCGTTAGTAGCACGGAAATAGAAAGGATGTAAGCGTAGGCATCTCGTATACAAAGTATTCAAAACGGACAAAGCGTCTGTATCTGGGATGTATCTCGTATATTTAGGTTGTCTGTAGTATGCCTAGAGTATGTAGATGGACACCTAGCGGACAACTGATATTTTGTATAAAAAGGGGTAGAAAAATCATCTGGATCTCAGTATGAGTCGAACTGCCGTGGTGTACAGACCTTATCACCCTTGGTCTTGGTCTTCAACATCATCAATTGTTCTCAACCATGGATGATCAAAGAATCCACATGATAGCTGCACTTATTCAACAGCAAAACCAGAACATGTTCAACCTGTATCAAGTTTTAGACAGAAGGAGAAGAAGACGAAGAAGGAGACGTCCAAGAGCTATGTGGGTCCGGGGATGGATCTTGAGAAGAATGGAGTTTGGGCTGTATGACCAGTTGATGGTGGAGCTGAGGAATGAAGACCCTCGTGCATTCCATCACTTCGAAATTATCCCCGGTAACACATTCGTAGCTGTCATCCAGTTCCATCCGCTTTCATCCGCCAGGCTTCCCATGAATATTCGTTTAACATCCCCGCTACATACTACCCACATCCGTTCTTTTCCGCTCGGTTTTCCTCAAATTTTCGCCATTTTTATCCATTTCTAGAGCGGATGAAAACGGATGGAGCCACCCCTAAAATTTTTCACGTCCGCTGTATACTTTTTGCATACGTTTTCTGTCCATCGGCCAGTGGGACCGGGCCTTTATCTTAGTCCAGAGTGAAATTTGCTAGTGGGTCATTTCAAATTCGAAACACTTTATATTTGAACGGTAAAATGTGTCTAGATATTGCGTAGAGGTCAAAGATATCTTTTGTAAAACAACGATTGTTGCCCAAGGTATAGAGTACACATAGTTAAGTGGAAAACGTAGGTTATAGATAATCATGTCGTGCGAAAATGGTGAACCATTTTCAATACTGTATGACATTTTGGTAAAATATTTAATGCACATTGTTTGGTATATGATTTAAACATATTATTCTTGAACAAACATACATTCATGGTTACTTAAGTAACCAATTTGTACAAAATATTGACAATATATGAATTTAATCCATCTTTTGCTACTTAGTTTTTAAATTTAATCATTAAAGCAAAATGATGGTAGGGTAATGCAAATTAATAACCTTTTTAAATCTAATATTGTATATGAAAAATAATTCTAATTTATATAGTTTATCAAGGTCTGGAAAAGTGTCCTCTAGAGTTTTACTTCCTTAACCTCAAGGATTTCTGAGAAACAAAAACAACATCAACAATAACAATAGTATACATTTTGATTTAGCTGATTTTTTTTCTTCAGATTCCAACAATTCATACGAAAATCAATTTTAGGTTATGTTCAACACCATTTGATAGTAAAAAATGTAGATAATCAATTCTGGTGCATTTGATACACTATAAACGATTACTATTTTTATACTATATACTATTATTATTCTATATACGATATTATTTTTACATCAAATGGTACGTGACTTGATTTATTTCCTATATGAAACAACAATTACTTTTAACGATGTATTTTAGGATCCTAATGTTTTTGTCCATACGATCTATTGTTCAATGTTTATAATAACATCCAGAATTAGCCAAATTTTGTTCAAATCTGCTCATGCTCTTTTCATTTTGAAAGTAAAAGTATTTCAAACTGTTTAATTTTTATTCATTAGCACTGACCGAACATGAAGGATTTATACGAGACAATGCAGTTTAAGATGATGTTTTGGATTCCGCTACTCATAAAAAAGAAGACATGCAGATATTGTTTTCCGCTTAGACTGAACATTTTGTTTTCTCAGCCGGACGAAATCTTACGCTGGGGAAACCAGTATCCAGATTCCTATAATTATGCCTCAACTGATCGTGCTGTTGATTGGAATGCAAACATTTCCTTTGATAGAAGAAGTGGTTCGCACACAATCGCACAGTCTAATGAGCCGGCCTTCTGGACAGATGATTTAGGAGATCTGTATTACGTAACTCGCGTTATTATCTACAACAGAAACACACGTTACTATGTGTTACTAATCCTAGTAAGATACTAAACAATTTGAGTAGTATATAGAATAGAATTATATGACATTAATTTGCATACAGCTTTGCATGTACTTTTTGAATAAAGTTTTTAGAAAGCATTAATATATGTGTCATGTTAACATTCTAAATCATGACAGACTGCGTCAATTCAGATTATACGGTTACCCGGGAAACGCCACACTTTATGATGACACCATTCATGTGGTCCCACAATGCAAAAACGCCATTATATATGTAAGGGTAGATTCCGAATATCTGTTCAGGAACATCACTGTCTACCTGGCGACTGTCGAGGGAACGTTTTTCAACGTTGACTCATCGTCTCATACTGGTTACACACCGGCTACCTACCGGCCCCTTACCGGTCTCTTAACGTTTAACCGGTATCTTAACGACCTAATAACGTCCTGTTCGTGTGTTTTCATTGCACCCGTTTGAAAACCGTGCAAGACACCATGACTCCATAGCTTACTGTATAAAAACGACGAATTTGAAATAGGAAATTTGAAAACGAACTACATACAGACAATAATAACATACAGACAATAATATACTGAAATTTACCAGCATTATCATAGGACCCATACTTGGGATTGGGCTTCTTACCCCTGAAGTTGTGGATAAGATAATGTTAAGACTTTTGAAGAAGTTAACCAATTCAATTCAAATTCAAAACGATTTAGTTTTTCCTTTCGTTTTTTTTCGTCTCTCCCTGTTTATTTTATTTTATTTTTTTATTAATTTAATTACATGTTGAAATTAATCTTATTATATTTTTTTTCCTTGTTTGTTCCAGATTGCCCTAATACTGCACATACACTTAGATATTCAGTTGATATTTATTCTGTTTCACTCTCTCTCATTGGTATATAGAATTAATAATAAAAGCCAATAAACAAGAAGACTTGGAAATTTACCTGTAAAAAAAAAGAAAAAAAAAAAAAAAACGGTTGATATTGCTTGATTGGAGTATAATAATTATGATATATCTTAAATTAACATGTGACATTGTAAATAGTGTAAATATTTTATAGGGTAAGGGCCGTAACTAATGTTGTTCAAACTTGTGGCCAGATCCCATTTCAATTTGTTTGAAATAAAATATGATAAAACTAGTTGTGGATCTTGTTTGAAGATCCTGAGGTTCCGGAAGCTTTTTTACTTTACCCACCCCTCTGCCAGCAGCTTTTATTTCACGTTAAGGTTTTTGTAAGGAATTGTGAGAAAAGTTATGAGGAGCACATGTATGTCAAATTCGTAAACTGATGTGTGACGAGACGGGTGAAATCCTAGCTTTTATATACCGTGTGTGAAGTCAGCAAGGCGGGGCAAACGTTTAGTGAACGGTATGGGGGCGTTCTGGGCTGTAAGGGGCCGGTAACCACATGGTGAAGGACCCGGCATGGACCCGGCAAGAAAACGGCCAACAAGGTGACACTGGCTGGTACGAGGACGCTGAAAGCGGCATAAGCTTGGTATAAAGACGGCATGTAAACGTTTAGTACACGACTGAAAAAAATGCGGACGGAGAGATTATCACCGCTTGTCATTTAAATCAAACGGTATAGGCCCGTTGGGATTAGTCGTTGTTATGTAACAGCACCATAAGATTTATGTACCCGCAGTTTTTCGAGCGCTTGTATCATATATCCACTACGGTATTTATGCAAAGCCATACGCTAGAAGACAACTGATACAGTGACAAGGACATCTTTTGGACAGCAAATGTACAGGTTTCGATCATTTTGTTGTGTCAATATAAATCATAGAGGTATTTGTCAATATGATTATTAGTATGTTGCACACAACATAACTCCATGGGTTATTGTACCACCATAAAATTGCCGAAACTTGAATTTTTACTATGAAATGCTGCGAACCCCTTTGCACAAAGCACGTGATCAAAACAATATATTCGTCCGCATGGTAAATGCGCATAAATGAAAATAATTATGCAACAACATAGATAAATTAGTTTTTTGTGCTTTCTTGTCACAGACAGTTTTTGTGTCCTGTAAATATTTATTTTTGACACAAAACTGATTTTTCAACTCTTTTGCTTAATCGTAGAATACCTGTTATAAAGTTATGTTCAAATGTTCGATCATTATTACAAAACTGAAAGGTGCTTCGGTTTTCAAAGTAGAGAATGGGATTCTCGGAAAGTGGGTGTTAAAGTTGAGAGTGACTGACGTCACAAACAACTAAAATGAGGTTACTAAAATGATGTCGCAATGGCATTCCTAAAGGATCACATACATGTACCTATTTATTTTTATTGATGACTGGTTTATTCATGGCTAATAATTTCTAATTTTAACATGTAGGTTGCTCCATACCAGATATTTCAAATGGGAGATTCTCCAACGAAACAGAAGATACTTCTTTTGTTAGATATGGAACTAAAATACAAGCCAGCTGTTCCAGGGGTTACAAGCTTGGTAACGGAGAAAGCACATTGGCCTGCGGGTACAACTACACCTGGGACAACTCTGTACCCGAGTGCACTGTAATCACGTGTAGACCACTGACACTTTGTAATGGATGGTACACTTACAGACAGGGTGACATTGCTGAAACCTTTGGCTTTGGAAGTATTGTTACAGCAAAGTGTGACAAGGGTTTCGAATAACAGGGAAACGTGGAGAGAACGTGTTCCGAACACTAAATGTAGATTGCCTGATAGTACTCCCCGAACATCTTTCTATATTTTAAATGAAGATAACGGCGCGACTGCTAGGTACAGAACTGTAATAAGATGGACATGTATGGTTGAGGAATATGTTTTACAGAGTGGATCAGGATATCAGCTGTGTACCGAGAACGGAACATGGAGTGGACATTCGCCTCTTTGTGGTGTTTCTGATTTAACTAGTATTTAAAATTTAGGTACCGCTATGCATTTAAATTGTTCGAGAGATATTTGGTGTTAAATCTTACTTTGATATATTACCAGCCAACACCAACCTGTTCTTCACGTTCTAAGGATATGAAGTGATGAAATATGTTCATTTGTATTATTCAATTTAGTGAATAAAATTCGGCCGTAAAATATTCACTATTTATTTCTCTGTAATAATTAAGTTACTCCAACAGCAATGGAAGAAAGCCAATTGTAGTAGAAATAAAAGTTGCTAAAAGTGTGCACAGTTCATGGCTATTTGTTTCAATAAAAATATGAACTAACTAACTAATTAAGCGTAGATTATCTGATGTGTCATTTAACTTTATCATAACGTTAACAGCTGTCACCGTTTCCAAAGTTCAAGGAAGTTTGATTGGGAGTTTTGTCGTCAACCTCATACTCTTCCCTGGCGGTCTTGGTGCTTCTTCTTGGTTTGTTTTTCTTGAAAAGAAAGTATGTGTCATTAATTATACCTGTTTTTGCTTGAACGACATAAACTAAAAAAATAAAAATAATAATAATAAAAATAAAGATAAATAAATAATCGTCGATATATCAACAGTGTATAGGAATCTAAATTATCCAATTATCCATTATTGTTAATGCATTGATCCCTGACGAATGATTATGCTTTTAGATATGATTTACTGATTAAGAGATCGGACATGTACTCGGGTCTAACAACACAACAAAGTACAACCAATCAGGATACAACTTATGTAGACATATCCAGTCAGCAACATCATAGTAGGCTTTAAAACATGATGAAAGTATGATGTCTGATTTAGATTTAGAAACGAAAAAAAATAATTGAAACATATCTTTGTTTTCTCTGGTATACAAAGACGTCGACAGATCTTTAGCAAACTGTAGCAACTTGCTTAAAGGTTTATCTACAGGTGAAGCTGAAGGAAGCGAGCAGTACTATGCTATGAAAACCCATCATCGACTGGAGTATAGAACCTGTTGTTTGTCGACATCACCAATGCAGTTTACAAATGTCTTAATTTGACGTTAAGTCAGGTATTCTGTGTCATTCAAAAATGACGAGACGTTGTGTAACACATTCTAAAATTGATTAAAAAAACAATCCAGAAATAGACCTGAAAATGTAGTAGTCAATGAACTTAGTTTACTGAACGAATTTGCAAACAATTTGAATATACATGCATAGTAAATTTTCAATGTAAAATCACGAGTTCTCATAAAGACAGTGAGTATGATATAAAGTGTATAAACTATAGTTTAACATGTTGTAGTAAGCAGTGGATTATCATATTAACATTGTTTTTTCTAACAGTTTTGTGCGTTTATTTCATGTGTTTGCTTTGTATTTTAATGATCATGAGATCAAACATTTTTTAAATATATTCTTTTAGTTCAAAATTGTATTTTCACCATCATAGGATAGAAGAAGGTCGGAGCACCATCTTACTATTTTCTTATATATTCAGGCATTAATAGAGCTACATTTATTTTAAACTGAAATACTGAAGATATTTAATGGCATAAATATTCAAAACCCCACAATCTTATGTATACAAATCAAACAATAAATTTCTACCTTTTTGTGGGAAAAATGTTACCACGAGTAATAAAACTTGCTTGCAATTGAACTTTTTTACAGTCAAGATCTAACTTAAATTACACGAGACTACATGAACACGGTGACTTAAAGCCTTTGAACAGCACAGAGACTCGAAGTTGCGTTGGGCGAATCATTTCGTACTTAATGTTAACATTAAAGGCATTGTTTTGAGACCTTCTTTGGAAAAACGCGTTTATAACGTAATTCAGCATAGAAAATGGACCAGGTTGTGTTTTAAATGAATAAATTCAGAAAATCCTAAACGTAATTGAGGTAGTTTTTCTCTTGTAATGATAATATTGTGAATTTATTATTCCAATCGAGCTTGAAAACAGCCGGGGAAACCTATTTCCGGTTTCTTTAGCAGTGAATATAAAGGTATTTTTTTTATTGGTCAATCATAATGTAAACGAAACTGACATTTCCCGGGAAAACTTCATTGAGTTACATAGGTCCAGAAGAGCATGAACAACGCGATCGAAAATGGGCGCAATGTAATCATTGTCAGACAAGAAGGTACAGGTAAGTCATGGCTGCTTACACAATATTGAATTTAAATATATTGACCAATGAGCGCTTATATTTTATTCATTACAAAAGAAACCGGAAATAGCCGATCCCGGCCATTGTCAAGCTCGAATGGGACATTAAAAACACTTGGTAGTCGTTTATAAGGGTAAAAACAACACGGGGAAACGACAAGATTCTATATTTCTATTCGTTTCAATTGCATATGAATCATTTTATTGAACGTTATTTGCCAAAAATGCGATATTCGTTAAATAGCCGAAAATAGCGTTCTCCCTTTCTATATTTAATGCTACCAATAAGTACGAAATGTTTCGCCCCAAGCAACTTAGAGCCCCTGTGTTGAACAGTAATTGTTGGATATTTAGTCTTTGCATCTCTTCAGTCGTACCCTACATAAGTGAGATAACTAAAGCAGATTCTATGCTCATAGTATGAGACTGTAGATTAGGTAAAAAATTAAAAAATTGATTGTTTACATTGCATGCTCTTTTGTTGTGAGTACTTGGCAATATAAATTGTATATTCTCATGTGAATATTTAAATATTAATTCCCCAATTGGCGTTCCGTTCTTTTACAGGAGGTTAAATTTATTTTGAAATTTATAAATGACGTCATTATTTAAACTTTATATGATGTTATCATTTTATAATGTACGTAGCTTTCATCGCTATTTATAGGATATAATATATTTTAAGACATTACTGCAGACGAGCGTAGAGAAATCCCGGCTTAACTTAAATCTACTAGACTGAAGCCGGGACAAAATATTTATATTCTATGTGCTCCACCCTATTATTCGTCAATCAAAATGTCTCGGCGGGAAATATGTTGTTAGATATCGAAATGGACGTTCAACAAAGCAAATACTTGGAGACATGTTTTATTGCACATACGCAATCGAAACATTGATCTATTTTACACATTGTAAAATAGGAAAAAGGAGGATGTTCTATTGAAATATATCGTGGATAAATTTTAATTAGCCACGTATTTACAGACTATTTCAAGCAATAATATTTCCTATCGGATTAATTTATATTTTTCCTTCCAATGCTGTGCCTGCTATTAGTTGTCTCACTTTGAAAGAATATCTTTGTTAACACTATTCGTATCACAGAAATACCTTCAGAAAGTGCGAGGTTGGAGTCCCTTGAAACATGGTTTAAGCACCCCAGTCGGTTCATTTGTCGACTGACCGTTTCAAGGCTGTAACTGTAAGTATTTCTATGTATTGTCCTTTTTATTTTTGGTCAATTTACATGCACTTCCCTCTGAAGTCGGTTCATTTGTAATATAAATTATGCTGGTGTTCTCCTAGGACCTTTCCGTCAGTCCTTCATATTCTATAAACATAATAACAGAATAATGAAGCATATTGAATAGCATTATTTTTCACATGTCTACACACTTGTTCCACGATTACCACATTTTTTAAATACAACATCATTGCACTAAAATTATCATCTATATTTTATGTTAATATTTATTATGCTTAATTCTGTATAAAGAAACACTAAAAGGATCAGACGGGAAGCAAAAAATGAAAAAAAAAGATGTTTTCAAATATGATTTGTATTCATGAAAGATTGCAAAATGTATATAAGTTGTTTTCTCTAGGTTTCGTTGTATGTAATAAAATTTGAACCACCTGCATTACAATGAAGGTTTGGCTAATCTCTATTTCTGGCTTACAGACAGTAGAGGTTGTTATAATTAGCTTTGTTTATATTAATACTCATTATTGCTGCAAAAAATAAACTGCATTATTCTCAGCATGATTGTTTTTCTTCAGACAAAATAACCTTTCCTAGAGAACCGTTGTGACATACATTATACACGTGTGTGTGTGTGTGTGTGTGTGTGTGTGTTTGCGCGCGCCCGCGAGCGCGATGTATTTCAAAAGTGTATTAATGTCACATGCGTTATTTCATCCCGCATATATAATGAGAAGTTAAGTACAGTACAATAGCGATGATCCGAGGACTGGCTACGACTAAGTCTTATAATAGGCTCGGAAAATCTGGAGGGGATCGGAATAAAGTCTTAAGCTTATAATCTAATCCAATCTCCGTCTTATACTATAGTGTAACACAATATAATCTATCACTTGAAGATGACATATTGCTCGGATAATTGTCTCGTTTCATCGCGCCTTGCTGCATATATATACAAATTTGATAGTGAATAACATCAGGATTGAATACATTAGATTTGTTATGGCTTCTGTAAAGAAAATCTACGGGCGACCGCCGTACCTTCTCGTATGTGTGACTGGGATTCGAACCCGGGACTCATTGGTGAAAGCGAAACGAAACTAAACCACTTAACACCAACATTTCAAAACTTTAACACTGGAATTAAAAAAATCAATGCATGAGTTTATGGACTATTAAGAAAACATTTAGAACTACAATAGTTACAAAGTTGACACTAGGAAGTGCACTTATATTATCTTATTATTATAAAACTTCACAACGAGTATTTTTAAGCCGGAGATCAGATTTGCGACAACTGAGTACCAATTAGGGAACTCCACAATCTCATACATTCAGAAAACGTAGACAGTTTAGCATAAAATGTCAACAATACGATGCAGGCGATTTAGTATATTGAGCTTACATTAACTCTCCTTTCTAATCTAATGTTGCAATGTGCAAGAACGAAGAGATAAAGCAATCGAGTCTACCTGACTAAATTGACTTTTTCTTATCAATCAATCAATCAATCAATCACAATCAATCAATCAATCAATCAAAAAGGAACGTTACATGAACATGATTTCAATGGCTGTCTGGCATATATCAATGTGTATTGTATCTTCAATGTGATTCATAGGCAGAAACGGATTTCGAAGATCCAAAGGCATTTAATCCATAATTGGTGAGTTGATTGTATAATGTGTGTACATGGTGTGTATTGCTGTGTATTGTAATGTAATGTATTGTGCATTTATTGTTAAGAAATTTTTTTTTTTTTTTAAACCAAATGCTGTTTTTAATTTAATTTATTTATGGTATGATTTTATTTGAATTTTTTAAATGTTAAAATGTTCAAAAGCAATCTTACCACGGAAAAGCAATCTAATTAATTGTCACTAGATACATCATGATTGCATATTATTTTGTATTATATATATATATATATATATATATATATATATATATATATATATATATATATATATAAATGGGATCTTGTACCATCCACACCCTTTTAAACTTGGGAATTGCCTTATTCGTTGAATGAATCTTAAATTTACAATTACATCAAGTCTCTGTACGTATCACTGAAATTATTATATATTAATTTTATTTTAGATATAAAATTATTTCATCTACAATGTATATACATTGATTTGTTTATTTCATTTTAAAGAATTGAATGTATGCAATAAAAATGTTAATATGCCTTTGGATTTTAATGATTTGACATGGTTTATATTATTTTTTTTAACTCATTAAAATTCTTATTTTTCAAAGAATATATTTTTCTAGCTTCTTTAATCAATTTATCACATGATCTGTATTTAAATCATAAAATCAAGATATTTTAAATTTTATTTTATTTTCCCGCTTGGGTCCCCTTTGCATGCTTTATTGTTTATAACTCAAGAAGTTGAAGCCCTATTTCAATGTATTTTTTGTATTATATTCCTTGTTGATAGTTGAGCTTAGGATGAATAAAAGAGTTCGAGCTGATCAGGTTAAAAGCGAAAATCGAGATGCCGCTTTGCGGTTCTATTTTTTTTTATGAATAGTACACCATTTAATGTATGAAATTATGTGTTTTCATTTCTTATCAGATTACATTAAATACGACACATCAACTTTATTTTGAAACGTCATCGCATGATGTAATCGATAAACTTTTAGTTGTTTTATAATTGGAGTTTTACCGTCGCTGCGATAGTATTACAATCATATAGCGACGTCCAGCTAATTACAGGTGGAGGAAGACCCCGAATACACAGAGGTACCCAGGTAGAGCCACCGGTCTACCACAAGCCAGCTGGAAGGCTTCCTCACATGAAAAAATCCGAAGTCCCAAACGGGATTCGAACACACAGCGGTGAGGGGCTGAGAGATTTGTAGTCCATGACTGTAACCGCTTGGTTACGGCGCCCCCTAACTTTAAGTGTTACTTATTTCATCGATATGATCGTAAACAATCTTAAAGTATAACATACAATCGTATTGATTTTATATTTAAGCATTCAATTTTCAATAAACACTAACGTTCTTAAGACAAGAACAAGCGATATAAAGGCCGAAGCATTATACTTACTGTCACCTGATAAGACATGAAAACAAGAGGGTAATAATGGCCCTAGATCACTCAACAGAGTACATAAGCTTAAAACATATGTGCAATGGTGGCTTTTAAATTCCTTTTACAGGTTTTTTATTATTAATGTGGATAATATGAAGAAAATATGATTTCTGAAAATGTAAAAACCTCACAATGTTTGTTTTTATTTTAACTATAATTGCTTTTTCAGTGAAATTTAAGCCAAATTTGTATAAAAACTCTAAAACGGGGATTGTCGGACCTTCAAAATTTGGAAAATTGTTTTTAATAATGATTTTAACACGTGACTTCTAAGTTTGGGTTAAGTTTGGAATTCTTCTGCAAAAATAAATGTCGATAAGCTTGATCATTGACTTAGCCGTCCTTGAAGATGACAGAAAAGAAAAAAGAGCAAAAAAAAAAACAAAACAAAAAAAACAACAACAACAACAAAAAAAAAACACCTCACTTTCAGGGTAGATATCTTTAAATAATCTATCTCTATAATCATGCGAAGTTTAAGAAAATTCTCATGGCTATTTTTGATTGCCCTTTTTTGTCCATATAGTAAAAGAATTGTTATGGGCGCGTATTAGCTTAAAGTAACGTCATATACCATGTGGTATGGCCACACTGTTATTTAAACCTATCAAAACTACTTCAGTTTTACCAAAATTAACTTGAAAGGCATATAAATTTTGTAAGCCCAATTAATGAATCATTTAATGATTGTGAAGCTCCATCTAAAAGTTATCATCTGCAACATTTCATTATTCTTAGTTGTTTATATATATCCCATTTATGTTTTTGCTAATATTTCAGCTCAAAGAAAACAAAAATATGATGAAATAAGATCACCCTGATGGCAAACTCTGCATATGAAGAAAAAAAATCCATAAAAATAACAGCTTGATCTACTGAAACATTAATATTTCTAGTCAAGATACTTACACATTTTATAATTCATTCACCAAATTTGAAAATAAAGATATAATTTAGATTTAAATACCAAGAGACTATATCAAAAGCTTTATCAAAATAAACTTAAGGTATTAGTAAAGATAAATCATTTTCTTATGTACATTACATGATATCATAAACTAATCTAGAGTTTTCACCTCAATATCGTCTTGGTATAAACCTGTTTGGTCATTGTTGACAAATTTAGGTAAACGGGTTGATACTGCCTGCTATAATACTAGAAGCTCTCTTGTAAACACAATGTTCACCTATAGTTTTTATATGAATATCTTTTGGAATGCATATGAATCATATGATAAAGTCAAACCTGTGATCAATTTCTTTTTCTCTGCTTATAAATAGCGGGGTTTTTATTTTAATTTTTGACACAATTACTGCAAAGCTATTAACTGGAAGTGACTTGTGGGATATTGTGTTAAAAAAGGAGAATAAATATAATTTCAGGAATTTAAACACATTCCATTCGAAAACTATTAAAATATCACGAGGTGAGGGAGGGGTTGGGGCGTGTCTGGTTGTTTCTTGCTAACCCTACACCTTTTCCCGTTTTAATCAAAACACGCGGTGCCAAAGTTCAGTATCACAATCTAGCACACAGAAGTTGTAAATAAAGCCAAAATACGGTAATGTAACAAAATAAAAAACTATATAGATTTCACGTATTTATTGAAAACCCCAACAGAAATAGCAAATCTGGTAAAAGCTGTTACAATAAGATACACGATTTTTTTATCTAAACATTTAAGGCAGATTATTAGTTTAACTTTGCAAAAACTTCTTTTTATACGATTTTTAAACTTGCCTTTAAACAATTAACCCCAGACCGGAAATGAAAATATATACACCCACATAGGAAATTAATGTTTCAGACTGATTAAAAAGTCACAAAGAGTAATGATTTGATAATAACCCGAATAGTTAAGCAGGAAAAATGTTCTGATTAATTATAACGTAAAGCTACCTTCCAGTTCATAAATTTAGAATGATGATATGCCTACCCACAAATAAGATAGTAAAATAAATAATAATAATAAATAATAATAATTCTAATTTGATAATTACCCACAAAAATGTCTCAAATGCCTATAAGATTTGTAATTCCTTATCGACAGGGATAGTATATAACACAAAAAAGGAGTTGTTGTTTATATGCACTGCAAACATGTTTTTAACGACTCCAAATAAGGGCAGTCACATGTCATTGGAGGTCACAGCTCAATGTGAATTTCAATGCATTCAATCAAAAAGCAGTCTGATAAAATACTTTTGGAATTATACATAGTGTACTTTTTTCTCGAATTAGCTGCTACATTCATACTGTCACTTGATTCATATAAAAAATTCTTTATGACAAATGAATTAGATAAATAGTAATCACTACGAAATAAATAAAATGACCCACAACAGCCACAAATACATCATCTAGCTTTAATAATAAATTAATGATAATTCCTTATGATTAGGTACAGAAAAATAAAATGTCTGGGTTTTTATTACATTTCCGAATGACAGTCATTCAAAATCAACTTAAGTTACTATAATCATTCGGCTCATGCACCATTTAACACATTAATATAACAACTGCAAAGGGTTGACATGAGCAAAACGTCTTAAATTATAGGGAAATAAGATCGTAGTCGAATCAAAAATCTCCGAAACATTGTTTTCATCAATCGGTTATGTATGGAAGGACATCCTTCAAACTGACATTCTGAAATCAGAAGGAAAATAAAAACTCTTGAAATCAGGAATCATATGAAGGCATAATCAAAAGAAACATAGTATTAGGATGATTCGTTTGGCATTATTATCAGAAGAAGCATGGAATAAAGATGATTCAGAAGAAACATGTTTCGTATGTCATCATTTTTTTTATTTTTATGGTTAAACAGTTACCAGTCATAACGTATCATGTGTGAACCAAACATTTAATTTGAAATACAAGAGTAAATACGGATATTAATGTTATAATTTATGTAGTTAAATTTTATTTAGTTACCCTGATTGATGGCTGTCATAAATTAAATAATGCTTAAAAACGTTTATGATCCTGCCCTTTGCCGTACTTGTCCAGTAGCAGCCATTGATAGTTGCAACAACATTTCATCAAAGCAGATCAAGACTTGAAATGTACACAAAGTAAGTGTAGACGAAAGACATCCGTCGTTCAAATGCTTCATTATCGGCACTTAGTACTCATATGAACAAAAGTGAAGTCAAGGTTTGCAAAGAGGCCCTGGTGACCAGTAACCATTTGGCAAACATTCCAGGAGGAACTTATTAACAGAATGCACACCAGATCAATCCACCGGTCGTTAGTTAATACTTGTAACGAATGCTTTCTTCGGACTTTGCTGGTTTTGGGGTATTCATTTAAAATTCCTTCTCTCATTAAATATATCACACATTAATTGATTTTCTAAATTATGTTAAAATTCACCGTTATGCTTTGCTATAGATATAACAATGATGAGGTCCCTTCAGGTTTAAATGTATCGGAAATTTCGAAAATAAAAACCTAAAGTATACTTGAATAAATGTATTATATCCAACTGCGCAACTTCACATGAATCAATTATCAGGGTCAAATACAGAATAGTGACACTCAAGATGTATCGGCGTGAAAAAAATGATCATGAAGGATCGCCATCAAAAGAATCATGGCCATATTTATGACATCATCTGTACGTCTTTGACCATTGTAATTCATCTTATTATCCCCTGGCAGTCTGCATTCAAGATACATCATCACCTTTTGCCACAGGGATAATTTTAAAGCAGTTTATCATACATGTATTTGCCAAACATTTTTTTTTCGTACTAATGAACAAATATTGTGTCCGCTTTCATTATACGACGCCATCCTGTCGGTACAAAAGTGGTGTAATGCTATTGTAAACAAAAACTTCCAAACTAAACTTTATTTCAAATCATACGTTTTCAACGTTGTTTTCAACAGTGGGTTATAGAACCCGTGTTTGGCGCTAGTCCTTTTAGGGTAGTTCCAGGACTGGTTAGCCCGGTGTCAGGATAATGTCAAATCTCTCATTTTCTATTTAATATATGCGAAAGTAAATTGTTTCCTACAAGACAACAATAGATCTACAATACCATCAAAATAATACCTTATGTATCAAAATTAGCCAAGAAGAAACTGAAAATAATTCTTTGCAGTAGAGAAATGATTATTTTATAATATGGTTACATTTTCCTCTGAATTTTCCCTATTTTTTTTTTTTGAAAGTGTGCAATATTCAATGAACTGGTGTTGGCTTAAACAATATTTTTCAACTGGCTTTTACAGGAGTTTTCTTTCTCTGTTTAATAGGTCTTTGGTCTTTTTCAAGTAGACATGAAAAGAAAATTAATTATTTTCCTCAATATATGAAGTATCTTTAGTTTTGTGTTGGCAGTACGGCTTAAACAGAATAACATGCAGCTGCATTTTGATATATTTTTTATCGGAAGAGAGAACTTTAATTAACCCTTTATTACCTGATCAACTTAAAATCAAAACACAGTAGCACACTATTCACTTTATTCTCGAAGAAATGTCTCAGAGATTTATGTCACAAAAAGTTAAACAATTCCCTCACAATAGGTAAAGATGGGGCTTCAACTGGTTAAGCTGGGAAGGATAATCTGGCGCTAAAATCAATGAAAAAAAAAAAGAAAAAAAAAAAAAGAAAAAAAAGAAAGTAAATCGCAGCACTTCACGCCATTTTTAAGTATCTGTTTGAGGTAGAAAAAAAATCCACTCACATGGACCAAGAGGGCAGGAGTATCCAGGAGTAGACCATTGTCGATAACAGTCACACGTTGCTGTAAAGCAAACTTTATTCAACCAACATATGTAGATGACCGAGCCACCAATTTTGTAGCTGATAATCACAATATGCCCACCTATTATAGTCGGAGGTTCACACGTACAGCCAACTGAAACATATAATGACTTGCTTAAAAAAAAGCAAATAACAGAACAAAAACAAAAACAAAACAAACAAAAGAAACAAACAAAAGGGCCATAATGGCCCTGGATCGCTCAACTGGTATCATTAGGCTATGTAAAATCAAGTGACTCCCCATGGGGCATGGCCAATTTTGACCCCAGGGCCATGATTTGAACAAACTTTGTAGAGGTCTATAAGCCCATGTTACATACCAAATATCTAAACTCCAGGCCTTGTGGTTTCTGAAAAGAATATTTTTCAAGATTTTTCCTATATTAGCCTATGTAAAATAAGGTGACCCTATGGCGGGGCCAAATTTGACCCAGGGCCATGATTTGAACAAACGTGGTAGTGATCTACTAGACAATGCTGCTCACAAAATATCTGAACTCCAGGCCTTGTGGTTTCTGAGAGAAGATTTTTCAAGATTTTTCCTATATTAGTTTATGTTAGATCAAGTGACCCCTGGGGCGGGGCCAATTTGACACCAGGGTCATGATTTGAACAAACTAGGTAGAGAACCACTAGACAATGCTACATACCAAATATCTAAACTCCAGGCCTTGTGGTTTCTGAGAAGAAGATTTTTCAAGATTTTCACTATATATGCCTACGTTAAATCAAGTGACCCCTGGGTCGGAGGAAATTTTGACCCCAGAATCATGATTTGAACAAACTTGGTAGAGAACCACTAGACAATGCTACACACCAAATATCTAAACTCCAGGTCTTGTGGTTTCAGAGAAGAAGAGTTTAAAGTTTGTTTTTTCTATATTAGCCTATGTAAAATCAGTTGAACCCTATGGCGGGGCCAAATTTAACCCCAAGGCCATGATTTGAAAAAAAACAAACAAACTTGGTAGTGATCTACTAGACAATGATACACACCAAATATCTAAACTCCAGGCCTTGTGGTTTCTGAGAAAAAGTCATTTAGATTAAGTTTTTCCTATATTAGCCTAGTATGTTAAATCAAGTGAGCCCTGGGGCGGGGCCAATTTTGACCCCAGGGTCATGATTTGAACAAACTTAGTAGAGATCAACTAGACAATGCTACAAACCAAATATCTAAGCTCTAGGCCATTGTAGTTTTTGAGGATAAGATTTTTTAAGATTTCACTGTTAAAATCTAATTTTAGCTCCTGTGACCGAATAATGCAACAGACCGGAACCATTTGAACAATTTTTTAGGGGATCACCTTAGAATTGTTTGCAAAGTTTGATCACTTTCTCATCAGTAGTTTCAGAGAAGAAGATTTTTAAGTAAATTGTTGACGACGGAAAAAAAGCGACTCACGACGACGGACAAAGGCTGGTACCAAAAGCTCATCCTGGCACTTCGTGCCAGGTGAACTAAAAAAAATATGCGGCGTTGGTGATGATTGAAGTAATGCGAATGTAAGAATGTAAAAAGGTTAAAAAGGTTATATATTGTACAGTATTTAAACGATGAAATGAGTCATAGTGAATAAAGATTTTTTTTTAAAGATATGTGGCGTTGGTGATGATTAAAGTAATGCAGACTGTAGAGCGACTATATAACGTAAAGCATCCCCTCTACAGCAGTCGGTTGAGTATCAGATTCAAATTTGTGTACCATACTTAAATCCCCATTGAAACTGTTTGGCATCAGTTTGAGTATTAAAATCATACCCTAGTACCATTTTTATTTTCGAAAACACGGGTCCAGAACATGTGTTGAGATAAAAAAAAGTCGTACACAGGTCTCTACGAGTGAGTCTGACACCACAAGTACTAGTGAGTCTGACACCACAAGTACGTGTAATAATTCATCACTCAAAATAAAATGGGGAGAGGCACACTTAAAGGCGTTTGAGCGTTTTTTTTTCTTCTAACGGACAGATTTTTCTAAAAATTTGCATATAAGTACTTTAGACTTTACCTGAAATATATATAAAATAAAAATAAGGGGTCACCATGCTTGTTTTAGAGATCAAGCTTATGGTAGAGCATCACTAATTGCTAAAATTTGTTGAAAATCATGATATTAAAAATAAGAAACATTTCGTTTCTAAATACTGTAACAGCATATAAAAATACTGTCAAATATGCATTGAAAATACAAAACGAGCATAAAATCTCATTTGCGCCCGGACCAAAATGTATACAAAAACTATCCCAAAACTGTGATTTTTTTATATATATTTTTCTAAATAAAACAAAATTCAACGGACATATTTTCTTTATTTTTCTCAGAGTCAATTTTCTAATGTAAATTCTTTATGAAAATGTAAAAAAATACATACCTCACCAGATTTGTTTTTAACTAAAACTGCCTTATTATTGAAATTTTAGCCAAATTCGCATAAGAACACTAAACTATGACTTTCTGTATCGTCAAAATTTGGTAAATATACTTTTGATGATATTCTTATTACATGAATCTTAAAATTTAGGCTTTCTTTTATCATTCAACTTAAATGAGAAATTCAATTTTTTTTTTTTTACCAAAATCAAAATCAGCCGTAACCCGATGAAACGTCCTTAAGTTTTGGATTACAATAAACTCTGTAGCTAGGTAGCCGCGGTGTTTTTAAGCTGGCGGACGGTTTATGCTGACAGTTACGTGTCGTACATTTTTTATCGATATTTGTGTAATATTGCATTTCCTAAAGCAATGGTGGCATTAATTGAAATGGAATGTGAGTCTAATCAACGGCTATTGATCAATCGTTTTTGACTAAAGCTGTTCTTTTGCCAGTTACATGTACATGTGCTGAAAGACGAACCGAGAGATAGAAAATCGGTGTTTTTTCCTTAAGTATGAGAGCTCTGACCATATTTCAATATACAGAGGAGAACGAAACTTTTCTTTAAAACCATACACATCTTTGACAATAATTAAAGATTCCATTTCTGCCAGTTCTATGAGTTAATAAGTGTAATGACTTGTTATACCAAGGGAAATATTAATAATTTAAGGTACTGTATATAAGATATAGTTTAGGATAAATATACCTGTCACGTTTTACACAATTGTTGAATTAAAGACTCGAATAGTATGTCATTAAGATAATATGCTACTACTACAACTACTACTAATGATATTAATGATATTGTAAATTGTCTTACCTGCTTTACATGTCTTTTGACCCCCATAACCACCCTTAGGTCTCTTGCAGATATAGCCATTACCGCAATCCTGTAAATATTCAGTCAATCCTTGAACCGACAAAGACATTTTTAATGATATATATGTGTTAATCAATGATTTATATGAAATATTGCATA
>CM037779.1:45282797-45332797 GCA_021229015.1 Solen grandis | reverse complement strand
TTTTTTGCAACTGACTGGACCCCATATTGCATTCAAGATGAAGACTTTGACAAAAATGAATTCCTATTAGAGTATATTAATAAGGAGCAAGCAGACAAGCAGATGATGTCCACCTTGATCTGTTTCAAGCTGATTCAACACAGTTTAAAGAAAATGTGAAATATCTAGTTGCAAGAGAGTTCATAAATCACTTAGAGCATTTCAAATGGATGGATCGTGTTGTACCAGATCATATTCAAAACCCCTTAGAGGAGATAATGTCCAGGAGTACCACATCATATTGCCTGCCAATACTTCTTAAAAATGAAACAAAATATGAGGACTATATCAGTATCATAGATTCATATGAAGAGATGATGTCAGAATGGTACTGTAAGGCTGGCAGAGGTACGTTTTGTTACTCATTAGCTCAGCAGTTCAGTTCGAACTTATTTCATTTTACGTCATTTGAGAAACAAGTAAAGTTCTCAAAACTTATTCTAAGTTCCTTTAAATCGTCGATGGGATGGATTAGTACTTTGTGGATGAGGTCAGGGAGACTTGTCCTCAATGGGGATCAAACTCATAACCTTTGGATCTAGTCATATTCGTTACCATTGGACAACAGTGCCTTTTAGCTAATTACAAGACCCCAAGTGCACAGAGACATTTGAGTAGAAACCAGAAAGTTATCACTTCAAATGCTTTCACTAAACAATGTCATGCTGAATGGTTTTCAGAAAAAAATTATGGCTCCGATGTGGAATGGAAGTAGTGTAGTAGTTTTATAATACATGTACTAATCATAGACTGTTCCCAGTGGCTAAGTAGTTAGAGCATCTATCTCAGGAGCATGAAGTGGTGGGTTAGATCTCTGACTGCGACTTGCCAGATTCGTTAAAAATTGTACTGGTAGCTCCCTGCTTGGTGCTCAGAATATAAGGGTAGTTCCAGGACTGGTTGGCCCAGTGTCAGGATAATGTGACTGGGTGTGGTATCATGCCACATGTTTACAGAATGATAATGCATTGTGGCAGCACTATATTTGTCTAAAAATAGGTCTCCAAATGATTGAAATACCGTCGGGTGGGTTGATGAATGGGGCATAGAAAACATGAAAATACAAAATTATGTATTTTATTAGGGTTGTGGGACGTAATTGCCTTCTTGTCCTTCCATGATCACTACTATACTGTTGTTGCTTATTTGTTGGTATGCAGGTTGATGCTGCTATTCTGATAAATTTAAGTGCTGTGGAATATTAATAATTTTAGTGTGTAAAATATTCCCTACAAACAATACATTAATTGCTGTTTCCAGGCAATGACTTTGACAAACTCCATATCCCAGTAGGGGGTGATCAGCTTACTTGGGTACGTCTTGATGGAGCAAAAGCATTGAGGTTGGGAGCCCACACCAACCGAGAACGCTTTGACAACCTGTTCCCAGTTGTAGTGGAAATGTTTCATATGCAGATGGACTTTTTGGAGGTGAATAGTTTACAAATGCTAATGTAGCAAACTTTTGTCTTTAATCTGTTTTCAAAATTTTGTTATGATAGTAAAAAAGAAGGTACTGTAAACAGGAATTTATTTCATGCATTTTAAGTTAGCGAGTTTTGCAGTCCAATTATTTCCACGAAAGTAAAATGCCATAAATCACTCTCCAAAAAAACCTGAGAATTAGTCACTACAAGAAGTTTGCATGGACGCATTAAAACATGAAAGTTTCTTGATGCGAAAGTTTCCTGGTTTACAGTAATCCTTTCATTTAAGATGTATTTCTCTTCTTTTCTGTCATTCACTATGTCAATATGTTTGTTCTTGCTGTGGTAAGTTTAACTGTTGACTATGAAATATTACCATGTGTTTGTGTATGCTTTTGTCGACATGGCTGTCACAATGGTGGTTTTGTGTCTGTCCAAACAGAACCTTGTTAGGATGAATCATGGTTCATAAGTTATCAGGCACACACAATGAATGAGGTGATGTGTTTGGCAAAAGACCAAATCTTGTACCTCAAATATCAACTTTGCAAGTGGCTCACCAGGTCACATGTTGGCATCTAGTTGTAAATTCTATCATATGTTTAGACCTGACTTTTGAATAGTATATATTTTTATCGTTTTATATGAAATTTAATCCCTTTAGATGTACATGTATGTAAATATGTTTATGGCATTATAATCAATTTTTTATGTCAAAAAATAAACTCAAACTCTTGAACATATTATAAAACACTGAATATGACACTCACCCGAAGGTTGAGGTATAACATTTGAAATGTCTATATATGAAGGTACCTTTTAATAATGATTAATATATATTTCAAATCTTTTTTGTTTATTTTAAAGAAACTTGTCAAGAAGTTTATGAAAAAGTCTACTGGACGGGACATTGGGACTCTTGGCCATCTCCAGATAAGAATCCAGAGAACCAGCGTGAATGGAAATGTTAAAAATAGATTCAAGGCCCATGATGACTTTGTGTTATTATGTGGTAAAGCATACATCCTGGAGGCTGCTATGCAATACTTTGGAATGGAAAAACTGACTAGCCCACCAACAAAACATGTCCCACCAGACAATGTGGATAAATCTCACCATGACAACCGAGAGACTACATTCAATCAAGTCATGGGTGACTTTGTGGACAGCTGATCGGGCCTTTAAGTGCAGATGAAGTAAGTTTATTGTTAGCTTAAATAAGCTTTTTATATTACAGTTGGTCTGTCTACAGTTGCTTAAAAGTACATATATCTATAACTAATGTTTGTTTCACAGAATTGATCATTAGGTGTTTTAAACTTAGACTTTACTCAGTGTATTTCACCCTTGCAAACATCTGATTTGTATGGCAAAGGAAAAAAAAACAATATACAAAAACTATGCAACTTGTCAAAATAAAAATAATTGTAAATTATGTTTGGAAAACCCATAAAGACAATAGCGAAAAAAAAATCTGAATCTGTCAAATACCTTGGCTGTCAATGGTGATGCTTAATTAGCTCACCTGAGCATAGCTCAGGGTGAGCTTTTGGGACATTTGATTGTCCGTCGTCCATCAACAATTTTGATGTTTACACACTAGAGGCCACAATTTTGATCCAATCTTCTTCAAACTTGGTCAGAATAATTGTCATGATGATATCTTGAACCCTTTCGAAAATGGGTCAGGTTGGATCCAAAAGTAGGTCAGTAGGTCAAATCTTATAAAAATCTTGTTTACACAATGGAGGCTACAATTTTGATCCAATCTTCCTCAAACTTGATCAGAATGTTAGTAAAGATGATATCTTGAACCAGTTCGAAAATGGGTCAGGTTGGATCCAAAAGTAGGTCAGTAAGTCAATTCTTAGAAAAATCTTGTTTACACACTAGAGGCTACAATTTTGATCCAATCTTCCTCAAACTTGATCAGAATGTTCGTACGATGATACTCGAACCAGTTCGAAAATGGGCAGGTGGATAAAAGTAGGTCGAATTTTGTTTACACAGTACAATTTTGATCCAATCTTTCTAAAACTTGGTCAGTATGTTAGTAAAGATGATATCTTGAACCCTTTCGAAAATGAGCAGGGCTGGACTGAAAAGTAGGTCAGTAGGTCAAATCTTAGAAAAATCTTGTTTACACATTAGAGGCTACAATTTTGATTCAATCTTCCTCAAACTTGGTCAGAATGTTCGTCATGATGATATCTTGAACCATTTTGAAAATGGGTCAGGTTGGATCCAAAAGTAGGTCAGTAGGTCAAATCTTAGAAAAACCTTGTTTACACACTGGAGGCCACAATTTTGATTCAATCTTCCTCAAACTTGGTCAGAATGTTCGTCATGATGATATCTTGAACCATTTTGAAAATGGGTCAGGTTGGATCCAAAAGTAGGTCAGTAGGTCAGTTCTTAGAAAAGTTTTTACACATAGAGGCTACAATTTTGATCCAATCTTTCTAAAACTTGGTAGATTTGTAAAAATGATATCTTGAACCTTTTCGAAAATGAGCAGGTCTGGACTGAAAAGTAGGTCAGTAGGTCAAATCTTAGAAATATCTTGTTTACACATTAGAGGCTACAATTTTGATCCAATCTTACTCAAACTTGGTAAGAATGTTTGTCATGATGATATCTGGTAGGTGTTCGAAAAAAAAGTCTGGGTTAGACCACTAAATGGGCCACATGCTGATATCTTGGATGAGTTTGAATATGGGCAGGGTTAGACTGAAAAGTAGTTCACTATGTCAAATATCAGAAAACTCTTATTTACACTCTGAGGGCCTCATTTTTGGCCCAATAATCCACAAATTTGGTCAGAATTTTGTCATGTTTATATCTGGGTGGGTGGGGTCAAACTTATCCAGTAAAATAATAATTTGCAGGTGAGTGTCATGCACAGGGCATCTGCATTGGAGTGAATATGGCATTAAGATGTTTTATTGCCATATGAGTGTTGCTTTAGAATGGGAATCTCATTTAAATTAGTAGAAACATCAATATGACCTTTGTAGCTCTAATTAATCGCCGAGAAGATAAATTTTAATACAGCTGTTCATAAGAGCTTTTGTAGTGTGGAAGAAACAAATCCTTCATATGATATAGTCTGACAATTTATTAGAATCCTCTTCACAAGACAATGCTTAAAGAAACAGGATTTTTTTCGCAAAATGTGCATTACTTAAAGTTTTTGCCTAAAAAGAATTTTATTGACTCTATATTGCTCATAACACATCCAGAGATTGATAATAAGAGATTCAAATTGTAGTGTCTTATAGCTGTGTAAAAGAAACATATAACTAGTGTTCTTCAAATTTATCTTATCATTCCTGTGCCAAATGCATATACATTGAAAAATTGACTTTATTTTGAGACAGTTTTTAATAACTTTGTTTCTATTACCTTTAACATATGTTTATGATGACAACACTAAGTCATTTAGAAAAATCATATTGTTTAAGATAAATAATATCAATAATTTGTGGTTATTTTTATGAAAAAAGGTCTTATATTTCACTTCACTTTCGTGCCAAATGCATTTACACAAAAACTGGGGGAATTTGTAACTGGAAACTAGCTGTAAGAACATGTCTTATATTTTCATCGAAATCTAACATTTAATTAGAATCATCTTCACATGCCAATGCTTAACTAAAGATTTGCCTATAAAAAATTCTATTGACAATGTTGCTCATAACACAACACTTTGTTATCACTTTGTGCCAAATGCATGTACATTGAAAATTGATCGTATTTGAGACAGTTTTAAATGGCTTTGTTTCTGTTACTTTTTACTTATCTGTATGACAAGGCACTTTTAGCCATTTAGACAATAATAATATTGTCTTGTGATACATGTTGTCAATAATCTGGAGGTATTTTTGATGGAATTTCACTTTCCTATTGTGCAAATTGTATCTACACAACAACAGGTGAAATATATAACTCGAAACAAACTGTTAGAACTTGTCTAATATTTTCATCTTAGTCTGTTTTGACATTTTTTTAGAATCATTTTCACAAGACCTTGCTAACTGAAGCAGAATTTTGTCACAATATGTGCATTTCTAAAATTTTGCCATTAAAAAATACTATTGACTATATATTGCTCATAACACATCAAGAAGAATATCTACTGTCTTATAGCTGTGTAAAAGAAACCCAGGACTAATGTTCTTCAAACTTGTCTTTCTTATCATTCTTGTGCCAAATGCATGTACATTGAAATAATTGTGTTATGAGACAGTAAAAAAAAATGTTTCATTTGCAAATAACAGATTTGTATGATGAACACTTAACTCATAAATGATATTCTATTTTAAAAAATGGTATTGAAGCACTTGTTGCTATTTAGATCAAATGCTGTTTACTTAAAAAAAAAAGAAGAAAGAAAACAGAAAATGTAAACTTAGATTTTAGATTTATTTATACACAATAGAGCCATATGTATGTATCTAAATACACAATATAAACCCTTCCACTGCCTTTACCCAAGCATAGTTGCAACGATACATTGAGTAACTTAACCTCGCATTAGAAAACAACCAGTGTGACACTCAAACTTTGTTATAACAAAGCCAATAACATATGAACAACCTTCTAGCAGAAGTAAACACACTAAGCACATATCTGCCCTGGCAGTGTAGAGGTTAATAAATTATAGATTTCCTCAGGTACCAACTATTTCTGCTCATCACTGCATAACAGAGTAAAAAGATCTAAATTGCAAACATAACATTCTTAAAGCACTTGAAATTATTATAGTGTTTTGATGGCATTTATATTATTTGTTCTTTTCAAATAAAACATTCAAAATAGCTTTTCTTTGTGTGTTTGTGTGTTTTTTCCTTGTCTGTTTTAAGAAAAAAAAAAGTCATCACAACTCCATTGCTTCCACCTCTCATGGGCTTGAATATTGATCCAACTTTTTTTTTTTTAAGCTTAACCATCCAATTATGAATCCGAAGGTTATGGGTTCAAACCCTGCCAGGGGTAAAAATCTTAAATGACCTCAGGCGCAAAGTACTGGTCCAACCCTAGAACTGGCGAGAGGGATTTGTAAAAGTGATAAGAACTTGTTTCCCAATGGACATAAAATAAATGATTTTAAACTATTCTTACAACCCAAAAAGGTTATCCCCATTGTAAACCAACCCTGCTTTTTGCATTAAAACATTTAAATGCCATATTTGCATGACACCAACCTGCACATAATTTATAATGGATGAATTTTTCTCTGATTAAATCCATCCAAAATTGTGGCCTTTCTAGTGAAAAATAGAAACATTTGTACAAAAGCTGTAAACCATGGTGCATGTAATTATTGTGCTTTAGTGTGGCCTTGTAAAAGCATCTGTTATTGCTAGCTGCCCACAATCTGGCACAAATGTCCTCAGATGAGCGTCTTTAGGGCCATCTTGGCCCTCTTGTTTTATTGTTATGATTACTGTATACTAAACACTTTTGGTCTTTTCAATATCAAAAGTATTTCACACAGTTGCCCTAGTGCACTGTATAAATCAGTATCTGTTTGGAATTTTTAGTAATTAGTGAAAAGTAAGTAAATTTTTTAGCAATTTTTGTGGAAGGCCACCCAAGGATCATTCATGGAAAGTTTCATCACTTTCTTCCCAGCAGTTTCAGAGATGTCATTTAAAGCAAATTGTTGATGACAGACACAGGGTAATCCTAATAGCTCACCTTGAGCATGTTGTACTCTGGTGAGTAAAAAACAGATAAGATACATACATGACTAGTTTGTTCTTTTGATTTTCAGGCTCCTGATCCAGACACAGTTGAAGTTTGTGGGGAACATGTACAGCTTCCAGTTCAAAATGGCCAGGTCACACTTCATCTTCAGTACAGCGGTAGATCAGTTAGAGCTCAGATTCCACTCAAAGTTCTACATGGCAATGATTTTGTGAAAATCCCAGTAGCTAGGGACCCAAGTGACGGTTGGTGTTTTTTTGGTGAAGAGTGATGACCTCAATAACTATGTAAAAATTTTTTACAGTACTATTTCATTCTATTGAACTTGAAAGACATATTGCAGAGGGTGATGTGTTTAGAATGAACAATATGTTGAAGATGATGATCCCATTCTTTTATGGACATTCACCACTTTCAAAGTATATGATGGAATGCATTGATTATATTTTGAAAACAGAGCTGGTTTTGCCACCAAAATTTGCATTGCAATTAAGAGTGGCTTCCTTTGTGAATCCTAAAGGGAAGAAAGGGAAAAATAAAGCTGCTGACATGCAGAAAGAAAACCAAGTCAAAGAGTTAAAGGAATTAATAAAAGGTCTTGGCTCTAACAAAACGGAAAACTCTATTGTTAAACTTTCAAAAGCATACCCTGTACTTAAAGATACAGTTTCAAGTTTGGACAGTCAGATAGGCTATAAGGATTTTAAAACCACTCATAAGAGTAGATCTGATGTTGAAGATCTAAACTGTATTACTCAGACTCTTCGAAAAGTATGTCCTTTCAGAATCACACAAGGTTGTAAACTTAACGGGTACTCAGGCATAAAAAACAGTGTGTTTACTACTCTCCGTCCAGTGAAGGATGTTCTTCATGAAAAAATCCTAAACACTGCATACCGACTTAAACGAGGATACGAAAATAACAACAAAGAAGATGATGCTGACTAAGCAAACATTACAAATATTAATGTAATGCCATTGTGTAAAAAAATGTAGATTGTTTGCTGTTTGCAAAAATCTGAATGTGTAATGCCATTATCACATAAAAGAATTAGATAGAACCATTTTCTTACAGTCTCCTGCATTATTGTACCAGTAAGCTTTATAAAACATTGTAGGAGTTGTAAAAGTCAACCTTACTATTACATTTTAAATGAAATATGCAATGCTATAAACATATCAGGTTTATAACAATGAGGTTATGATTAACATCATCATAAATCCAGTTTTCTGTGAATTAGAGCCTTTTCTAACATTTGACCCTGGTGTCTTTGGTACACTTTATATGCAGTGTGTGTATTGTTAGAAACTGTATAGATGACATTAATGAGATTGTGATTATGTCGAAGGCCAAAGTCATGTTTATGATTATGTTGTGCTTAGGAAATTGAATTACATATATTACCAAAATATCAAGTTTCGAGGTCACTATTTGATTTTTTTTTTGGCAATATTGAGTCTAGACTGATTAATCTTCAGTGTTTTTGTTAATTACATGTACATGTATTAAGATCCAAATATTTGTTTATATGATAGTATTGTTTGTAAGGGGCACTATATATGGGCTTTCCCACATATTTTTAGGGATGCTAATTTCAAAATTCTTAGGATCTGATTTTTTAGATATTATTCTTAGAATTTCCTTTTCATTTTTGTTCTAATTATATAGATGATTAACTTAGTTTAACAATGTATTTTTAGCTTGTCTGTTTTTCAAAGAAAAAAAGTCTAGGTATTGTCATCATTCTGGTGTAGTTGTGGTGGTGAAAAACTTTAGCCTTGACCATAACTGCTAAACCGTTAAAGCTTTAATCATCAATCTTAATATACTTGTTCACTATCTCAAAGGCTACATTTCCATCAAGGGCCATACTCTTTGATCCATTTTACCCAATTTATCTCCCCCTTTTAATAAGAAACAATCAGACAAGCGTTGGCATCTACATGTGGTGGTCTTCTTTAAATAATACCGTTATATTCAAGTCATCAAAGGGAATTATTATAGATTTAATCAATTCAGAAAATTATATCTTTGGTTTTAAAGTTGACTTCATGTGTAAATCTGTTAATGTATATGTATTTAGCCAATGTGGTTACTGAATGATTAATCTATAAGTCCTGGGCAAATGAATTTATTTTCAAAAGTGTAATTGTACATTGCATTATTGTTTTTTATCTTCCCTTTATGAAGAGTTCCTTCTTTTCATACTCTTAATAAAGATATTATTTTTAACTTCAACATTAACTTTGAGTGAAAGACATGTAGCTAATGCCACTTAAATTTCAGTTGCATGTATGGTAGAGAGAGAGAGAGACACACACACACACACACACACATATGTAACTAGCCTGTGGCTACACACGTCCGTCCAACCCAAATCAACAGACTTGCTAATTACTTTGAAATAGTAAAAAAATGTTCTTGCACATAAACATGTCAATCATACTTTTATGTGTGTGTATCAAATGACTTTGTCTGAAAATACATACATTGACTGTCATGAACAAATTCAAACAAGAAACATCTTCAGCGTAAGTAAAAAGCAACTGCAAATCTCATTATATATTTTATCTATAAAAATGAGATTCAAGTTATCAAGCAACAAAATTGGTAAAAATTGTTTAAATTGCTGAAAATAACCAGGTAAAATCATGATAATCTATACCAGGAAACATATTATTTTCTCAGTTTCACAACAGTGTGTTGCTCTGTTTCAAGACAAATGTTTTTTACAATTAGAGCAACACTCTGTTGGTGACCCTGAAAAAAGCACTGTTTCAAAACCAAAATATTTCAGTAAAAACAACCGCAGACATGTATCTTCATTTCTACAAAATTCAATAACGTGGTCAGTCATTCCCTTCCTAGATTTAGATATATCACTGTTGTTAAAATACATAAGGGCTATTGCAGGCTGACCTTTTCGGCCGGCTCTGCCTATTTCCTGCATGTAGCATTCTAAACTTGTTGGTGGCCTTGCATGTATCATCCAGGTTATTGACAGAGCATTTAGTCCCATCCCTAGAGCAACAGTTGCTAATATCAAACATACTGTAGGATCATCCTTGGCTAACTCTGCAACAATATATATATTTTGTGACGTTTCATAGCTACTGTGTAATCCTTGTGATATTGGGCAAATATTCTATTTTCAGGTATGGATTCTCCAACATATTGCTTTTCATTTAAAAAGCGATCTAGATATCTGTAACAGTATCCTAGTGACTCAAGGCTCTCTACGTATATAATTGTCACAGGAAATGTTTTCAATTTAAGACACAGTTCTTCAGCAACTGGTTTGATAAGTTCATCATGGTTTTCATATCTTTGAATATTAGGCAGCCTCTTTTGAATTTCAATGTATATGTTTGGCCTATCAGGATTTACAGTTACTACATGTAGATTCTGGTATTGCAGTGTGGCAGCCAATTCTTTGATTCTTGTCGGTGTTGATGTAGCTGTTAAGGCAAGATGCCCACAATCTGGGAAAATACAGGTCAGCTCTCCAGGCTTCTTGAAAGCTGGTCTGAATTCTTCTCCCCTGAATGAAAATGGAAAGTATCTTAAAATAATTTTGAATTTTAACCCTTTACTTCTTTGATACACCAGTGCAGATCTAGATCAGCCTGCACATTCATGCACCTGATCAGGATCTGCAATGTTCTTTTCTTGATATAGAAGCAACCAGTTTAGATCCAAATATGACTGCATTGAAGTGCATTCTGCTCTTAAAAAAGCAACCTTATTTATTTTCTACTGTCGTATAATGGCCGTATTCAAGACAAGTAGCCTTCTTGGTCTTTATGCACTTTATTTAGCATGACAGGTCATGGCCCACTCAGACTGAGCGCTGCCATGTAACGTACTTAGCCCATGGTCGGGTCTCGAGGCTCTAACAAGATCTCCTCCTAGGTATCTAACCAGATCTATCTCCTAGGTATCTAACCAGACCTATCTCCTAGGTAACTTTACCAGACCTATCTGCAAGACCCTTGACCGGTCAGCTTATATATTGGCTGGTTACCAGCCAGCCAGACAGTAAACATGTGTATTACATAATGTCAAATAATAATGTCAAATATTTGTGTTAACGACAGTCACAACTGAGACAGACGTTGCATAACTAATGCAACGGTCCTCTCTAATTGTATCTATAATAGGTTAGTAACACTGAAAATGTAACAATAGCGTCTAGTTAGAGTCCAATTACATAACACTACCCAAGAAATATTTGGATACTATGTTAAGAACAATATTTACTGTTACTATTTTTTGTTTGTTGATATATACAATACTTATGTAATTGAGAATAATGAAATTAACCAATGGTAAAGTTGCACAACATATCCATCTGTATATCTAAAATCAGAACAGCATCAGTAATTGACACGAATTCAAAATATTGATATTATTTGTCAATGTCTTTTTTTTTTTAACTTGTAAACCCACATCATTTTCTTGATATTCACTATGTATTTACATTTCTTTGTTAAAACAATATATACAGCAAAATTTTAAAAATGATAAATCAAACCTATCTGGCGATATAATATGCATGTTCTTATATGTATTTATAAGAGTTGTGTATAATTATGAAAATAAACGGGTTGCAGTGCACCTCGCCCATTTCTATCCGACCACCGACGGATAAGGCCGAGTAGTTACGATTGTTTCGCAGCAAGTAAAATCACAAACTCCGCGCACCGGTTACGTCAAGCTACGCTACTTTAAAGGCATCTCAAAACCCTTATATAAGTGACACCCCCCCCCCCCCCATTTATTCACCCACCCAGCATGTGTGGGCATCTGTTTTCTGATAAGCCAGGCTGCCACAGTCTGTCACGATGTGTCTGTCACACCGGTATTGTTCAAGATCCAAGTGTATGTATGCTATATTTAGGGGTTGAACATAGTCTTCACAGTTTGTAAAGGAAATAGTTGTGAATATACCAAAATTTTACGCAATCCTAAATACCAGAAATTATTCTATCAGTTCTTTTTTATTTAATTAAATATAAATCTTTATTTGTTTTCTTTCTTACTTTGTTGGTTGATTTTGTTATTTCTTATACATTTTGTTATTTCTTTCTTTCATTCTCTTAGTTCTCATATATATTTTAATTTATATTTTATTTTGATTTGTAAAATTTATCATAAAAAGCGACATTAAGTTTGGAAATAAATTATGTATTACTAAATACTTTCATTCTCTCAATTTTTCCCTAACTCATGTTTATGCCAGAAAATCAATACTGTTTTAACATGTAATTGAAACGTTTCTAACAAAGGCAATTTAAAAAGTCATTCATTGTCAGAATAATGTCCTTCACACTCATTTTAAGTCATTTTGAATACTAAAACTTGTATCTCTTTCATGTATTTTCAAAATCAAATATTTAACTATGAAATAAATACATAATCATGCAGTTACAAAATTGACACCTAGTAATTAATGTAAGGGATCATACAGTAAACAACCCACATCATCACTAACATTCATTAAAATGTTTATGGCTTTCTGTAAAACTAGCCTACTGTCTCACTTCCATACTAGCAGGTAATTTAGTTTTGCATTAACCCATCAGAGGTTTTACTGTGACAGATTAGTACTATATTGGCTAAAGACTCCCTGTAGTGATGGCCAGCAATTAGCAGGTCTGGTCACAGCAGGTGGGGGCCTGGCTCAGTGGGATACCACATTCCTTTCGAGATGTCTTTAACGGCTATTGGTATTTTGCGAAACGGAACGGAACGAAACGAAACGAAACGAGGGGCACCATATAGGGGAAATTAAGAATTCAAATTTAAATTTGGAAAATCAATATAATCATAAAAGTAAATTATATGAACTCTGTATAATCATAGTCGAATGATGTAAAATGCCCAATGAAACTCATAATTCGCAAATTATTAACTTTTAGTCTTGTTCCGTTCCGTTTCGCAAAGTACCATTACCCACACGGGTATTGGTATTTTGCGAAACGGAACGAAACAAAAATCAAAAAGGGTTAGATATATCAGTGAAAAGGAATAAAACCCTATCTTTAATTGGTAGTTAAAAGCATACCATTGATTAGAAATCGAGCACATTAGTACATGTATATGAATCAGAGAGCAACCTTATATGATGTACCGGTCTGGATATATAGTCTTGTAAACAGTACTAAACATAAGCTGTCCAATGATGAAACTCACACGCAGCACGCTAAAAAATGAAACAATGTTCGTTTCGTTTCGTTCCGTTACGCAAAATTACCATTACCCACACAGGTATTGGTACTTTGCGAAACGGAACGAAACGTGAAAAAAAAACATGAAATGTTTTTCAGAAATCAATATCTAATAATCGTTTATACTTGCATGTACAATAATGATCGCAAAGATTTGCCCTCATCAACACCATAACTGGTTTCTGGTACACTTTACTAAAGGGTAAAGTTTGTTATTTAACGTGGCTAGTCGACGGAAGTCCCCGCTTTGAACGGATGGAACAACTTTCTAGCCGTGCCCAAGGGAGGCTTCATATACCTCTCCAGCATCAAGTCTAGGCCGATACTGCTGGAAGCAATCACCGAGCACTGAACACTAGTCGTGATATCAGCTGCGGCCGGGAATCAAACCCGCATCGCTGGTGTTGTATTCCAACCTTATAACCACTGCGCTACTGACTACCTATATTTTAACATTGTACATACACTTATACTTTCATAGATACACGTACCTTCATTAAATAACCTTGACATGCAATATTGCCGGGCATATTGAAAATATATACGTAGTTATCAATGCCGAGCCTTGACCCGCAAGTCGCCTTTCTACATGTATTTTATCAGATTATAAGAAAAAATAATGTTTGTGAAGAGAAGACTTTTTACATATTTCCTTGCATGTACATGCGTGTTTTAAAATACGATTATTCTTCTAACTACACTGACCGTTGTTGTTGTCAACATCTTAAATTACATAATACGTATATAACCAAATTAGCCCGTTATCTATCGTTTCGTTCCGTTTCGCAAAGTACCAATACCCACACAGGTATTGGTATTTTGCGGAACGGAACGAAACGAGACAATGTATATTAATAAAAATGAAAATTATCAGGAATATCAGATAATAGTTTGAACAACAGTCGAGCCTGGATCTGCAACTCATCTTTTTATGTATCAAGGAGAATTTATATGTTTGTGTTCCATGCATGTAATTGCTTGTTATGAAATATGATTTACATATTCTTAATTGAATTCATACTGTCAGCATTTTGAATAACATAAAACATTTGTAACCAAATTTTTATATTTTGTTTCGTTCCGTTTCGCAAAGTACCAATACCCACACCGGAATTGGTACTTTGCGAAACGAAACGGAACGAGCAAATTTTAATATGTTCAAGAATTATATTTTTAAATATATTTATTTGTAGCCCTGTCGAGCTTCGATCTGCAACTTGTCTTTTTATGTATGAAGATTACAGGAAAATCTGTATGTTCGTCACATAGTCCTGAATACTTTATATGTATTTCTTTGCATGTAACTGCTGTACTGAAATTACGGCTGAAAATAAGAGAGAAATAAAGAATCCCCAAACAAGGTACATAACGACACAATTAAAATGTTACAGGTTCGAATTGATTGAGCCTGTTTATGGACATATATTTCCATCTCGTTTCGTTCCGTTTCGCAAAGTACCAATACCCACACAGGTATTGGTACTTTGCGAAACGGAACGGAACAAGAACATTTTTATGTATTTATACATGAAATATTTCAGGCATTCATATTTTATAACCGTTTAGGGTTGCATGTACAACACTGGTCGAACCTTGATTGGTAAAATCATTGTTTTTCAAGTAATTGCCTTTAAAACAAAGTCATAATCCGAAATTACTGATACAATACTGTAACTTTATACATGCCTACGTACCATCATAGAGACATATACCTTGCTAAGATATCTCGACATGATATAGAGCCGCACATTATCGAATTAAAATAAATATTATCCTATCTTACATATTAAATAATAATTAATTCATGAATGTATACATGTGTAACTGCCTTGCCGCATCCGAAAGTTTAGATAAATATGATTCTTCATGTCGGCATTTTGAATTAATTTACATCATACATATATAACCAAATTAGCCCTTTCTCTCTCGTTTCGTTCCGTTTCGCAAAGTATCCTCGAGTACACAGTTCTGACGCACCTAAGAAAAAATCGTGGTCTTTTTTTAATTTAACATAAACAAAAAATATAATTTTCCTTTGTATGGTAAAACTGAGTAATTTATTCATAGTCTTACATTGTTTTCAATTGGCTGGCATCGTTTTTTCAACTAAAAATCACTAGTGGTCATGTCTGTATAATTCAGTGAGGCTGACTTGTGAGTACAATGAAACGACGCATCTGATTGGGTTTTCATTTAATCATTGTAGCATGCTTTTAAGAATTTAATTTTCCTGTCAGAAATAATGTACGAGGGAATGTTGGTTGCATATATTTTTTCTATTTCATTGTTTCACTGAAAATATGCCAGATGAGATAAAGTACTTATTGAAAAGGAGGTTTTGCAGGTGTGTTGTATAAAGTACACCAAGTAATAGCCCTGCATCAATAACTCGCCACATTTTGGCTTTCTAAAGCTAAAAGGGATGTTGACAAACAATACTTGTAAGAATGATGTCACACGGAATCCATTTAATAAAAATCGAGGTCAAAACAAAAAAGGCGTCGGAATAGTGATGCGTCGGAATAGAGTACCGTACGATACCAATACCCACACCGGTATTGGTATTTTGCGAAACGAAACAGAACGAGATTTTTTGTAAATAAAGGCAAGGAATTCATATATAATAATGCTTGCATGTGCAATAATGGTTAAGCCTGGATCTGTAAGACGTTTTTTAGCTTTAAAAAATACGGGTCAATAAACACACTGTAATTATACACACATACGTATACGTATCTTCATAGATATATGTACCTTTATTAGATATCTGGACATCGACATGCACTTAAGGGCCTCCATGGCCGAGTGTTAAATGTCGGTGACTTCAAACCACTTACCACAAACTATTGATTGGGTTCGAGCTTCAGTCGGAGCGTTGAATTCTTCATGTGTGCATGTACACTACAGGAATATATTAGAAATCATTCACATGTAAAACATTGCTGAAATAGAAAAGTAATGAAAATGACTGTACAAGGCTCATACCTGTGGACCACGTAATTTTTTTTTTCCAGTGAATTTGCAGTCGTCTGTACATACAAATGTCGTTCTACCTACATAACGGGAAACAACTTCCTCTAAAGTCGCGCGCTTTAAATGACGTCATTGCCGCGCGCCTTTTATGAATGAATGACGTAGATTTAATACAACAAGGTATGGCACTCTGGGATCTGTAAATTTACAGATGTATAATAATATAGTTTAAGCCCTCACAATTGTACATGTCCCATCCCCTTTCATGTTCAAAAGATCCGCCCCCATTTTATTCATGAAGTAAAAAAAAAAGAAAAAAAAAATTCCTATCTTCCTCCCTTCTTTCTATCCCCACATTTCTCAACTCACCAACACATCGCAAATGTAGGTATAGATACAGTGAGACTCCCATAGAAGGTCAGGGGTGGGTTGTTGTCTGAATCACAAATTCACTAACTTTCATAAATATTATATCAAAATTCCCGATTTTACTTTTGAATCCACCCAAGAACAATATCTTGGCCAAAATTCCGATATCAGACGAGCTTCCTCCTACGTCTTCTTCATGCCGGGGACCCAGGGTCTTGGTCGTAGTGGCGGCGGTCCCGGGCCTTTCCTGGCAACACCCACAGCTGAGCACAAACCCAACAAAATAGCTCATCTAGGACATGAGCCTACAATTTAGGTGGTCCAAATTGACCAAAATTCAGGCTCATGACAATAAACATTTGGCACTCAAAATTATCTCTATATATAATAATAACTACTCAAATTAGTTGTTTTTTTTCTCAAAAACTGACCAAGTTTGGAGACTAAAATTAGGTACTTTGGGTAGGGATGACGTTCACATCCCGGGGTCTGCACAAATGTGGCCTAAACCGTAAAGGTGGCTGCTGGGAGACCCTCATTAAACAATTCTATGACGTCATTTTATCGTTATGAATGAAGTTGTAAGTTCATACGCTACTCTTAGAAAAAAAGTGCGTTATGAGAATGTCTGTTCTGGTAATAATTGATATGTAATATGCAAGAAAAAGAATCAAACACCAGATGTCGATATAGACGGGAATATCTAGTTTTCGGGTAACTGTTTAGCGGAATCTCGGCCGCCGTAAACAGTTACCCTCGAGCTAGAAATTCCGGTCTGTACCGGCAGCCAGTGTAAGATTTTTTTTTTATATTTCACCGAGTGAGAATCAAAAGGTATATTTCACGAGTGGCGCCAAACAGCGCGTGCAAAAACCGTCAAAAAAAACAACAACAAACAAACAAAAAAAAGAAAGAAAAAGAAAAAAAAAACACTATTTTCCATGTTGCTTTTATTAAGCTTTAAGTACTCTGTATTTCGCTTGAAAAAAAATAAATAAACACAAACAAGTTTATCACCATTTTCAACATTTGTTATTCTCAAAATATTTGTGCAAACGATAGAAATAACGACCGTTTTTTGTTTGTTTGTATTTGTTGTTGTTTTTCAACCGACTGGAAAGAAACTCTGAGGCGAGAACAAAGTTAACCACATACAAAGTAGTCCAACTTTATTTTTTCTTGACAAGTTAGAATGGAAATACATCTTGATTTTTGTGCGCCCTGTTTTATACTTATATAGCACGATATGCCGTTTAGATGTTTGTAGGCCTACGGCCTTTGTAATTATATTACTGCGCATCTAAACTCCATGCCGTGCTTTATTATAGCACAGATTACTCAAAATTAAGATATATATTTCCTAATTGAACCACTCGGAAATTTATTTTCTTACCTTACTTATCACAAGAGTTTTAACAACTTTTTTGCCTAAGAACATAAAGACCTTTTACGATACGAATTTTCCCAAGAAACGGATGTTGCATTTCATCCCTGCGCATTCTGCGTAGGACAAAAAAGGATATATTATATCAGTATTCAAGAACTTCATAAACAACTTGTGTAATGTGAATTATTTACCATTAGTTTAGAATAGTTTATTTTTGATAAATAATCGTTAAAAGCGTGCGAAGGTTTGCTAGTACATTTTAAAAGCACTGAACTAAATTAGAGGTTGTGAATACGAAATTCGTGGGCAATATTCTCTTTCTATTCTCATTTTCCACAAAGGCATCAAACTTGTGTTTAGAGGTATAATGCTTCGTATATGTCAAGGAATGTTGCTCAGAAAAAAGCCACATGCCTACAAGGGTCACATTTGTAAGGATCCTCTTGCCGATGTCGTTCTTCATGTTGTCTGGAGAAGACTTCGCCACATAAGCGGCATCCATTTATTTTCTATAGGTATAGACTGCTAAGCAGTATCAATAACGCGGTATCTTTTTTTTTTAAGTGTGTACGCAATATCAAAATGTATATTTTCTGTAAATACATGTAGTGCGTTTTAAGAGATTTTTCGTGTAAAGGAAAAAAAAAGAAAGATTGAAATATATTTTTGAAATAGATTCTGCAATAAACTAACTTCCAGTCGTCTGAAACTTTCAGTTTCATGGACGATTTCTCAATTTCTGTAACATTTCAACGCCGGGTGTACGCAGTATCCAGAAACAAAATCTCATTCAACGCAAAATACTGACGAGAAATGGATGAGCTGTGTTACGGCCTTTAGTATTTAAAACTAGAAGTAAGGACATCTTCTTTGCAAAAGAAATTAAATTCAAATCTAATCTGATTGTTTTACATGACTCGTTTTTGTTCAAATTACCTTTTCAGGATGCGCGCGCATGGTATGACCCGCTTACATAAGAATTTTCTTTGACCGAGTCAAAACGACGGTGGAAGTGGTATTTTTCATGTCATGCATTTAACTATTCATGTTAAGATACCATGTATCCGTCACGTAACCATGGTTTTCTTGCATTATGTTAAACACCGGCATTTTTTTTTTTTTTTTTTTTTTTTTTTACATTTTTTCATAGCGTTTTGATAGGCCTTCAAAATAAGAGTTAACTTGCAATGTGTGGAAAGCTTGAAATTTCAACAAGAGATCATAGTGGGATCCTACCATTGAGCCTTTTTTAATGTAACAAATTTCAAGACTAGCTTAAAATCCTAAAAGTAGGTAACTATGTACGAATCAAGGTTATCACAGTCTTTGGACTTCTAAAACCAATTGGTAGTTTTAGCTCCTTACGAGGTACTTACAAACCAACTCCTTACGAGGTACTTTCAAACCAACTATCAAAGAGATCAGTCAATATATGAATGTGCAGATCTTAGATCGACAGGTGTACAAAATACACATATAAAAAATTATTCGATATTTTCGAAATATTTCATATGAATAAATAAAAATTTAATTCCTTTTCGAAAAGCACCAATATCAGTGTGTGTGTAGGTACTTTGTGGAACAAAACGAAACGAGATAGGAAAAGCTTTTTTTTTTTTTTTATGAAAATCAAATTTCATTACAAGCAGTTACATGCAAGGAAATATAAGACTTAGTTTTCCTTCCAAGAATATACAAATTCTTCTAGCACCTCTAACATAAAAAAGCGACCTGCGGATGCGGTCTCAGCATTGATAAATACATACAACCATAAAGGATTATTCGATATATGCGACTATATTGTATGTTTATTTATTTATTTATTATTTATTTATTTTTTGGGGCGGGGGGTGGGGGGTAAATGTCGCACGGATAATATCATAGGTCATGTGGCGACTTTTCTGCTTTGATCGTGGAGGAAGAACCTAGGCGCCCCTCCGCATTATTTTATCACGGATGAACACCTGTGTAGAACCACCGATCTTCCGCCCGCAAGCCAGCTGGGTGGCTTTCCTCTCATCGAGAATTAAATGCCCCGACAAGGCTCGGACCCACATCAGTAAAGGACAAATGGCTTGAAGTCAGCGACATTTAACACTCTGCCAAGGAGGCCCCTTTATTGCATGTCGGGTCGAGGTATCAAATAAAGGTACATATGTATATATTAAGATACGTATACTTAGGTATGTACTTAGTTACAGTGGATAACCCGTAATTTCCGATAATGACTTAACCATTTTTGCACTTTCAGTCATAAAAGATTATTATATATGAATTCGTAAACTATTTCATATTTGAAAATATATATCAAAACTGTCTCGTTCCGTTTCGTTTCGCAAAATACCAATACCGGTGTGGGTATTGGTACTTTGCGAAACGGAACGAAACGAGAGGAGAAAGGGCTAATTTGGTTATATATGTATGATGTAAATTAATTCAAGATGCCGACATGAAGAATCATATTTATCTAAACTTTCGGATGCGGCAAGGCAGTTACACATGTATACATTCATGAATTAATTATTAAAATAGGATAATATTTATTTTAATTCGATAATGTGCGGCTCTATATCATGTCGAGATATCTTAGGAACGTATATGTCTCTATGATGGTACGTAGGCATGTATAAAGTTACAGTATTGTATCAGTAATTTCGGATTATGACTTTGTTTTAAAGGCAATTACTTGAAAAACAATAATTTTACCAATCAAGGTTCGACCAGTGTTGTAAATGCAACCCTAAACGGTTATAAAATATGAATGCCTGAAATATTTCATGTATAAATACATAAAAAATGTTCTTGTTCCGTTCCGTTTCGCAAAGTACCAATACCTGTGTGGGTATTGGTACTTTGCGAAACGGAACGAAACGAGATGGGAAATATATGTCCATAAACAGGCTCAATCCATTCGAGCCTGTAACATTTTAATTGTGTCGTTATGTACCTTGTTTTAGGGATTCTTTATTTCTCTCTTATTTTCAGCCGCTAATTTCAGTACAAGCAGTTACATGCAAAGAAATACATATAAAGTATTCAGGACTATGTGACGAACATACAGATTTTCCTGTAATCTTCATACATAAAAAGACAAGTTGCAGATCGAAGCTCGACAGGGCTACAAATAAATATATTTAAATATATAATTCTTGAACATATTAAAATTTGCTCGTTCCGTTTCGTTTCGCAAAGTACCAATTCCGGTGTGGGTATTGGTACTTTGCGAAACGGAACGAAACAAAATATAAAAATTTGGTTACAAATGTTTTATGTTATTCAAAATGATAACAGTATGAATTCAATTAAAAATATGTAAATCATATTTCATTACAAGCAATTACATGCATGGAACACAAACATATAAATTCTCCTTGATACATAAAAAGGTGAGTTGCAGATCCAGGCTCGACTGTTGTTCAAACTATTATCTGATATTCCTGATAATTTTCATTTTTATTAATATACATTGTCTCGTTTCGTTCCGTTCCGCAAAATACCAATACCTGTGTTGGTATTGGTACTTTGCGAAACGGAACGAAACGATAGATAACGGGCTAATTTGGTTATATACGTATTATGTAATTTAAGATGTTGACAACAACAACGGTCAGTGTAGTTAGAAGAATAATCGTATTTTAAAACACGCATGTACATGCAAGGAAATATGTAAAAAGTCTTCTCTTCACAAACATTATTTTTTCTTATAGTCTGATAAAATACATGTAGAAAGGCGACTTGCGGGTCAAGGCTCAGCATTGATAACTACGTATATATTTTCAATATGCCCGGTAATATTGCATGTCAAGGTTATTTAATGAAGGTACGTGTATCTATGAAAGTATAAGTGTATGTACAATGTTAAAATATAGGTAGTCAGTAGCACAGTGAAACTGGAAGGTTGGAATACAACACCAGCGATGCGGGTTTGATTCCCGGCCGCAGCTGATATCACGACTAGTGTTCAGTGCTCGGTGATTGCTTCCAGCAGCCTAGACTTGATGCTGGAGAGGTATATGAAGCCTCCCTTGGGCACGGCTAGAAAGTTGTTCCATCCGTTCAAAGCGGGGACTTTCGTCGACTAGCCACGTTAAATAACAAACTTTACCCTTTAGTAAAGTGTACCAGAAACCAGTTATGGTGTTGATGAGGGCAAATCCTTGCGATCATTATTGTACATGCAAGTATAAACGATTATTAGATATTGATTTCTGAAAAACATGTCATGTAAATGATTTTTTTCACGTTTCGTTCCGTTTCGCAAAGTACCAATACCTGTGTGGGTAATGGTAATTTGCGTAACGGAACGAAACAACGAACATTGTTTCATTTTTTAGCGTGCTGCGTGTGAGTTTCATCATTGGACAGCTTATGTTAAGTACTGTTTACAAGACTATATATCCAGACCGGTACATCATATAAGGTTGCTCTCTGATTCATATACATGTACTAATGTGCTCGATTTCTGACTTGACTTGACTATTTGAGTTTACCGTCGCTTCGACAGTATTTCAGTCATATAGCGACGTCCAGCTAATTACAGGTGGAGGAAGACCCCGAATGCACAGAGGCATCCGGGTAGAACCACCGACCTACCGCAAGCCAGCTGGAAGGCTTCCTCACACGAAAATCCGAATGACCCTGCTGGGATTCGAACCCACGCGGTGAGGGACTGAGTGAGTGTTAAAGTCAGCGACTTTACCCCCTCGGCCACGGAGGCCCCCATGTTCGATTTCTAATCAATGGTATGCTTTTAACTACCAATTAAAGATAGGGTTTTATTCCTTTTCACTGATATATCTAACCCTTTTTGATTTTTGTTTCGTTCCGTTTCGCAAAATACCAATACCCGTGTGGTACTTTGCGAAACGGAACGGAACAAGACTAAAAGTTAATAATTTGCGAATTATGAGTTTCATTGGGCATTTTACATCATTTGACTATGATTATACAAAGTTCATATAATTTACTTTTATGATTATATTGATTTTCCAAATTTAAATTTGAATTCTTAATTTCCCCTATATGGTGCCCCTCGTTCCGTTTCGTTTCGTTCCGTTCCGTTTCGCAAAATACCAATAGCCGCCTTTAACCACTGCCATTACACAAGTCACGTGATGATAGTTGAAACCATGTGACCAACATTTATAGTTTTATAAATTAATGTTATATGATTTGATTTTTTACTTTTCTCGAAATCATGAATGTTATTTTCGTTAAATATAACGAAACTGATATGATATATTCAAAACTAGTCATAAGTAAATATTCAAAACTAGTCATAAGTAATTAAAGTAAATCCGGCCTATAGCAGCCGAAATCTACTTCTGGTGGCAGTGGTTATCGACAACTGTAAGGGGAGGTAACTACTGCGGCGGAGTTTGGTTAGCCTGGATTACCTGCCCCTGTCAGCATAGTACGCCGGGAATGGTAAAATCGGGGAACCAGTAAAATTAAACCGCGTGGCGTGACGACGTTAAGATTACTGGTACGCTGGGTTAAGTTGTTACTTCGCCTCAGTCAAGGGAGATTATCGGACACGGAATCTACTGAAGAAGGTTCGTACTTTTTAAGTCTGTGTATATACCGCCCGTTTTTTTTAATTCTGTGTACTGTATACCGCCCGTATATATTTATTAGACAAGGAAGTGTTAATTTCTTTCCTTTTATATGAATATTTGATATCGTTTTAACTGATATGATTTTTCTCTGGGATCCCAGAATATGTATTTTTAGAAATATCGACGCATTGTAATGCGCGGTTTTCTATCTTCCGGTCAGGATCTAGGCTGTAACACAGACATTTGCAGCACAGGCGTTCACAGGCCCGTATCCAAGGGGGGGGGAGGGCAAACTGCAGAGCAGAGTAGGCCCGTATCCAGGGGGGGCAAACTGCAGAGTAGATTCATACCTATCGATAGAAATGCAAATTAATCAGAATTGGGTTGTGTTTCTAAATGTCATCAGCTTTACTATTTTTACATAACTTTTTCAAGTATTATTTTTATGAAACTAACTCCTTAATATTTTTCCTGAAAGGAATAAATGCAAAAAGCAGGCCGATACATCATCATGTTCTCTTTTTTTATATTTATGAATATATGTATGTGTATTCTTGGTCTCTTAATATAGAGACCTTGGTGTATTTTAAATTTATAAAAAAAAAAAAACAACAAAAAAACTTGAATCATGATATGAAAGAATTTGAAAATTTCAATCTGCCATATTTTGGGACAATCCATATTTTGGGACAATGTATATATGTAGATTATGCATGATCACTAATTAAAATCAAATCCAGGTAATCAGTCATTGAGCAATGTTACTGATAAGTCAATGAATACGAAATACTAAACCGTCCTCGGTGGCTGAGTGGTTAGAGCGTCTGCCTTGGGAGCTGGAGGTCGTGGATTCGATCCCCGGCCATGACATACCAAAGTTGTAAAAAATGGTACTGTTAAAGCTCCCTTGCTTGGCGCTCAGCACATAAGGGTAGTTGCAGGACTGGTTGGACCAGTGTCGGGATAATGTGACTGGGTGTGGTATCGTGCCACATGTCTTAACGGCATGATACATCGTCTCTAAATGACTGAAATACTGTCGGTGGGACGTTGAACCCAACGAACAAACAAACTTTACGTGCTAAATAAAACGGATATTAAAAGATTTTATATAAAATATCAACATCTTTAATTACTGTATATTGTTTGTTTTGTCACTGATTTAACATTTAGAAAAACAAATGTACCAAAAATCGACACGCAGAAGGGGCCCAAACCTTCTGCAACCACCCGACCCTAAAGCGTGCGCCTGATTTCTTTTTTTATCTAGGAAGTCCGTGTGTGAAGGCTGCTTCCAGATCGACAATTAAACAGTAAAGATTACCAAGTTCGAACCTAATACAGCATATACCCGGTATTCCCTTCAACATATTTGACAAAATAAATTTAAATTGATTTCTTTTCTAAAGATTTAAACAAAACTGTCTTTTACAATGTTGAGTCTAAAACTGATGACTATTCAAAGCATTCACTAATTGATAGTGTACACAAGTCACTTTTGGGGGGGGAGGGGCACTTATTAAAGCACTTATTAATTTTTTTCATGCCAGTCTGACCCCTACCTTTACTACGATCATTTTTTTGATACAGCTGTAGTCAAATACTATTGCACAGTAGTTATTCAAAAACATGGCTTTGCAAACGTAAAATATAAGATTATATCGCTCAAGGCTAAGTCCCACTTGACATTTTTTGCCTAGGGGATGTACTCCCAATGGAAATTGATGAGCCTCGGGAGGCGTCGGGAACAGGTTTCCCTGTGTCCGGCAAAAGCTTCAAAAGTGTTGCGAGCTATGTGAAGTCATTGGGAGGCCTCGGGAGAACTTCATTGCTTGCATTGAAATTTTACCCTGTATGTTCTCGAAGTTTTATCGGGGAAAACATGCTGGGGAAACATACGCAAAGCTTCCTGGAAGCTCCTGGGAAGCATTCACGTAGCTTCTGTGAAGTATTTTTTCCTCCAAGGACCCCCCTAGGCTTTGGTGATGTCTTGAAGGTTCGGCAACCTTTTTGTAACACATTCCAGATCTTTTGATAGAATCTCAGAATATTCGCAAAAAATGGGCAAGCGCACACTAAAATGTTTTGCTTTTTTTGGTCAACTTTAGACTGAGACTGTAAAAAAGGCCATGGGACATTGCTGGGGGCATCCTCATAAACCCCCGAAAGCCTACCCTTGATTTTGTCCATCACAAAATTCTCATAATCTCAATAATCTTCCCCGAGTCATCTAGGATGGTTCGATACAACGATACATCCCCTAATCTACGGGGATATTCCCCCGATGATGTTTCAAATTCGGTGAAGCTCCGGGACACCTTCCCCGATCATCGGAAAAATTTCACGAGCATCGGGAGCCATCCCCGATAATACAAGGCCATTGTACCATAGCCGAAACATCAGTGAACATTTCAACGAACCAATCCCAAAGTTTCTCATGGGACTGCTCCGTCTTTTTGGCTCAAACATCTGATGCCATCGGGAGAAAATTTGTGTATTTCCAAATCGCCGATGATTTTTCTCCAGTGGGACCTAGGCATTAGAACCGTGGTCTTCAAGTTTCAAAACAAAAACAACAACAAAAACAACAACAAAAAAAAACACCTTCACTTTTATCCCCAGATACCCTTAATATTGTATCTCCGTCATACTAAAAACCTTTTTTTTTTCTTTCCTGGACCCCCCTAGCACTCACATCACATTCAAACTTTGCCTCTCCCCAGTGGAAAAATTCTGGATCCGGGCTTGCGTTCAGCATGACAAACTGTATGCAACCGTATGCTTACAGTTAGCTATGAAACTATCGCAGTGTCATAAACCACGACGTTGACGTATGCCCATGTACAGCATAAGGGAGCACGTGAACAGTATGCTATATGGTCCTTAGACAGCTCCATAGCTGACTGTAAACAACCGGTTGCATATGGTTTGCCATACTGAATGCACGCCAGATGGGAATCGTAGTGAAATCACGTTTTTTATCGTGGCAAAAAAAGGTGTACGAGATTTGAGTGAGATTTCGCTGAGACGCTTTACATCTTGCATACGCTCATCAGACAGACGCTTTAAAATATCACGCAGTTAAAAAAAGAGATATGTGATCATATCAAAGACATGCATACATTTAGTTTCCTTCTTGTTTTCCTTTATCATAATTCCATTTCAAAAATCATTTTTTTTATCGTCAGTCCAAAACTATTCATTCGTTAATAAATTAAGTATTAAGTAAAATATTTTCTCATTTTAGAATGACAAATAGATTTAATCAGAATTACATCACAGACATTATATGGTGAGTATGTCTATGATCACATGTACGTTTTTGTTTTTTTCTATACCCCTCAAAGAAATAACTAAGAAATCGAAATAATTTGAATTATTATGGAACAACAAAACCTACCAATATCATATTTTTGGCACAACATTATCTTGAAAGAACCTAGTCCACATATGTGTACCCATAATTTGTGATATCATTCTACTTTCGATTTGGCGATATCCCCTTAGGAGGCATGACAACCAGTACCAAAAATATCATGTTGCGCCGAGCGGCTCATTGATGGGACTAATTATTAACTAATTGCTCGAAAAAACCGTATGTAAGCATCAGTTCACATCTTGTAGTGATTGGCTATTGTCCCGAAGTTGACAATATGTCACACCCAGGACCATAAATCATCCCAATCAGTTTGTCACCTCTCCGACACTAAGACACCCATATCAGTTAACCCGGGTAACTCTGATTACCCCCTGATTGCTCCCAAACAGATATTACATAATCATACCAAACAAGCAATATATATCATTTGAAAACATGGTCTCTGTGGAAACCCAACACAGATACAGGATTTAAACAGAAAAAAAAGGGATTTGGATTTAAAGGCATGTAAAATGTTTATTAATGTAAATCATATTTTTGGATTATGTCAATATTATCATATATTGTTTCAGAGATGTTAATACCTAGATGAATGTAGCTTCATGATTGTTTTTAGAATACATCCTGTAATGAAATTTCTTTCATTATGGCCTCATCCATATCAGTACTCAGTACATTCAGCGACACTTTTATTAAGTCTAAAGAATATATCTATGCACAATAATATTTTTAGCTAAAGCACTGAAAAAAGTAAAAAGTGTAAGAAAAATGCCTCAAATGATGCAATGAAGATATCTCAATGAGGTACTGTAGTAAATATTCACAGAACAGAGAGGGTGAGGTTTGATTTAGAACAGCCCTTGTAGATTATATAATTATATGAGGTTACTGGTACTTTTAAACTGATTATATAAACACAGAAAATCATTGTTTACAACTTATATTTTTATCTTAAACAATGCATAAAATAAAGAGGGTGAGGTTATATCAGCTTTGTAGACTATATATAAGGTGACTTTTAAACTGATTAAACATAGAAAATCATTGTTTACTACTCATATTTTTAGCTTAAACAATGCATAAAAGTTAAAGGAATGGAAAATTAATTATGATATAATTGTGTTGAGATTAACAAAAAAGTTTTAAGCATTTTTAGCCATTTGTGAACGATTATCCTTTGAAGAGAGAAAAGAAATATGAACGCTAGCTAATGGTAAGCAGATTTTACATAAATAAACACTGTTCATGTCAACAACGCGAAATAATATCAGGACCGAACTAAAAACACTTTAAATCTTTATTTAGGTGGATTAATTTTTTTTTTTTTTTACATCAAAACTCACTCTTGCGCAATATTTCAAATGGCGACTGTTTCAAGTTTTACACATTTCTCGTTATCTCGCGGTCACATGACATTCCACATGCTTAATCAAGAGTTTTCTCTTGACTGACTCTTTACCTGTATGGAGTTGCAAATCTATGGTGAATATGTCTATGGCTATAACTATACAAAACCGGTTCTTATTAAATGCATAGATCTATTCAAAATATATTTAAAAAAAAATCCTGATTATAATGGTTCTTACATTGCGCTTGAATTATCACGAAGTGTCCTTATATTCCAGGTGCTGATCCAGGATTTTGGGTTGGGTTGGGGGGCGGGGGGGGGGGGAAGTCCAGCAACTACTGGTTCTTATATTGTATTAATAATATATAGCATGTTTAATACCATATATGTATAAACACACATGTACATATTGATTTAACTGAGAAAACAGTTACTATATCGGCATAATATTTTTTTATGCATGGCTATTAAAATATTTTTAAACCATATAACTAGAAATTACTAAATTGTTAAATAGTTCCACACAAAACAATCAGTAAATACTGATTAATTCAATAACAAATAGTTTTTAAACATCACTAATTACAATGAATTGTTAATGAACAAACAATAAAATCACAAGATTATATGTATACAATTCATGGGGCATGTGTAATTAATTAGTTACAATATATTTAATATCAGTAACGGTAAACCAGTTATCATAATATGGGCAAAACATTTATACTATGTATATAATTATTCATTATACATATTTTATTTATGAACTTATGTTGATATTATTTAAAGTTACATGATACTTACATTTTTACGATCATCTTAAATTATACCACATTCAATATGTCATTCTTAGTCCTTTAATGCATTAATGAATTGTTACCGCAACTGGAACCTCTCTTTCAAACAGAACACTATACTTTTGATATCATTTTGTTTTCACATATACATATCGAAAGTATTATTTTAGGTATTTGAGTCTTATACATCTATATTTTGGATACACAAGCAAGAAATGATATCCAGATTCTATCATAGATGAGTTGCAAGCACATAATCCATTTTTCTATCTGTTCCATAGCATCTCCTACCTCAATATTTTTTGTTCATGGCTATAAGATAAACAAAATTTACTCAAAATCTTTGATAATCATTTTTTATTTATTATTTCAAAATACGTTTCATATCTATATTCTGTTATGTATTTACAGTTAGTTGCAAGATTTGGACTATTATTTATACATTCATGCCATTTCTGTACAAACTTTGTTTTAACATTGGTACATAGTCAGTATCTACGTCAGAATTATTCCATATTTTTAGCTCACATGAGCACAACGTGCTCAAGGTGAGCTTTTCTGATCGCCTTTTGTCCGTCGTCCGTGCGTCCGTCCGTGCGTCCGGCGTCAACAATTGCTTCAAACAACATCTCCTCCTAAACGGCTTGGCCAATTTGAAAAATATTTTGCAGGAATGTTCCTTGGATGAAGCTCTACTAAAGTTGTATAAATGGTTCTGGTCCATCGCATAATTAGGTCACAGGAGCTAAAAATAGATTTTAAAAATGAAAATTTAAAAAATCTTCTTCTCTGAAACCACAAGGCCTAGCCTTTTGATTTTTGGTATGTAGCATGATCTTATGACTGTCTACCAGGATTGTACAAATTATGACCCTGGGGTCAAAATTGGCCCCGCCCCAGGGGTCACTTGATTTCACATAGGCTAATATAGGAAAAACTTGAAAAAATCTTCTTCTCCGAAACCACAAGGCCTAGCCTTTTGATTTTTGGTATGTAGCATCATCTTATGGGCCACTACCAAGATTGTACAAATCATAGCCCTATGGTGATAAATGACCCCGCACCAGGGTCACTTGTTTTACATAGAGTTATATAGAAAAATCTTAAAAATCTTCTTCTATGAATCCATAAGGCCTAGAGCTTAGATATTTGGTATGTAGCATCATCTTATGGGCCACTACCAAGATTGTACAAATCATAGCCCTATGGTGATAAATGACCCCGCACCAGGGGTCACTTGTTTTACATAGAGTTATATAGGAAAATCTTAAAAAATCTTCTTCCATGAATGCATAAGGCCTAGAGCTTAGATATTTGGTATGAAGCATCATCTTATGGGCCACTACCAAGATTGTACAAATCATAGCCCTATGGTGATAAATAACCCCGCACCAGGGGTCACTTGTTTTACATAGAGTTATATAGGAAAATCTTAAAAAATCTTCTTCATGAATGCATAAGGCCTAGAGCTTAGATATTTGGTATGAAGCATCATCTTATGGGCCACTACCAAGATTGTACAAATCATAGCCCTATGGTGATAAATAACCCCGCACCAGGGGTCACTTGTTTTACATAGAGTTATATAGGAAAATCTTAAAAAATCTTCTTCTATGAATCCATAAGGCCTAGAGCTTAGATATTTGGTATGTAGCATCATCTTATGGGCCACTACCAAGATTGTACAAATCATAGCTATGGTGATAAATGACCCCCACCAGGGGTCACTTGTTTTACACAGAGTTACATAGGAAAATCTTAAAATATCTTCCATGAATGCATAAGGCCTAGAGCTTAGATATTTGGTATGAAGCATCATCTTATGGGCCACTACCAAGATTGTACAAATCATAGCCCTATGGTGATAAATGACCCCCCACCAGGGGTCACTTGTTTTACACAGAGTTATATAGGAAAATCTTAAAAAATCTTCTTCTATGAATCCATAAGGCCTAGAGCTTAGATATTTGGTATGTAGCATCATCTTATGGGCCACTACCAAGATTGTACAAATCATAGCCCTATGGTGATAAATGACCCCACACCAGGGGTCACTTGTTTTACATAGAGTTAAATAGGAAAATCTTAAAAAATCTTCTTCTATGAAACAATAAGGCCTAGAGCTAAGATTTTTGGTATGTAGTAGCATCTAATGGTTCATTACAAAGATTTTCAAAGTCTTGGCCCTACGTCGATAAATGACCCTGCGCCCAAGTCTTCTCTGAAACCATATGGCCCATTGCTTAGATATTTGGTGTGTAGTATTGTCAGGGGTAAAATGTTTTAGATTAAGTTATGTCAGAATCCCTGTCTGTTTAAAAACCTTGACATCAGTTGAAGCAATGGTACTCAGGTGAGCGATTCAGGGCCATCATGGCCCTCTTGTTCCAAAACCTAAGGTTTTTCAAAAGCGATTGAATTTCAAAGACCCAGTTGTTTTTTTTGCTTGACTATTCAGTATTTTAAACATAAGCGAATCTTGATTTTTTCTTATCTTAAAAAATATATTTTAATGTGCATTCTTTACATATTGTAGATAATGAAAATCTTCCATGTGATTTATGCCTAAAATAAATTTACAATATTTATATATATATATGTTAAATTTCACCAATTTCATATACTCCCCACACATCTGAACAATATGTTAGAATAGGTGTAATCATTCTGTCAAATAACTGTAGTTTTGTTGATACATGTATATCAAAATTTAAACGTTGAAAAATATATAACAAATCTGACATCCCTCTCATTGCTTGTTCAGACAATGATTTAATTGCATAGGACATATTGCCAATATAAAACATATTAATACCCAGGTAACAGAACTTATCCACAACTTAAATAAGCTGTTCATTTATATTCCACTGACATTTTTTTTCTCCTTTTTCCTTTTTCAAAAATGCATATTTTTGCTTTTCTTGCATTTATACGCTTTATAAACACTTTCGCTGCCTAAAAACAAAAAACGGCGGCACCAATAATGTGTTAAAAACTCATTTATCTGATTTATAATGGGCACACATGATAATCAGGTAATTTACTAGTGCTATATCTGAGAATATATTTTAATGCAAAAGAAAAAAAATCATTTTCTTCTTTCGCACTTGTCAAAAAAAAACAAAAACATCTCAGATCTGTCTGAGACAGGTATAACTGAATGGATCCAGCTTTTTCTGCTTTGATGGACCGGACAATTTTCAATGTATTGACTGCTACTGCTTGTTTAAATGGGTGCCAAACCAACAAAATGATACAAGAAAACTTAAGTAAAAAACAAACTGAAAATGACATTTCGATTTTGATCAAATTGACAGACTCTAATTGTCACACATAAATTTTAAAAAATTGTGGATAAACGCACAAAAAACCCAACTTGGTTGATTTAGGGGGGCGTACGCCACTTCCGCCCCCTCTAAATCCTCCCTTGTATTCTAATGAAGAGGAAATGAAACCATATTTAAATGAATGATCTTACAAGTTTAAGTTTACTAAAAGTTCCTTCCAGGGCATTTCTATGAAGTATGAAGTGAAAGCTGTTTTTCAGCATTTGCATTTAACCTTAGTTTACGAAGAGAACAAACTGTATTGGTTTACTATGGTTGCACATTTCTCCAAGTCAAAACTTTCAGTATCCAGTCAATTCGTAATCTAACCAATTCATAACCTGTTGTTTTGTTTTTTTGTCAATTCGTTACCTGTTTTTAATGGTCAATTCGTAACCTTTCAAAATATTGGTCAATTCATAACTGTGATTTGTAACCTCCTGTTTCCTGGAGTATCCAGTTCTCGACAGCATATTGCAAGAAAAATGAACAAAACAATTCCTCACTTTTATGTTAAATATATCATCAAATGCATCAAAATCTTCCCCTCAAATGAAATAAATTTTCAGTTGTAATTAATAACAAATTTTAAAAAAATAACTGTTAAAAATCCAGCAACAGTAAAAAAAATTATTTCCAAAATAGCATCTGGAGTTCTTTGGTGTAAAAACCTTATACAAAGGATAAATGGTCATGCTGCATTACCATTATCAAGTATAAAGTTTGCTATCATATTAATAACAGCTATGGCTCTAAATGACTTCCGTACATAGTATTGTTGAAAAGTGTATTCATAATCAAACATAGAACAGATGTTCAGGGGTTTACTTGAGGATTTGACTTTCACTTGTTTAGGAGGCAAGTTACTTTGAACATCTATTAGCCCCAAGTGAAAACAGGTTTCCCGATCTTTAATTTAGTTGGTGTTTGTTAATGTATAAAACTAAATATGTGTAACATTAAGGAGAATTTTAGTTGATATGTATCAAATACAATTTGCAAGCATTTCATACCTGATATACTGTAGAAAATAAACAAAAAAAAACGAAAGATTTCATTTTACATAAATTAACTTGCCTGCCAGGCAATCTTCTTTGAAAAATCATTGCCCACAGTGATTTTAACCCGGCGCAGGCAAGCGGGAGCCCACTCAAGAAAACCCCTGATGTTAGTTTACATAAATCAGTGATCGTATGCTTGCTGAGTATTATCGGAAGATTTAACAAGTGGTTTAAAAAAAATCATAAAAAGAAGCGTTAGCGAAAATGGTAAAAAATGGGTACTTCTTTATTAAATGAATATTTTTACTTGTTTCCCATACATTTTCAGTGAAACAAGGATCAGTCATTTTTGTTTATTGTCAATGGTTTCTCTGTAAAATTACATCACACTTGACGTCAAATATTGCACTAGTGTAAATAGCCTGAGAATAGCAATATGGCGAGAACTCAATACTTGAGGATCATTTGCCAGTGTTCCATTAGGTAGATATAAACTGGTATCATATGTGTAATTAGGGCTTTCTGTCTAAAGTAGAAAGTCATTGGTTTTTTTTATGTTTTTTCTTCCTCATTAGGGTTTTCTGCCTAAAGCAAAAAAGTCCTATTGGGTTTTTTAAGTTTTTTCTCCTTATAAATATTATTTCTCCTTTTGAGGTTCAAATTAAAACAGGTTGCCAATAAACCAGCAGCATGAAATTTCAACAGTAATCAGAGTGACTTTGGCCCTTTTGAATGCAGCAATTTTCATCCTGATATGACGTCATGTGAGGTCACAATTGAAATATGCTACCAAATTTGGTTCGAGCTCTGCAGCAGTCATTTCTGGTCCGATTGACTTGATATCAGGGTTCTTGAACAGCCAGCATCATGAAAATCAAACAGGATGCAAAGCTATGCAGTCCCCATTGAATACATTTTTGAATGGCGTCATTTGATGTCACAGATTTGATCTGCTATCAATATTAGTTTGCGCTTTACAGCTGTCAATTCTAGATGAATTTTCATTTTTAGCTCAACTATTCAAAGAATATGAGAGCTATTGTAGTCACCCTGGCGTCGGCGTTGGCGTTGCAGCTTTTGGTTAAAGTTTTGCGTGCAAGTTACTATCAACCTTATATCTCAATAACCGTTTATGGTATTGACTTGAAAGTTTATAAATATGTTCAGGGGCATCAGACAACCAAGGTAGATAACTCTTGACTGAATTTAATATGAATTGGCCCCTTTTCTTAGAAAAATTTTCTATCTAGTTTGTATCTCAATAAGCATTCATGGTATTGACTTGAAAGTTTATGAATATGTTTAGGGGCATCAGACAACCAAAGTAGATAACTCTTGATGGAAAATATTACAAATTATGGCCCCTTTTTAACTTAGAAATTTTGGTTAAAGTTTTGCATGAAAGGTACTTTCATGCTTATATCTCAGTATCCAGGCATGCTATTGATTTTTAACATCTTTAATATGTTAAGGGGTATCGTACTTTCATGGTAGATAACTCTTGATGGAATATGTTATAAATTATTGCCCCTTTTTAACATAGAAATTTTGGTTAAAGTTTTGCATGAAAGGTACTTTCATGCTAATATCTCAGTATCCAGGCATGCGATTGATTTGAAGCATCTTAAATATGTTTAAGGGTATCATACTTTCATGGTAGATAACTCTTGATAGAATATGTTACAAATTATTGCCCCTTTTTAACTTAGAAATTTTGGTTAAAGTTTTGCATGCAAGTTACTTTCATGCTAATATCTCAGTGTCCAGGCATGCGATTGATTTGAAGCATCTTTAATATGTTTAGGGGTATCATACTATTCAGGTAGATAACTTTTGATGGAATATATTACAAGTTATGGCCCCTTTTTAAACTTAGAAATTTTGGTTAAAGTTTTGCATGCAAGGTACTTTCATGCTTATATCTCAGAGTCCAGGCATGGGATTGATTTGAAGCATCTTTAATATGTTTAGGGGTATCATACTATAAAGGAAGATAACACTTGATGGAATATATTAAAAATTATGACCCCCTTTTAACTTAGAATTTTGGTTAAATTTTTGCATTCAAACTACTATCCAGCTTATATCTCAGAAATTGCTTGTGGAATTGACTAGAAAGTTAAGGAGTGTCTTCAGGGGCATCAGAAAACTAAGGAGGATAACTTTTGGGACTGAATTTTATACAAATTATGGCCCTTTTCTAACTTGGATTTTTGGTTAAAGTTTTGCATGCACAGTGTTATTGTGCTTATGTCTCAGTAACTAGGCATGGGATTGATTTGATTTTAAACTTCATAAAAATATTAAGGGTATCAGACTATCAAGCTGTATCAGTTTTGACTATTATTACATACAGGTAAGTGAAGGGCAAGAATTGAAATAGATTTCATTTGATTTACAAGCATTTTGAATAGTCAAGCGTGCTGTCCTCTGACAGCTCTTGTTTCACAGGTGATGTATGCCAGGATAAGTAATTGAATCTGATCAGGTTTTATATGGTTTACAGAGCAGAAAGCCCTATCTTTTGTTCAGGACAAAAGAAATCTAGTTATTATAAATTGTTCTTTTTTTAAACATGTTTTAAACATAAAAAAATCTACCCCAAATTGTATTATATATGGAGAAACAGGAACACTACCACTCTCAGTCGATATTGAAACCAGGGTAATAGAATAATGGTCAAGATTACATTTACAACCTGAAAACATCCCTTTTAAAATATCCAAAATTTATAACAATATCTTATAAAAGGGGTCATGCTGGGATTTTTTACGCCCCACCAAAAATGGGGGTGGGGGACATATTCATCGAAACACTTGAATTTGACAGCGTTATGGGCCTTTGTTTTTGAAAATATGAAATTTTTATGTTTGTGATGCATGTAACTCTGATAGTATTTGTGCTACAGACTTGATACTTCATTTGGGCCCTTGTTTTTGAAAAATATGGAATTTTATGCCAGAGAACCAACTGAGCATGTCCCGATCCTGATTTCTAAGGGAAGCTATAGATCTCAAAGCTCTGATTGGCAAATCTTGATGATTGGAATGTGAATGAAAAAAAAATTAGAAGATGAATGATTTCCTGAAATCTGCTTTAAGGGGTGAATATTCTTGAAAGATGTTTTGCAAAACTTTTTTTCTCTTTGGAACCAGCTAATGCTTGAGCATTTATAAATGTAAAATTTTTACAACAATAATACATAAATGCACAGATATATATATAACAAATAATATGTTTTATTTTATTACTTATGAGTAATGTTTGTAGTATATCATATTAATTTTACAGAGCTAACATAATTATAAATCTTTCAGTTTCTGATTTTATTTTTCACTGTTTTTGTTTCCCTATATGTGTCATAGAATTATTGAAATTATTACTCTTGCCTGTTTTTAACTAAAACGCTGATAACTTTAAAATATATATTTATGCTCAAATAGTATTATAGTAGTAGTGAGACAGTCCAGGGTTAGGACCACAGGGTCTGTGGTTTGGATACTGTTGTGGGCACCACTTAACCTCAAATTGTTCCACTCCACCCAGATGTACCCTGTTGCAAGGTTTATTCAGGTCATACATATGACTTTCAAGCCCAATATGTCTCTGCTGCTTATTTATGCGATTTGTGCATTTATCCAATGACCAGGGGATTAACATGTAAAATCAACTGAATATGAAATAGTAGTAGTTAGCTTGAAAGTAGACTTTAACTTTATATTACTAACCAACTTTTCTTACTGTAAGCAAATGTTATGAGTTTGTATGTTTAATTATAAGTCAATAAATAATGTCATTAGTTTATGGGATATATAAAATCATATAAATTTAAACAAACCAAAGCCCAGTTATCACCAGTCTTGCCCTTGACTGATTGTTTCAGTTTCAATCACTATGACTGAGATGCTGACATTGTGTTTTGTCATTTTTTTTTTCTTTACAGGTCAAATTATGGATCAACATTTTCGGAGGAGGAAGAAAAGGAAATTGGAGATGGATAGAGAAACTGGACCAGAAAAGACCAGTGGATGTAATGAAGATACATTAGGAGTAAAATTGCCTAAATATTCAGTTGAGGAAACAAATTCCTGTTCTGGATATGGAATTGCACCTTCTGGATCTAAATCATCACTTCTTTGTAACTCTGTTCAGAACAGAACTGCAGCATTATATTGTAGTTGTAGTGAAACAATGGTGGCTCACAGATTCCATCAAAGATTGGAAAATGATCTTCCTGCAGTTTTAAAGGAAGAAATACTTGCATATGTCAAATTCCTATTGACTTCCAAAATGAATGATAAGGACTCATTTATTTTAGATGGAGATACTGATTGTGGAATGCAAATCATTGAAAAGAAAACAGGAGAACCAAATTTAGATTTTGAATATGATCTTGTTTACAGTTCATTGATGAATGATACTGATATTTGTCAAAATGAAAGAAAGGTATTTTCAGAAGAATATGAACTCAGGAATACTGAACATTCTTTTGCTTTACTTAAGCTAGACAACAGTGAATGTCACACTTGTGAAATTGAACTACCTGAACCAGATGATAATGCTCTACAGACAAGGCTTAAAAAGGTTGTTAATAGTGAAGTCAAATCAGATAGTGAAAGTAATAGATCCCCAACCACGATCTCAAGTTCTTTAGAATCATCAGATGATTTTCCGTCAGGCTATCCTCGGTATTTCAGTGATAGTTACACTGGAGCCAAAGCTTCTCTCTCAAGTCAAGTCTTCACTGAGTCAGTCACTGGTGATGGATCTGCCTACATTACTGAACCTTTATTTGTTCAGTTTATGGGTAATAAAATTCAGAAAGGCAGTTTTCTTTTTGAGATTGTGGATAAATTTGTGATGTTTGAGTGTACAGAAAATAATTGTATTGAGGACTTTGTGTTTGTTGAAATGATTGAGGATGTTCTTTTGACTGGAATGATATCCTATTTAGATCATCAACATGACAGAAATGATACAGTTGAGGGTCAAGAAGATTCTGAAAAAGAACCATATACAACACAAACACATGAGTGTAATGTTACTAATGAAAAACAAACAGATCTTGAATTTGGACAAACTGATGTTATTGACAGTATTTCTTATGGTAAAATACAAAGTAAAGAACGTGCAGAGCTAGTTGAGGCTAATTTTGCTGATAACAAGATAGATAGTAATGGCTATTCAGATACACCACAGGGAATTGATGCAGAGGAAAACGTTGGTACTCAAATTATCAATCCAGAGCTGTCAGGTTCAGAGTTTCTCAATGTACAGCATGCTTCCAATAATGTGGCGGATGTTCAGCAAGAAGTAGAGAAAAACGATGATGGATCCAGAATTGATCTATTAGAAATAAGACAAGAAAATAAAGAAGCAAATCATGTGGAAGATGAATTCAGAGAAATCAAACTGGATCCTTTCCATGAGGATAAAAAAGTGTCAGTTGTTCAGAATGAGGTTCTAGAAATGAAAGAGGGATTGTTGGGAAAGCAATGTCCTATTTTATTGATGGTGCTAGGAGAGAAACCCTTGAAACAAATTGTTATGTCAGGATTTACATTTTCTGTCACCTTTTCTCCTTTTGAAAGGTATTGCAGTCTGACATGGATAGATATTGGCACATATGGATATTTTTTTTTCCAGAAGGAATTTGAAAGAGCAAATCAGGAAAGAAATGAAGGTACTGATACTCCAGGATTAAGAAAAATAAATTATGTGCATAAAAAATTATGTCTTGAACCTGTCATGCATGTCTCTGAGTTAAATGACAGTGGAGAACAAATCTGTTTGGAAAAAGAACTTAAGCAACAGCAAAAGAAAAGTGGGAAGCAAAGGAAAAAACATAAGAAGAAGAAAGAGAAAACCTCACGCTTTAGTACTTTTTCACCACCATCGATGATGGGATATCAATTACCATCATCTGATAGTAGTATTGAGGATGAAAACTTGTACAGACATTCAAAGCCTAGAAAATACTGCAGAAAATGTCAAAAAAACTGTTCACATTGTTTATGTGCTAGCAGTCACTTTCAACCTCGCGCTGAAACTGAAGGAAATGTATTTGAAGCACTAATAAATCAAAAAAGCTTGGATTCTGGACTAGGGACAATGCAAAGTTTGTATTCTTTTCATTCTTCTCTTGAAAGCATAGCAAAACAGAAATTGCTCTCCATGAAAAAAGCTACAGCAGCAAAAACTTTGAAAGAGGTAGAATTAATAAAGAGTTCACTTTGTAGCTTGGAGGAAAGGATAAAAGGTATTACACGAGATTTAAGTCACTTTAGGCCAATCAATGTGGATGTGGCCCTCTACCCTGGGTTAAACTCCTATTTTGAGAGATTCCCAAGTGGATCAACACCAACTCTGAGTCAACAAATGCAGTTTGAATGGTTGAGAGTGAGTTCATTTGGTACATATACTGGACAGGGCAGCTGTATCAATCTAGCTAGAAATGGTTTCTATGCAGAATCAGATGCTGGACCAGCAGCCACAAGGTGCTGCAAATGTGGGGTGGTGGTAACGGACTGGGAATACCTTGATAATGTAGCTGACAGGCATCGCCAGTTGTCCCCAAATTGTCCATTTGTAACAGGCCGTGACACTGAGGAAGGAAATGTATCAATATTTGATGAAGCGTCAACTACAACTTCCGTCACACCAGAGCCTCAAGTAAACACAGGAACATCAGAGGGTGCCAGTGCGCTGTCTGTGGGCCATTTGGCCAATGCAGAATTTACGTCAGTGGCTTCCACAAGGTCTGCCACACAAGCTTCATCCAGTTCCTCATCAGGAGCATCATCATCTGAGTCATCTAAGAGTCAAGAAAACAAGTTAACCAGTGTTCCAGGTGACAGTAAGGTAGGTTGAATTTCCATATTGATATCATATATATCTTAAGAATTTTGGAGACACTTTTTTTTTTATTGAATCTCTATATTTCTTATCATGAATATATTTATATAACATATTTGATGGCTTTCATTATTTTGATTAGGACCATTGCTTTCTTGACTTTATTTAGTAAATCTTTCAGTACTTCTTTTCATGTGCTTAGAAGTATATCCTTGGGTGCTGTTTAATTGATTTTGTGATCTAACACCAATATAAGCTCTCATTCATGTAACAGACAAATATATAAAGTAGATACACCTTTCTCTCTACGTGGTTTTAGAGGGGAGGGAACTATTGATAAGAATCACATAAATCTAATTGTCCCTTACATTGTAGGGGGTAGAGGATAGTCTAGGTTATCTACTGTTCTAGATAGATATAGAAACATCAAAATAGATATGATGCAATTCATACTTAACCCTTTATCTCATGAATATTCATAACAAAAATCTGACTTGATGAAATCAGAATACTACTTATTTACCTAACTTAAAATGGTATTAGAAACTGTAGAATTTCCTTTGCGTGTAAATATTGTAAGGAGCTTTTTGGTTTGTGTCTGCTATTTGCAAAGGTGTTAAAACATGTTGCATGAGGTTTATGTTGTTTAAACAAAGTACATGTGACATTTTAATTTACTGATTACACATAGCTTTTATAGTACATTTGGGTTTGGCAATACCTGAATAGGTTGCTTAACAGTTTTGTGATGATAAAATGTACAGTATAATTTGATTCCCATTGAGTCCCATTGAGGATTGATTAGAATCTTGGCATATATGCTGTGTTTTTGGCAACTTTCAACAGATAATTAATTCTATTTTATTGATAGCTATATTGCCAGTAACTTGAATCAGTCACAAGAGAGATTATCTTTAGCATATGTCTATAATGTACTATACGGATGGTTTCTTTTTGATTTAGCAGAGAGATCTTTGATTTCGGGTGGGCTCAGATCAGGGTAGGAACGGCTACCTGCTCTTCGTTATAGGGCTGTGTGGAAACTATTTTAAGTTTTATCGAGATTTTTTTCGACATTTTCAGATTCGCGAGGCTTTTCTCTTTCTTTACGTATATAATACGACATGGTTTGTTGAATCGCATCGTCATGGTATTTCGTAAAGTTCCTAAAAATTGGTGTTTTTTAAGCATTTTCATGTTGCACTTAAATTTTACTGTTTTCTGAAAATAGTTTTCTCAGTTGCAAATAAAATAATTAATGCTATATTTGTATATTATTGTTAGAAATTCATTACCAATAATAATACTTTTTTTTGCATCAAAATCAGACAAAAATTAAAAAAGATATATTATATATTCTAAATGTAGGCAGTCGTTATAAAATCATTAATTCTGACCATTTCTAAACAAATAACATAATTTCTACAAACTTTTTGGGTAAATGACTAATTTCTATTTGTATTATTTTATTCAGACATCAGTTAACCAAGCAATACTACATGATCAGTTTGAACACATCATATGCGTTAAAAACGCAACCTTAAAACACTGGCTTTTTTTGTATAGTCCGTAGACCTAAGTTTAACAGCAAACAGTTGTTAGACTGATTACTTTATTCCTTTGTCTTTATCATTTTCTATTTCAGACTGATGAACATAAATAGACACCAGAATGGTGTTCTACTTTGGACAGCTTGTGTGTTCACAACACGCTGTCAAACTTTGTCCGTAGACCGTATAGTCCGTAGACCTATGATTTCATCACCATTATTTCTGACATCAATGCATTAAGGAATACTTTATTTACTGTTTGTACAAGGTTTTCAATCCTGTGGTTTGTTAAAAATATAAAAACCATCATTTTTCTAGTTATTTTTTATAATTTTCAATGAATTTAGTAAATTTAGCATTGAAACTGCGAATATTTGATCCAACCATGGAGTTATTATTTATGATGCACTAAATGATGTTTAAGATGCTTGTTTAGGTACACACTAACTAAATAAGCAAGACTACCGAGCATGTATGTAGTATTCCAGTGACTGAATCACTGTAAATATGGATGATGAAAAAGTCTACGGACTATACCATATTTCTATAACATACAGTTTTAACATATTATTTACAGTAAAAAGTGAAAATGAAGACAAGGGCAAAATAAATGAATCTGAGAGGAAAATGGAAGCAGACAAATAAAAAAAGAAACTATCTAGAACAGAAATTATGAGGAGATACAGAGCTAAACTGAAGGAACAAGTGTCAGGACTGCCACAAAATACGCCCATCACAGTATGGGGACTCTCAGAAATAGCTCAGAGAAACAAGCTATTGTCTCCTAAATCCCATTAGTTAATGAATGTTACTTAATAAAACAATCATGTTGAAACATTTCCATTAATTTGAAGGAAAATGTCTCTTTTGACTTATTCAAGTGTTCAAGGGCCATAACTTCTAAGTCATTCACGCGATAATGCTGAATATCGAACTCATCCGCGATTTTATGGCCATGCACATGTGTGGAAAGTTTGAAAAGGATTGGTCTAACGGTATTGAAGTTAGAGCCCAGACAATCACAATTTCAAGTATTTTGTGTACGTCAAGGGCCATAACTTTTAAGTCTTTCACGCGATAATGCTGGATATCGAACTCATCCGTGATATTATGGCCATGCACATGTGTGAAAAGTTTGAAAAGGATTGGGCTAACGGTATTGAAGTTAGAGCCTGGACAATCACAATTTCAAGTATTTTGTGTACGTCAAGGGCCATAACTTCTAAGTCATTCAAGCGATAATGCTGGATATCGAACTCATCCGCGATATTATGGCTATGCACATGTGTGAAAAGTTTGAAAAGGATTGGACTAACGGTATTGAAGTTAGAGCCCGGACAATCACAATTTCAAGTATTTTGTGTACGTCAAGGGCCATAACTTTTAAGTCATTCACGCGATAATACTGGATATCGAACTCATCCAAGATATTATGGCCATGCACAACAAATGTTCCACGCCAGCCCGCCCGCCCGCCGTGAGTGTTCACATAATACGCCCCATCTTAAGATGGGCGTATAAAAACCGAACAAAATAGAGGCAGCACGCGAAAAAGATTGCGAGAGAAAACGGTTAAAGAGAGCCCAACAGAAGTGTGAAATTATGAATGGAAAGAGGAATCTTCATGAAAAAATAAAATCACAACATAGGAAAAACATGGAAACATACAGAGCAAAGTTAAAGTCAAAAAAGGCAAAGGCAAACATAGACAAAATGAAACAGCTGAAAACCTCAGAGTCAGCATTTAAAAAGAAAAAAGCCGTTTTAAATACACAAAGATGGAGGATGAGAATCCGACTGGGAAATACTGAAAGTAAGACAGACAGTGTTGAAGATACAGGTGAACAGTACTGGATCAAACAAATCTGTGTATATTGGTCAGATTATGGAACTGAACAATAACACCAGGGAGTTCAAGGTTTCTTTTATGAAGAAGGTTTCACCCAGAAGTGAACTGTATTTCTGGCCAGAGGAGAAGGATGAGTCATGGGAGCTTATGTCCTGCATTACTCGTAAACTTGGCCAGCCAGTTGTCAGCAACAAAAGCACGAACCGGAGAGTTTTGTTCACATTTATGAATATTCTATGTTAATAGCTATCAGTTGAAGTTTTTACTTAAAGTGTTCAACAGTTAACAGTTACACAATATTTTGATGTTATTTTTTTCTGACAGTTAGTTAATTCTTAAATTTTGATAATTTTGATAAAAAAAATTATGACTGATATTTTTCTGTCAGAAGTTTACTTTTTCCAACATGCAATGACAATCAAATGAAAAAAATACAAACAAATGATATTATGAACATTTGAAATAATTCTCAACTATTTCAATTTTTTTTTCCTGCTAAGATTTATAAGTTATGTCTATACAACTGTTTGAGATTGCCAAAGAACACTATAAATTTCTGTATAGTCCGTATACCAAACAAATGATTTCTTAATTCTGTGTAAAATTGCTTTACTGTTACATAGGGTCATTAGTAAGTATTGTTAGTTGATTTGTTGTTGTCAGTGGTGTATATGCCACTTAAATATGTAATGCTTCATTTGATTTGATGTTTTTCATCAGATGTGCAGACTGGACATGACTTAAATTTTACAAGATTATGCTGAGAATGGTCCATGATCAGTTAAAAGTTAAGCATATTACCATGTTTTATAGATTTTTGAGTTTACCAAATGCAAAAGTAATATTAGACTCCATTTAAGTCACATTAGTTTACTGCTTTATAATATTTAATAACTGTATGATGTATGTATAGTCCGTAGACTTTTAAGAACATGAATTGTATAGCGAATTTTGTAAACATTAGTACTCCATATGCAAAGAGAATTGTATGTTTTCTTCTGTATGGAAACTGATGGGTGTGCCAAAGTACTAGTTGTCTTTCAGTCTATACTATTCTATCCATCGTTGTATTTGACAGGATAGTGCCATTTCTTTGAAAGTAGAGTACAAGGGCTAACACCTATTTTTTTTTTTTAAAAGAGGCATATTTTGTTAAGAAAATGTTTATTGTTATGGTTGTAGCATATTGTTCTATTGTTCAAAGCTGTTTACAAGTTATAAAACAATAAAGTTCATCATTTATTAACTTGTTATTGTTCACTGTGTATAGTCTGTAGACTGCAATACTATATGTAAAGACAGTGTGATAATTTTTTTATTAGTTATGCGATCTTGATGCCGTTCGGAATAAATATGCCCAAGTGTCTATGTAGTCCGTTCTCGTAAAAATTGAAAGAATTTATGCAACTTTATTTTTTGGTGTTCGTGCAACATGCTGTCCTACCCTGATCTGAGCCCACCCGTTTACTATTTTGATGGATATCTACTCACTCATTTTCATCAGTGGGTTTTATGGTTCCGTGTGTCAATGGAAATCTTATTTATAAAGTGTTTTCTTACACTTTAAATAATATTTTATCCTCAGGACATCCCATGACAAATGTTGTAAAAATAGACATGATTGAGACAAAATAAAAAACTTTAAATTAAGCTTCAATTTATCAAACAACAGATTTTATTAAAATAAACACGGCCTGAGCTACATATATTGATCTGATTTAGCTTTTAATTTGCAAAAAAAATAAAAAAAACGATCCAATAACACCTTCCCCCAACCGACCCATAAAAATAACTGATAATTGATATCAAATATATAGACTTGATTCCATACAGAAATAAAAATAATGGGGATTATATAGAAAAAAAAGACCAAGAAGGAGTTCTGTCTCATAATCATTACACTTTGCTAATACCATCTATTTATACTTGTTTCAAATCAATATCATGAATAGTTGAGTTATGCTCTGAACAAGTATTGATATAAAATATACAGTATAAAGGGAGATAGAACAAAACTTGGAGCAGGCAGCATTATGGTTCTTGGTTACTGCACTGCTCCTACTTGCTTTCATGTTATGTTTCAAGTCCATACCTTGTTTTTCTTGAGTTTTTCTTCAAACAAAACTATATAAAAAGTGTGTGTGTGTGGGGGGGGGGGGGGGTTGCTTTCATGTTATTTTTTATATAGATTTTTAAATTTTAAAAATTTTTAAATGTCACATTCATATATAAAATTTAATAATTTATTTAATATATACTAAATAAGTTATTCCTTGGATAGAAATTCATTATTAAATAAAGGAAAATAATTAAAAATTGTTCCAGGCAGACTTATGATTCTTGTTTTCTGTACTTCCAAATCTCACCATCTAATTCTAAATATTTAAAGTTTTAAGTCAATACCATGTAAAGATTTCAAGTTATGGCCAATGTTAAAGTTGCTGACAAACCAACAAAGAGGGCAAAAAAAAATATGCCCCCAATCATAGATCTCAGGGGCAATTAATAAACAACAACAAAAAACTTCCACATTGTCAAAAAATAATTATAAAAGATACATTTTAGAAAATGTAGTAAATACTAGGCACTCTTTTGATGATGCCAATGTTGTATTTTAACTCTTATTGCTAACAGGAAAAAACAATGTCATGGGGGGGAAAACACACAAAGCTAAATATAGATTACATGTACTATTCTCTGGTCAAACATGAAAGAATAGTTTTATATTAGACAAAATCAGTTTGATTTAGATCAGGTCCTGTTATTTCCAAATAAAATAAGGAGTTACGTGTGGTTTTCATACTCCATCTCAAACTAAGCTCATTATAGTTTCAATAAAGATTTGAGTGTGATATTAAGTTTGATCCTAAAGTCAGACTTAAGTATGTTTAGGGAAAATGGGGCCAGGTCTCAAATACTAATGGATGAATTTGACGATGATGAAATGAATGATGCTGGTGATGATAACCATACATCTACATGTTAATCAGGAGGTTGAACCGTACCAGCCAGTGGAGGATGCTGAGAACCAGTCTCTACCTAGACTTGGGGGTGGGACGAGGGACAAACCAGCGCAGGCAGCTCCTCCATCCAGACCACCAGGAAATAATGCCTCAGGTACTGTGTCTTGATACCCTGCGTCACTTGTATAGTGCCCACCCTGAAGCTTACAGGGAGACCAGCCACCCCATGTGATGCTTTGGACTTTTAGGAGAAAGAGAGATGTTATTTGCCTGCATGTGCTTCTGCTCCAGAGCTTATCATCCATATGGATAAAATCCTATTCATGTTGCTGAAACATTGCACCAGTTAATTTAAACAGCTAAAAAAAGCAAAAATTATCAAGCAATAAAAAAAGAAGAAAGATTTTTCAGTGTCCAAATTATATACTGTTGAAACTTTGCAGATGTTATGTTGATAGAAGCAAAAAAGCTAAAGAAATTAAATAGAAAGACTTGAAAATAAATAAAGTAACAAAAAAGACAGAGTGAATAAGATTATAAATCCATTTTCCAGCATTTGCTAATGTTGCTATGATTTCATTTGAGTTATTAAACAATTTACAGGAACCTCTGGTGCAGTTGGAGCAGGAGCATTCGCATCACAAGGTGGTGGTGGTGGTGCCATGACAGGTGGGTCTCCTGCTTCATGTTACTATCTGTCAATCTGTGTGTGTCCTTCCAACTATCTGTCTGCAGACATGCATATAACTGTGCTCAATATACTTGTTCTTAAATGAATCTTGTTTCTATCTTGGCATGTTAAGCGATGTGTAGAGGTCTGTGATAGTGCCTGTCCTTTCTACCAAAAGTTTGTCTGTGATGTTAGCTACTCACTCAGTACTCTTAAATGAGAAGCTAACACTGTGAGAAGCTATCACTGTTTTACTTTCAGGGTTGTAAAATTCATGAATTTATCTCTGGCTTTCCCTTTCACTTCATAAATTTGAAATATTTTAAATTAAGAAAATGCAAAAAAAAATGCGGTTTTTCACTCACGCAACATTAAAAAGTTAATTTCAATGGGGAGTGGTAAGTGGATTTTATACCCCTGACTATCTCAGACCACGAGTTGTGGTAAGTCTGATACGGGATTCCAGTGGTTTCATTTGTTGTAAAATGACATATGAGTTATAAAAAGGCTTGGCTATTATAAGGAGGAAGGAGTTCATGTCTGTAGAATAGAGTCATGTACACCCATATCTGCAATGTTTAAATGTGGAAGTACTTATGTTAACTGGAATCCCAAACTGTGACTTCCCTGTATATAGAAAAATGATGAACTTAAGTTAAGTCTTTACATCCTTCCTTTTAGTGGTATTGTGTATAGATTTCTGGGAATATTTTCCTTGACTGTTCATTGTGCCCTTTTCAAGGAATTTTTGAAGCATCGAATAAATTAAGGAAAGATTGAGAAGTGTGTTTTACTCACTGTTGCTTTTGAGTTAACTTGCACTGCGACAGTACTTTTGTCATGTGGCAACAGTATATGCATGATATAGGGATGTCCAGCTACTTACCGATGGAAGAAGACCCCAAATGTACAGGGGCTCCATGGTACCAACTGCAAGCCAGACAGAAACTTCATGTTACATAAACCTTTTTTTTTATCTTGTGTCCACTTCAGTATCATGACATTTTTACATTTAGTTGATTTGAATTAAATGAATGTAAGTGCAATAAGATTTACTAATTGATAAAAATGAGTGTATGTGTATTCGGGAGATCTCAGATACAGTTTGGTTAATAGAGCCACTTGCCACCCAAGACCATGTAAAAAATATTAATTATTCTCCCCTGCACAGATATTTAAAAAAATAAAAGATATTAAAGAAAGTATGAGATTTAATAGATTGCATATTATTGTGAAAAAACCCCAACTAATTACATGTATATAAGAAAAATATATGTCTTGAAAATGAGATTTTATGTGCTGATATTTATAAGGAGTGTTTCAAAATTTTATGCATTTTCTTCACATCTTTTAAACTTTTTGATATTTCTTGATTTTTGCCAATAAATGTAATGATGTATATATAAATTTCGGGGCCGCCGTGGCCGAGCGGTTACAGTCGTGGACTACAAATCTCTCAGCCTCTCACCGCTGTAGGTTCGAATCCCGATAGGGACTTCGGATTTTTCATGTGAGGAAGCCTTCCAGCTGGCTTGCGGTAGGTCAGTGGTTCTACCCGGTTACCTCTGAGTACTCAGGGTCATCCTCCACCTGTAATTAGCTGGATGTCGCTATATGATTGAAATACTATCGCAGCGACGGTAAACCCCAATACAATACAATACAATATATAAATTTCACATTTCAGAGTGTTTGTGCAAACCTATTGTAACTGGCCCTTCATTTGTATATAGTTACCATTGTTTTGCACTAAGCTTGTCAATTTGTTATATGATTCCATTGAAACATAAGTTCTATTGCAGGACACTCGAGCATTTTCTATTGATATATTATATCACAATGTGTGTATCGTGCAGCCACACGGTCATTACTGGACGAGATGATATCTACACTGGAGAATCAACTGGGTGGAGAGTGGATGTTGGTAGCGCTGAACCTGGGTCTGACACAGGTGGACATTGAGAGAACACAGGAGCTCGAGCCTCACTCCACTCGTAGACAGATCCAATCAGCATTGACACGGTAATGGCCTTAATATTTGTATCTTATTCTGTGAAGGATTGGCCTTGTCTGGCGGCATCATCTACACCTTGTTGGGGTAGTATCTTGAATAAATATATGTCATGATGTTATTTGTATTGGTTATAATAGCTAGCCTTGAACCAGGCATGATGTTCATAAAGTTTATTGTATACATGAATATATTAAACTTTATTTATTTTACATTGATTATGAAACAAGTTCTGACAACTTATATTAATCACTCTCGATGGCTCAGATGGCAGCATATGTGGTCATTATTGTGGGAGGAAACTGGAGAAACCTGGGGAAAACCATGTGTCTGAATGGGCGACCACTGTACCCCTCATGTACATGACCAGGAATCGAACTGGGGATGCATTGGTGAGAAGCGAAGCGCATTACCACTACGCTATCCAGGCACCCAGTGAATATACCACATGAATATATGAAGACTGCAATTACAACGTAAACATTCACAGTCCTTGATGATACTGCCTGTAAAAGTGTTTATTATTTGTATGTTTCCCAAACGAAGTTAAGTGTCT
>CM037779.1:45232697-45282697 GCA_021229015.1 Solen grandis | reverse complement strand
TCCGATATCGGAAAATGTTCCGTTTGTACTTCACGACAAATTAGAACTGATAACGTCACCACTCCTAAAAATGAATTAACAAATTAAATCCTGTTATTTTTTTCTGTGCAGCTTCCTGGATTGAACTGTTGTTAAACTCTTCATTCCTATACCTAAGCGAATTAATATGTTGATGGCAGTTTGTCATTATGATTACTCCCCCTTCCTCATTTCATCATTGACATTTCCCCTAAGCTTTATTTGGATATTACTTAATTGGTTTCTTTCTAATTTGGATACGATTTATCTTCAGAGTGATTCCAATGCACAAACATTTACAGCAGCATAATTACCGAGGAAACAAATATAAATGTTTGCACACATCGGGGTCTCCGTCGGTAAACATAGGCAGTGCATACAACAAACTAGGCAGATATGGACGGCAGAAACCTAACCCGATGTGGCATCGAACGAGGCTGGCACGTGCATAACTGACGGAAGTGCTTTATGATGACGGTATTGCCCTTATGGGTTTTATATGCGTCATATCTCACGTTCTAATGACCCTCTCAAAACGCAACCATTGGCAACCCTTGCGCCAATAATGTTGCAATAAAATATACTGAAAAGGCATGAATCAGGTTTCCTTTTTTGATTGATTGTATTTTCGAGTGCATAACAGTGTCGTAATTTAAGAAACAGGTCTCATAATTCAAGAAATATTTATTAAATTTATAAATGTTTATTTTTTTTTATTTTTTTATTTTTTTCTTCTTTTGCTGTTGTTGTACTAGCTGAATATAATTGACTTTCACCTATAAAATAAATCAGTGAAATAGAACGGAATAAAAAGCACAGTTTATTCAAATTGGCGTAAGGTTTTCATAATTCAACATACAATAGAAGTTTTCGTGTGTTATAGGAATAGATTACTGTTGGTTTTAAGTGAGATGGTCGCTAACGAGTGGTCATAAGTAAAATGCAGATGGTTGCTAATGAGGGGCCATATGTAAAATCTTATACGTTTTTATACGCTTTATACGTTTTTAAACGTGTCTGGTAAAGACACGTTTGTTGCATGCATATGAAATAGTTGCAAATACAAATAATTGTAAAATAATCTTAATAAAGGGACCGTACATTTTATGTTCACTGGTTTGCTGACTTGATTCACATTCTATGGAACAACAGCCTGTAATTATTGACATGTTTAATCCTCTTCCTCAGGAATATACATGTACATATTATAAATTCATGAATACTTATTTACTCAAATTTAACTTAAATATAAACTATGGGATTTTTTTCTTTGGATTGCATACTGTGTAGAATTTCGGCGACAATTGTGTTTAGGCAAACAAAAAAGGACCCTGATCGATAAGCACCTGGGGGAGACTTCTAACCTGGGTTGATTTGTTTGCCTATGCATCAAGGTATCTTTTTAAATGCTAAAATGTTGAAATCAGACAAATTTAAATTTGTCTGAGTTCGTTTTGGTTAAAATCTGAAATTATCATTTGACTCTCAGAATGGAAGACCAGTATTTACGAAACTCAATTCGCCTGGGCAATGGTCATTCCAAAAGTAAGTAAGGATTCGGTCTGGTTTTTATGTTGCTTTATATTTTTATGCACGTACCTTTTACGTTATTCCTTGGTTTTTTAATATTTATTACTACTTCCATAAATTCATTCTTTGCATGCAGAAAGGACTTGATAATATCCTTACACGTAATTGTTAAACAATATTGCTCTCTGTTAATCGGAGATGCGTTTGTATTCCTATTATGGTATTTGAAAATGTTATGAAGAATATGCGTGAAGGACCGGAATAAATATGTTATCGTGGGTGGTATCGACTAACATGAGCTATCGAACGAGGTTATTTAAGTAAACAATATGTTTTAGCTATATGTCTGAAATGGTAAAGATAGACGCAGATGAACATTATTTTTACCTAAAAAATGAAAATATTCGTATATTACATTTTAAATCATGTACGGTTGAAAGACAGACTAATGTTTAGCTAAAACCGGATAATGCTCGTGATATTTTATAAAGACTTACCTATTGGGGTCAGTGGTACTATGGCCGTATTCTTTGTGACAAAAATCAGCGTAAAACAGGATATGCCGGTCACATGACTGCCTGCACAGGTCATGTGATTGAGCAAAGTGAAAAGAATGTAGCCGGCGACACAAATATACCACCATTATGACAGGATTTAGTTCTTTTCTTGAAAGCACGAAAGAATATGGGGACGAATGCATTAAAATACGTCATAAAATGCTGTTATTGGGTTAAAATTGTCAGGCAATCTCGGAAAATGTCCGGATATAGAAAATATTTGTAATTAACAATTGGTTAAATGTTATCGCCATTTTGCAAAGAAATATTAGCCCTATCATTATGATTTGCTTCGAGAAAAAAAACTTACTTGCCAACATTCGCCATTACTTATCGGTCTAATCTAAATGGCGTATTCGGAGTTCGTCGGCTAGGTTCTGAACCGCAGGGTCATATAGATCAACCGGCTCAAAACGGCTTATGCTGGCTGTTCATTCGAATACAGCTAATATCAAGATTATTCTTTGTTCTTGATTTTGAACTCGCTGTGCCGGAGATCATGTAAGGGTGGAGGAAGATCACGACTGTCATCTGGTTAGAACCATAGACCTACCGCAAACCAGCCAGAAGGTTTCCTCGTATGAGACATCCGAGTAACCCTGCGGGGACAAGAATCCACATCGGAGAGGGACTGCTAGATAAAAACGTTTATAGTTTTTAGGGGTGGGGGCATATAGATTTGACTTTGTCCTTTCGTTCGTCCCGAAAATTTGTGACACGCATAACTCCGAAAGTATTGCTAATACAGACTTGAAACTTCATATATATATTATTCAGGACATGAACTTGTGCACCTGGATATTTTCAGCGAACCATCGTTGAAGTTGACAGAGTTATGGGCTTTTGTTTTTGGAAATGTGGATTTTTATGCTTGTGACGCATGTAACTCTGAAAGTATTTGTACTACAGACTTGAAACTTTATGAATATATTATTCAGAACATGATTTGCGCGCCTGGGTTTTAGCCTTTGTTTTGGAAAATGCGAAGGGTAGGGGCATCTGTGTCCTCTGGGAAAATTTCTAGTTTATTGTTGTTGTCAAATAAAATGGTTGGCGCATGATCTATTCATTATTGCGGCATAAGCGACTTTTCGAAAATAGAATAATCCAAAATAAGTCGATAGTTTGATACGATTTTTATATGTTAAACGCATTTATATCGAACCCCAGATACAACTATAGGTTATTGTAACACCATAAAATGAATTACTATCCAAAAATGTCGTGATCTAAACAACTATTCGTCCGCATGTGAGATAATGTACGTGATCAAAACAGTTACGCACCTGAATAGGAGAGCTTTCATGTCAGAAACAAATTTTGTATCATTATTATGTATTTGACACAACATTGATTTTTCAACACTTTCGCTTAAATTTTAGCATATTTGTTATGTTCAATCATCAGATGATCTTTAAAACATTGAGAGGTTCTCGGTGCTCAAAGTAGAGAATTAGAGTCTTGGAAAGTGGGGTAATAAAGTTGTGAGTGTCTGACGTCACACACAACTAAAACACTTTGTGTCGTAGGGTGTTGAATAAAAATAAAATTTGCTTCAAATATGTTGCTGTTTTAAATATTTTACTTGAAATTCCCTATCTCATAATGTCTAAATATAAGACAAAAACGATACTAACTTCTACTAACAACAGCATTTATCTTAACCAGATCATCACGTGATATTTGGCGGGTGTTTTCAGGGAGATTTTGGCACACAAACAGGAAGGTCATTCATTTTTAATAAGACCAAAATACATCTATTCTTGGAATCAAATATTACTGGTCTTTTTCTACGTTTCACTCATCTCATTAAATTTCACACCATCACAACGGCTTTTATTCATGAACCCCGACACATGCATACCTTGTATTCTACCGTAATTGCTTTACAGCAGATCGCGAATCAAGATTTAGCAAATGTCTACAATCCGGTTATCAACAATAGACCATTTTACTCCGATTTTACATCTACATGCCGGTGTATAATTCTACACTTTGTTCAATGAGAAATAGACATACATTTGCGATTTTCCCCAGTCAATGATTGGTTAATTTAGATCAGCGAATTATGCCGAGTATTGCCGAATCCCTGGTGAAATGGTGTGTTTGCTGGCAAATAATTCTCAGCAATTTAAAAACTTTTCCTGCTCATTTTTTTTTCAGAATTGTTGGCTACATATTATACTGATCATGCGTGGTAAGGGTTTACCTCATGATATACTGTAGACCGGACTTTTCATCAGTGGAGTACTTCAGGGAGTACCAATCTTTCTTCAAGCAATCAAAAATACAATACATGGGGATATCTATATAGTGCAGTGGCCATCAGCTGTGGTGGTCTTAGTTAGCTATTTATTAGATGAGGATGCTAACAATCTGTCGCTCCCTTTTTGCCTGGTAGATAAGTTGTCAACTTGTCATATGTGACTTTTAAATTTCCAAGCAGATTTTATAGCAGATATTAAGCGAAATACTAATCGAACAACTGGTAAGAGACTATGTGATGGTATCAAAGTGTATTCGATTTGTTTTCGTAAAATTGTTTATATGCATATGTAACGTAACGTTAAAAAAACATTAAGGTAATCCATCCATCATTATATTGTGATCATGGTCCATCAAATGATCATGTGAATTTTATAGAAAATGCAAGCCTTTATTGACTTTGAGAAAATGAGCCTATTACTAAATATATGCTTGCATATGCATTGAAGTCTTTTTAGGATTTGAAAAACCATGATTATAATTTAATGATGGATGGATTACCTTAAACCTGACGAAATCATACAGCCGAAACGTTGTTCAGTAAAATGTAAAGTGAAAATGAAAAACGTGTTCAACCTTTTCAACGCTAAATATTTTTTTATAGAAAATATAGAATATAGATCTTCCAGTTCAGTGAACTGGCAAAATCACCAACCATATTTCTACAAATATGCAGAAGTATTTCAGGTGTGTGAAGTTAGCGCGTAGATCGTAGATCGTAGATCGAAACTATAACTAATTTTCTTTGTCGATCTGGGTCGTAGATCGTAGCTCAACCATTCAAATAAACCAAAATAAATGGTTGAGCTGGGTCGTAGATCGTAGCTCGACCATTCAAATAAACCAAAATAAATGGTTGAGCTGGGTCGTAGATCGTAGCTCAACCATTGAAAATGTTCATGGAATGGTTGAGCTGGATCGTAGATCGTAGCTCGACCATTGAAAACTTTCATAGAATGGTTGAGCTGGATCGTAGATCGTAGCTCAACCATTGAAAAAGTTCCCGACGGAAACTTTTCCGACGAATGAGATATTCCCGACAAGTACAAATATTTTTTACGGAAACTTCTTTCCCGACGAAAGCATTTTTTCCGACAAATGCAATTTTCCCGACGAGTACAATAATCCCGACGAAGATAAAAATATTAACAAAATACAATTTTCACAACTAATACTAAATTCCCGACATATAATTTTTCCCGACGAACAGAAAATTTCCCGACGGAAACTTTTCCGACGAATGAGATATTACCGACAAGTACAAAGATTTTGGACGGAAACTCTTTTCCCGACGAAAGCATTTTTTTTCCGACAAATGAATTCCGTTTTTTTTTGGTTTTTTAATGGTTGAGCTACGATCTACGACCCAGCTCAACCATTTATTTTGGTTTATTTGAATGGTCGAGCTACGATCTACGACCCAGCTCAACCATTCCATGAACATTTTCAATGGTTGAGCTACGATCTACGACCCAGCTCGACCATTCTATGAACATTTTTAATGGTCGAGCTACGATCTGCGACCCAGATCAACCATTTATTTTGGTTTATTTGAATGGTTGAGCTACGATCTACGACCCAGCTCAACCATTTATTTTGGTTTATTTGAATGGTTGAGCTACGATCTACGATCCAGCTCAACCATTCTATGAAAGTTTTAAATGGTCGAGCTACGATCTACGATCCAGCTCAACCATTTATAATGGTTTATTTGAATGGTTGAGCTACGATCTACGACCCAGCTCAACCATTCTTTGAAAGTTTTCAATGGTCGAGCTACGATCTACGACCCAGCTCAACCATTCCGCGAACTTTTTCAATGGTTGAGCTACGATCTACGATCCAGCTCAACCATTTATTTTGGTTTATTTGACTGGTTGAGCTACGATCTACGACCCAGCTCAACCATTTATTTTGGTTTATTTGAGTGGTTGAGCTACGATCTACGACCCAGGTCGACAAAGAAAATTAGTTATAGTGTTGATTTACGATCTACGATCTACGCGCTAACTTCACACACCTAAGTATTTCACACATATGTTATCTGCAGACATTCGTAAATTATTACCAGTACTATTTAGTTTTTTAGGGGCGCTGCTGCCAAATGGAAACATACATGAATTATATATATTCATAATTGCTACACTATTCCCAATCCCCAAAGCAGAAGACCTCGCACATATCTCTAACACTGCGTCGAAGTTTGCATCCGCGCCTTGAGATTCTTTTTTAGCATTTCGTTTAGCAATTATCGTTTTGCTTTACGGTATTTTGATTTTATGACAGAGGAAATATCATTTACTTTTTCTCCTATGACTGTTAGAGTGGTTTATAGTAAATATTTTATTGACAGGTGAGAGTATTGCATTCAGAAATAAATCATTTAAGATATAGTTAGCTTCCTGACCTAAAAAAGATACTAATTTAGCTTGAAGCGTGTACACTGCCTCACAGTCTTCAGTCTCTCTTATGTACACGCATTCATGGAAGAGCCCTTATGCTGATCTTCACTAATCTGTGTAATTCAAACATCGATATTACGATCTGTTTTATTTTAAGGAGTTCGTCAACTGGACGCCAATAGTTACTCGTTTCATTGTTTGAACTTCAAGACATTTTTTGCTGTAAGTCAAAGTGATTGGGGTCTGGTGCAGTTACAAGATAGATGAAACTCAAATTTATTTGTGCAGTTAAACACATTGACCAAACAATTTTGCAGTTCAGCATAATAAAGTTGCCCTGTCGTGAAGCCGATAACTGTTTCCATTAGACAAAAAAAACATTTTGTTATGCTTGTCCGACGTGTATTTTAAACACACATGAAAAGATATTACAAATTACAATACCTGAAGTGCTTAGATACGATAGACTTTGATGCAGTTTCTCTATTAGAACGAAATGCGTAAGAGTCATGCACGCAATATGATATTGTAAATATCTGGTCAGTAGTTGACTAGTTTAAATCCACACAAAATGGGTATTTCCCATTTAAAGGATAGCCTCAAAACCAACCAGAATGTACACACGGCCTTGCAAATATACAGGACCCACGCGGTAGAAAATCGCGTCTACATATTCAGTTAAGACAAGCCATGGCCCTGGACTTGGAGGGGATATCCATTTGAAAATAAATATTTACGTTATCTAGAACTTACTTCAAAAAAATACAGTTTATATTTTTGATGTACACAGGTCGATTGTTCAATATAATTACAGCATTTAATAACTAGCCGCCGAAGTGCAGCGGGTACTATACAGGCTTTGCACTCGCAGTTTCCTCGGTTCCATTCCCCGGGAAAGGATCACCTTTTTTATATATTTTTTTTATTATTTGTTTTTTTTACAAAACTATTGTATTACAAGATTTATTTGAAATTGTTGATTAATGGGTTTTAATTTAAACAAAGATTAGCTACTGCTGTTAATTAAATTACTGTTTAACATGTTTTATTGGATATTGAGAGTCTCTTTTCTGAGCATTTCGGCCGGACACCCCAAGCTTCACCGGCCAGTGCCGAGCTGGATGAAAATGGCGTCAGTAATGTCAAGGATATATTTCCAGACGATGACAACAGGATCGACATAGATCAACGTGTTCCGGATTTTGTTAAGACTAACAGTCATGTAGCTGGTATTAAGGATGAGGATGAGAGAATGACGAACAAGCAGATGTTTCCGTCGATTGTTACCCAGCCTTTGAAACTGTTCTGTGTTTCAAACAATAAGAACGCGGGTACCAAAGAACCTGCAATGAACGGATATCCGTATCTGAGATGTACACCAATGTTTTAAATGCCAGGGAACGGACAAAGCAGACAAGGAGATGTATATAACAGCTTCACTCGTTGAGAATACGTTTAAGGAATCAACCAAAAGATGGAAGAAAAGAAAAATTCATGACTTTAATTTTAAGGGCGGGCGCGTTTGTATAAAGGACATTCATGCTGGTTTTTCACGTCGGCAAAGACTGTTTACAAAATCTTATGAGACATGTAAATGAGGCAGGCGTTGTACCCTGAAAACATAAGAACACTAGGGGTAAACCATCAAATTCACTAACATTTGAAGATATTAAGCCAGTGATACAGTTTATTAGTAATGTGGCTGATGAAGTCGGGATGCAGCAACCTGCTGCACCTCGAGGTCGTGATGGTACTGCACCAGTCTATCTGCCAAGTGATACAACTAAAGTAAATGTACATCAGCAATATGCAGACACCTGTTTGCAGAGAGAGCCTACCAGCCGTGTTGAAAACACTCTACGTTTTAAAAACATCTGGAGGTCCTGTCTGCCCTTTGTCAAAATAGCCAGTCAAAGAGATGATGTGTGTGCCACGTGCGAAAGACTTAAGAAAAAGTGCAGGATGCTGTATTAGAGGAGGAGAAATTGGATAATACTGACAAGCTGAGGCAATACGTCCTAACATCACAAGAGAAAGGGAGGTGCATGACACGTGTATCAAACGGGCCAGACAACAAACACGACGACGATGAAGTTGAGAACAATGTCTACTGCACATTTGACTCTAGTCAAAACGTTTGTCTGTCTCACCATTACAGACAGATGGGACCTTTGTACTTTGCATCATCAAAAAAAGTGCAGATATTTGGTTTTAGAATTGACGCCATATAAACTCAGCTTAACCTCATGATAGACGAGAATGAAACCATCGGCCTAGAAGGCACCTGCTGTCATTTCCTTGATAAACTGAGCTATGAAGACGAGCTACAATGGAGAGTATGCCCGATACGCGCAGAGGAATGGGGGCGGAAGGTCTTAAAAATGGTACTGGCTGAAATACTGTTGGCGGGACGTTTAAATCCAGTAAGCAAATAAAAATAAAGTAAACTAGAACCGCAAGCGGTATCTTTGTTTTCGCTTTTAACCTGATCAGCTTGAACACTTTATTTCAACTCAGCCACACTTTTCAATATGAAACAGAAAGCAAAAGAAAACGCATTGAAAAAGGACTCCAAGTTTTTGAGTTATAAGTAATTAAGCATTGAGCGCTCTCCCCAGCGAAATCCTGATGCAATCACTTTAGTACAGATCATGTGACAATATGTTCAAAATTATAAGAATTTAGCGTTTCGCATCAATCTGCATTTGTTTGCCAATTGTAGTGAAGAGGCGTTAGCCTAACAAAAGTGGGGTTCATGTTACTCCTCATTTTGCACATAACCTTTGTTATGGAAATCTTAAAAGCTGTCAGGAAATTGGGGGTTTAAAATCTAGAAAACGGTATCTGTGTTCTGTGTATATATTACATTGTGAAGAAAACTTGAGTACCGTCGCTGTGAAAGTATAAATGTCATACATAGGAGCTAATTACATGTGAGTAGCTCTTCTAGCGCAAATATTTTCCCATACCCGATACTTTGAAATCTATCATATTCTATTGTGCTGTCAACAAGGAACAGAATGCTGAAAACGGCATTTGAATCAGACTTCAACTTTTTGAGTCATAAGCAAAGCGAAGCGCTCCCTAGCCGCAAAATGGGAAACAAAACTGATTAAATACTTTCTATTAGGTACCTGTAAATGCAGGAAATAGTTAAAATAGGTATATAATATGCAAGGGTCAAACATTCTGTTTCTTAAATATCACGATTTGAAGAATACAATTTACTGATTTACCATTGTCCAAAAAAGGATCAAACTCTGGACTGCCGTTTAATGACCAAATCAAGTCCGATCTTAAAAAACTAAACCTCACTGGAAAGAGCTCTTCAAGAACTAAAACTTTTGTTCATATACTCTTGATAAAATATTTTCAGCTTTGTTGCTATTTGGGCCGAAGAAAAAAAAATCGAATATGACCTTGACCTTTGTATTTTTTTTTTTAAATTGTGAGGCTCTTTCAAACATTACACTTCATAACATGTGAAAATTCCATGAAGAATGTACAAAAAGTAAGCCAGGAGCGATAATAAAACATTTTTTAAATTCTAATTTTACCTTAATTTTAGTGAAGCTTGACCGTTTCTAGAGGACAAACCATGCCTTTCTTAAATTCGCCACCACATATAATTTGTGTGTATATGTCTTGCAAATCGTATGCAGCAAGCAGAGTTCTTCTATCTGATCTCTAACATGAATGGGTAGGTTTTTCATAGACCTACCCTTATTTGCACATTTTTTTTTTATTTATTTTTTTTTTTTTTTGCGAGATTCAAACTTTCAACCTTCCGTAGCTTAAAAACTTCCATTCACCCATACCCTCGAAAACTATTATATTTTATTAGGATATCACCATTGAACATAATGCTGAAAAGCGCATTTTGATCAGACTTCAACTGTTTGAGTTTCAACTGTTTGAACTTTTTAATTGTGAGGCCCTTTCGAACATAACAATACATAACATGTGAAAATATCAAGAAGAATGTACAAAAAATCAGGTGCGAGAAAATATGTTTTTGAAAAAAAAAAATTTTTCCAATATTTTAGTGAAGTTTGACCGTTTCTGGAGGAGAAATCATGCATTTCTTGAATTTGCCACCCCATATATTTTGTGCGTATATGTCTTGCAAATCGTATGCAGCAAAGAGAGTTCTTCTATCTGATCTCTAACAAAAATGAATAGGTTTTTTATAGACCTACACTTATTTGCACATTTTTTGAGAGGTTCGAACTTTCAACCTTCCGTTACTAGCTCAAAACTTTACAGCCACTCATACCTTGAAACTATCATATTTTATTATACTATATTCAAGGAACATAATGCAAAAAAAAACGCATTTTGATCGGACTTTATCTGAGTTATAAGCAAAAAAGGGATTTCAAGCAAAGCGCCCCCTAGTGGCAAAATGAGAAACAATTTTGAGTAAAATTGTACCATTAGGTACCTAGCAATGCAGCAAATAGTTCAATCAAGTATACAAGTCGCACTAGTCGAACGTTCTATTTCTTATATATCACAATTTGAAGCATAAAAACTGATTAACAAATATTCCAAAAAAAGGATCAAACTTTGGACTGCCGTAAAATGACCAAATCAAGTCTGATCTTCGAAAACTAAACCTCACTGGAAAGAGCTCTTCAAGAACTAAAACTTTTGTTCATATACTCTCAATGAAATATTTTTAGTTTTGGAGCTATTTGTGGCCGAATAAAAACACAAAAATCGTAATATGACCTTGACCTTTTCAATTTTTTTAACTTTTTAATTGTGAGGCCCTTTCAAACATAACAATACATAACATGTGAAAATATCAAGAAGAATGTACAAAAAATAAACTCAGGTGCGAGAAAATATGTTTTTGAAAAACTTAATTTTTCCAATATTTTAATGAAATTTGACCGTTTCTAGAGGAGAAATCATGCATTTCTTGAATTTGCCACCCCATATATTTTGTGCGTATATGTCCTGCAAATCGTATGCAGCAAAGGAAGTTCTTCTATCTGATCTCTAACAAAAATGAATAGGTTTTTCACAGACCTACACTTATTTGCACATTTTTTGAGAGGTTCGAACTTTCAACCTTCCGTAACTAGCTCAAAAATTTACAGCCACTCATACCTTGAAACTATCATATTTTATTATGCTATATTCAAGGAAAATAATTTAAAAAAAAACAACGCATTTTGATCAGACTTTATCTGTTTGAGTTGTAAGCAAAAAAGGGATTTCAAGCAAAGCGCCCCCTAGTGGCAAAATGAGAAACAATATTGAGTAAAATTTTACCATTAGGTACCTAACAATGCAGCAAATAGTTCAATCAAGTATCAAGTCGCACTAGTCGAACGTTCTATTTCTTATATATCACAATTTGAAGCATAAAAACTGATTAACAATTATTCCAAAAAAGGATCAAACTTTGGACTGCCGTAAAATGACCAAATCAAGTCTGATCTTCGAAAACTAAACCTCACTGGAAAGAGCTCTTCAAGAACTAAAACTTTTGTTCATATATTCTCAATGAAATAAATTTAGTTTTGGAGCTATTTGTGGCCGAATAAAAACACAAAAATCGTAATATGACCTTGACCTTTTCAATTTTTTTTAACTTTTTAATTGTGAGGCCCTTTCAAACATAACAATACATAACGTGTGAATATTTCATAAAAAATGAACAGAAATTAAAGTCAGGAGCGACAAAAACATGTTTTTGAAATTTTAATTTTTCCTTAATTTTAGTGAAGTTTGACCGTTTCTAGAGGACAAACCATGCATTTCTTAATTCGCCACCCCATATATTTTGTGCGTATATGTCTTGCAAATCGTATGCAGCAACAGAATTCTTCTTTCTGATCTCTAACAAAAATGGGTAGGTTTTTCGTAGACCTACCCTCATTTGTCCTCTTTTTTACAAGGTTTGAACATTCAACCTCTCTTAGAACATTTTTTTCCAGTACTCGATGATGAGATATCAATCATATTTGATTGGGCTGTCAACAATGAACATTATGTAAAAAAAAACCATCTAAATCAGGTTTCAAAATTTTGAGTAAAACAATTGAAATTGATTAGCAAAACAGTGATTACATACATTGCGCCCCCTAGTGGCTAAATCAGAAACAAAAGTGAAAGTTTGACATTTAGGCACAAGTTCAGATAAATGTGACTCCATGCCCAAAATTTCATAGCTGTATCTGTCTCATCTGGCCGCTAGGTTGGCTACAAAAATGGGTGGAATTTGAAAAAATAATAAAAAAAACTATAAAAAAACAGAAGAACAATACGTTTTCGCCCTGCAGAGGCGAAAACTTAATAAATTACCTAAAAGAGACTAAAGAATGGATTCTGCATTAGACATTTTGTTAATCCGTGTATACGAAGTATGATTAAGGAATCAATGAGAACACATTTAAGGTAAAGTCCCTGTAATGGTTCCGCTACGTCTTGGACCCCTTCCAAGATAACTAAGGTACCCTAATGAAACATTAGGAAACCTTGGTTATCTTGGTGGAAGGTCCGAAATATACTGGAACCATTACAGGAACTTTACTTTAATACACAGCATCATGTTAAATGACAACGCAGTTTTGACAATGTTTTAGTTTACAATTATCCAAAATGAATACGTTATCTACACAATAGGACTAAGGTTATATACATACTGCATAATTATGTTAATTTACAACGTATACTTAATTACTTATAAGAATAAGTGTACCTGTGAATTATGTGTGTTTTTTATGTTTGTACATCATATTTGTATGTTTTATTTCAACAAGTGGTAAGGAATGGAAGAGTGTCGAAAACTGTAACTTAAGTGATGAAAAAAATATACCTGCAGCAAGGAACTGCAATAATATATTATTAGAAATATTATACAGATTTACAACGTAGGACTTTTTTTTTCGCTCTTCTCTGCTGTTGCCCTCTTTCATTCCTTTACTCTGTCTATCTGTCGGTCTATCTGTCTTTCTGTTGGTCAGTCTGACGGTCTGTCGATGGTTTGTAGGCCTCTCTTCATCAATTTTTTTATTTTCCTCATGTTTTGCAGGCCAGAACAAAAGCAAATATGTCATCGGGTACTTGTAATGGCGCATGATGAAAGAAAGGCATGTAACGATTGAATACGTGATGCAGGTGCCAGGTCATGCACAGTGCCTTGTCGATAGAGGATTTGACTGTATAAAGAAGCTTTACAGATGCGCGGACTGTAACTCACAAGGTCATTTTGAAAAGTTGGTCAACAAACCCTCTACCACTAACGTTGTGGTGCGTTATCCGACATGACAATTACATGACTGAAAGTCCTTCCTGGAGGCAATCATTAAGTCATTGAAAGGGATAAGATACGTATGGCATTACATAAATGACGAAATGTTATTAGTTAATATAAGATCTTAAATATTCGCTTTATATTACCTTAAAATTGTGTTTTTTGTGCATGGGTCTTTTATATTGATTGTGTCTTTGACTGGCTTTTCAGTAACATCCGGTCAGTGACTGATTACATAGCAACTCGTAATTGATAATTATAATATACATTATTCCTAGCATTATTTTATTCTTTCATTTCCTATTAATTTTCAGTGAATCTGAAATAAAATGTTATTTTATCCATAAATATTAACAAAAAAAAAAAAATAATGTAAGGCAGACTGTTTGTATTTCTTTTCAAAAGAGTATTTCTTTCAGGAAAAAACATATTAAGATGAGTGAGATCTGAAAATTTTAATTGTTTCATGAAAATAATTCTTGAAAAATAATATTAAAAATACATTATTTTTTTTTGTATTTTCTTCAAAATCCTTTAATTTTCTCGGTTTCAAAGATAGTAAAATATTTGACATTTAGAAACACAACCTTTTCTTATTAATTTTGATTTGTGCATAACCATTAACTTTTTCAAAACAAAATCGGCAATTTTACATACATGTACCTGAAAGTTCGTCAACCTTGCAGTTTATTAGCAGGTGTTTAATGTAATATTGAAAAGAATATAGATCTTCATATGGAGAAAAAAGAAATCTTTCCCTGATTAGATTTTGTCAATGGTCTTCTTTTATATTTCTTTCTCTCATTCCTTTGTACCTTAGTGAAAATGGTTCGATGCCAATAACATTTTAATGTTGTTTTTAGTGGCTAACTGAATTTTATACATATCCAATTTTATGGCCATTTCTTTAATTTAACCTGACTTTGCTGTCTGAAATTTCAAATTCCAGTCATGTTAAACTGCCTATTTGTCTTTAATTAAAAGACTATGACGGCTAGGCAGATGACATTTAACAGTCTGGTACCCGACCTTTAATTCTGTTTACGAACTCGGCTAATCTCTGTCAAATAAATTTGCATCTGCTGAACAAAAGCACGTGCTTATTACAGTAATGAACGACTGCACAGTAAAACCGTATCGGACACCAACAAGTACACTTTCAGCAGGGGGTGGGGAGCTACGACAATAGGAGTCTGCATGATGGTGTAGTGGGTGATTCAATATGGGGGCCCACTACTAAAGCCTAGAAAAATGTATCCGAGCTTGCCATAGTCCTACGTTGATCGCCAAATGCAAGAAAGTGAGAAGAAAGTGCAGACCGGGATTTTCGTTTACTGGGCGAATGCTTTACCGACTGAGCTACCCGGCCGCACCCCTATTGTGAGTAATCGTTTCCGTCACATACGTATACATGTATGTCAGTATGTATTTCACATTGTTCTAATGTTGTTACCAAAGACATATCCAACAGAGAATGAAACAGTCTGAAATAACGCTTTTTTTTCTTGACAAAAAAAGAAAGAAAAACAATAGGTGAACAGGATTTGAACGAGATCACACTGAGAAAATAAAATAAATCTGCAGTCTAATGAAAGACATCCATATTGGTTTAAATCGGCAATAAATAGAAGAGAAACTCTTGATAATTGATATAAGAATTTTACACAGTTCACGTTATAGTCGTTCACGGAACCTAACGAAAGCTTCTCTCGACTTGTTTTTTACTTATATCACAGTTGCGGATCTCTGTTAGGTTTCTGCTGGTACCAAGCTGTTGGTGTTTTCATTTTCTGCAAATCTAAAAGATGAAGCATGAAAAAGAACGATAAACGCGAATAGAATAAAATAAATGATTGACAACACGTGGTTTTAAAACGCTCGTTCACATAATCGTTAAAAAAAAAAAAAACAACAACAAAAAAACACGCAACTTCTGCGAAATCGTTTGAATATTGAATAGCGTATTCCCGAAACAGGTGCTTGCGGAACCACGTGACACGTTCCACAACATGGAGCCTTCGCCAGTAGCTCTCTCACGGATGATCCATAGAAATTGTAAAGAATTCTTCTCTCCTTCGTTAATTTTGGCGAAGTTGTTTCCTGACAAACTCGAAAAGAGTAGGTCACATTGCACAGGAAAACGCTAATTTCGTTAAAGCAACTTCGACAAAATCGGTTAAATTTAGAATATGAAATCCCCAAAGGACATGTTCAACATGGCGTCTTTATCAGTTCAGGGTAAAGATTTCGTAAGTTCATCCTATGAAATTAGCGCATGCAGGAAAAGCGTATAAATCTAAATAAAGATGTTATCAGTCAAAATATAGTTTCAATATCGCCTGTGGAAACCACCCAATGTTTTTTGATCACGGATGGTTACATTGGGTGACATCAGACGAGTATTATTGGTAGGTAATACACACATACGGATAAAAAAAACAAATTCTGATTTAATGACTATCTGTGAATGAGTTGCTTAAGTGTCACACATACATATATCTAAGTACACGTGTACTTAATATGAGATTGTTTCACTGCATCGGAATTTTGATTGTTGAAACATGTAGCGTTAATACAGATCAATCAAGAATTACGGCGTCTAGATATATAATTATAATGTAAAATCAGCATTTTTCGTTCACTTTAATTTCCTTAAATTCTTATCACAGGCAATTTCGTGGACACTTTTTTAGTTTTGTATGTTGATTGTTGTTCTAGAAAACGTGATATTTTCTAAGTAAAATAGTTACTTGTGGTTAAGTTACATAGATAAAACCTTTCAAGGAATCAACGAAAATAAGTATTGATTAAACAGTATTGAATGAACAAATTCGTTTTACTTTATAATTGCTTAAACTACTTCAATTCGCAATGCGTTGGCGTCTCATTAGCTTGCAAACGATTTGATTTTATTTGTTTGCTCCCTAATTGTAGAAACGTTCTATTATATTTGTTATGTACTTTGATTCTATGTACATAACTAGTGCTATGAGACAGCTTATGGAAGATTCAACGAATCTTGGTAAACGATTAGATTAAAGAAGTGAAAGAGAATCGTTTTAGACGTAGAGTGTTTGAATTTTACAGATCATAATGGCATTAAAATACTGGCAAATGTGTAGGTGAAACAAAAACTATCAACATTTATCCGTGTCGGTTTGCAAAACCAAGAATGTGCTAAACTGTAACTTCAATATACATTTGTTTACTTGGTTTTACAGTTGAGTCATTAGAGTAATTGAGTCATCTTGGATGTTTGATTGTTGGGTTTAACGTCCCACCGACAGTATTTTAGTCATTTTGAGACTCTGTCTCCTTGAGACAGATTTAGTGCTGCCACACAGTAGTATCATGCCGTAGACAGATTTCAAATTATGCATCGCATCAAATTGTTAGTGAAAATATTGTCCTTGTCAAATTAATTAAAAATAATTTAATTTAACTAAATAAGTCTCGTGTATTCCGTAAAATTGTGTGCTAAAATTAGGCCTTTCAATTCTATTCATTATAATAACACAAATCAAATATGACACATTAAATCGACAAATCATCAGATATAGTGTCAAGCATCTTTACTGTGTAGTTTGACACATGTGTTGTATGAATTGGTCAGCAGATATTTGTATGGATACCTGTATTATATATTGAATTATATATTATATATTGAATTATATATTATATATTGAATTATATATTATATATTGAATTCTTGAAGTGTAACGACATGCATTTCATAAAGACAACGCAAGCAAAATTACATTGTAAACCAAGAAAGAGGGGTCTCCGTTGCCGAGAGGGTAAAGTCGCTGATTTTAACACTCACTCAGCCCCTCATCGCGTGGGTTCGAATCCCGGCAGAGTCATTCGGATTTTCATGTGAGAAAGCCTTCCAGCTGGCTTGCGGTAGTTAGGTGGTTCTACCGGGATGCCTCCGTGCATTCGTGGTCTTCCTTCACCTGTAATTAGCTGGACGTCGCTATATGACTGAAATACTGTCGAAGCGACGGTAAACTCATATAGTCAAGTCAAACCAGGAAAGAAAGGAACCATGTAAGGGTTCATCATTGTTATATGATTACTTTGTACTGTTCTTGTGTTAATTGTAATGGCCGTAGAATTCTGTATTTTGAATATATTTTTTTATTATTATTATTTGAATAAGCCACAAGCTTTACTTTATACAGCTATTAAAGCTGGACGTCATCAATTAGTTGCAATGAGTATTCTCGCAGGTGTTCAGAACATTTAAACCTACGTATTACAGTAAATAGGTTTGCTTCCTCTATAAACATGTGTATCCATTATATTTCAAAGCTTTTTTTCTATCTCAGTCGTACATAATTGTTAATGAATGTACTATATTGCCACATTATGACTTAGACGTCAGCTTTTGGAATTATCTTTAGCATTCATCTAGTAACCATGTATGCAAATGTCAAAAATAAGTTTATTGAACATCTTAATTTAAACTTATAAGTAAAGTAACAAACAAATAATATAGAACTATCGATTACCGATTACTTCCAGTTTTAGCTACTGACTTGCACTTCTGCATGAGACAATATAAAAACAACCGCCATCCTAGTTTCTAAATGACGTTTTGGTAGATTGATTTTGAACAGTTGTAAATTTAAAATTTTCTTTTTTTGTTGTTGTCGTTGTTGTTGTATTCAAAGCGCAGAGTCTGGGAAACATTGAACTATCCAGTGCACATAACGTCTTGAAAGGCGTTTCAGGCGTTGCAGATATTCCTGTCCTCAATGATGACGTAGACGTTGACTAATTACAACATATACAATATCTATCAATGGCGTGTTCATTCATAAAAATCTCTTCCCTGCTTAAAAATTCAATACCAGCTTCTATATAGTAATAAATATGTATTGATACCTAACGGAAATACTTATCAAAATGCCAAAAAACTGTCTATAGAAAATTATTGTTTAAGTCAGTATCATATGAAAAGATCAGCTATCGCTCGTTTTCAATAAGTTCATAGATAGCGATAATAAGTTGTTTTGTTGTTTTTTTTCGTTTATGACATAACGATAATATGCCCGACCAATACAAACAAATCTCATCTTTCTTATATTGCACTTATTTGACGAATATAACGAAATGTCGAACAAAGTGGTTCGATTAATATCTCTTGACCTCTTGATATTAACCGAGTATACAAATGCAAATCTTGCATTTTCGATTCATAAACTGAAAAAAAAGCTCTTACGCAATATTGATTATCATAGTAATATAAAATTCATTTGCATGTCATAAAGAATAAAAATATAGCTCAGGAATTTAACTTACCTTATGTCGAACGGTTTTAAATTTTCGCTAGAGCCTGTCACATGCTAACGATGTAATGTTATAGTCAATCTAGAAAGTACATTTGTTTGGAATGAGATCAATATAAGAGTTGGGCTCTCACATGTAAAAACGGAAGTGGTATAATGTATTTCTTAACGAAGACAACATATCGGTCACTAGATGTCTCATGGACTGCTCACCTTAAGATGTGAGTTTAAAAAAACAACACATTTTCTAATTATTCCCAAAGTACAATTTAATAAGATTGATTAAAAATAAAATGCTTTGTAAAATTCAATACTGCAAATGATATTTCATTAACCTTCTTTGCGAAACTTATGAACGTAAAACATTTTGGTTTATATTCATAGCTGACAGAAAGTATTGAATTCACCTGATACAGAAAGATCTTCTAATCTACAAATAATGTTTGATATCAAACATATATTGTCGAGTTTTAATGGTTTCAAGCTAACAGAAATAAACAATTTAGCTAAAAGAAATTACCATTTTCTAATTACTTTTGGGCACAAATCATAGTACAGACGATGTTCAACGAACAACTCAAGTAAGTTTTTGAAATGTTGCAGTAGCAGTGAAATTATAACCCGATAATTTCCACAAATATACGATAACGTATTTTGAAGGTACAGGTGTTCTGCCGCCATACATGGTGGATATTTCATGCAACTACACAGCTTTAGCTTTTATGTCATTGTAAATGCCACGAAAGAAAACATTAAAAAATTGTAATGCGTATAAACTTTTCAATAACGAAAAAACAATGTTACCTGAATAAAATGAAAATGTCAAAGACTGAAATATTTCTAAAATTAGAAATTATTTTCATGGCTTTCTGGGGTCTCATAAATTAACGATACGGGCGACTTTAAAATCAAAAGAAAAAGCGGATTTGCATTTATGATTGTAACTTCGGCGCAAAGCAAGAAAATGAAAAGAAAGATAGAACAGCATAAAGGATTTTGCAATGTAAGCACGAATAATTGTAACTAGTACTAACATCAGTGTATTTTACAAGCTATGAAATTATTTCCATACCAGGATATTAAAGCAGTGTATTTTTCTACTGAACACATTTGAAATTGGTGTTTTAAACATTGATTTCATCTATATATTTACTTCCCGTTTCTTACTCACGAAATCTGTAGCTATGTAGTTCGCAGGTTTCTGACATAATCGACAGTGAGATTTCGAAGATACAAGAAAAAATACACTATATACTCTATATTTATTGGTATATATTTTAGTTTTTTTTATGGATCTATTTTTTTTACCACTTGTGCTAAGAACCTTGATATAACATCATTATTTTAACATGTAGCTGTAGGGTTACTATTTGTTCTTTCTATATTATATTAAGATTCCTATATTACAAATCAACATTACGATAATATTATTTTGCAATATAATATTGATATCATTTAGTTTGTAAGGCATTGGCATTCAATATTGATTAATATGAAGTCACTTTATGACCTTTATTTGACGCAGAAGAAATATGTTCGCTTGATCTTTTATAGAAGATATTTTTTAGATTCTTTATGGATATGATGTCAGAGATGACATAGATATACTGTTATGGCAACACATTAGGACCAATTTGACGCAATTTTAGCGGATCATATTTACTCAATAAAACATAGTATATTCATTTCTAGACAAGCTATATCATTCTGTCTTTGAAATTACAAAATAATTAAAACAAGAGGGCCAAGATGGCCCTTGGTCGCTTACCTGAGAAAGATGATTGCTTAAGAAATAAAGATGCTAGAGTGTAAAAGTGAAATCTGGCTTTTTTATGGTGAAAAGGGCGTAACTCCTAAATTAACTAGTCAATATCAGTTATAATTGAACCCGATTGCGAGATTATGGGCATAAACATTGTCTTAAAGTTTAAAAAAGATTGTTAAAAAAGTGAAGTTGGTAGAGAATAAACAAAGTGAAATCTTGCATTTTTTGTATTAAAAGGGGCATAAACTCTGACCTAAATGGCCCATCTCAGCCACAATTGAATTCAATTAAGACATTATTGTCATTAACAATGTCATAAAGTTTGAAGATGATTGCTAAAATATGAAGAAGCTAGAGTGTAATCAAAGTGAAATATGGCTTTTTTTATATTAAAAGGGGCTTAACTCCTGACCTAATTGACCGATCTCAGCCATAATCAAACTCAATCGAGACATTATAGTCATAAGCATTGCCCTAAAGTTCTAAGATGATTGCTCAAAAGATGAAGATGCTAGAGTGTAAACAAAGTGAAATATGGCATTTTTTAATATTAAAAGGGGCATAACTCCTGACCTTGTTGACGGATATCAGCCATAATCGAACACAATCGAGACATTATTGTCATAAACATTGTCATAAAGTTTGAAGATGATTGCTTAAAAGATGAAGATGCTGGAGTGTAAACATAGTGAAATATGGCATTTTTTTAATATTAAAAGGGGCTTAACTCTTGACCAAATAGACGGATCTCAGCCATAATCGAACTCTAACGAGACATTATGGTTATAAACATTGTCTTAAAGTTTGAAGATAATTGCTTAAGAAAAAAAGGTGATAGAGTGTAAAAACTAAGATTGTTGACGCCGCACGACGGACGACGGACACTCACGGGATCACAATAGCTCACCCTGAGCTTTGCTCAGGTGAGCTAAAAAAATGACATTTTTGCTTTCCACATGGAGTGCGTAATTTATGGTCCAGTTTACATTTTTCCGCCGCAGCTCGGTTGATTTTGCATTGAATTTAAATAAATACTGTGAAGAAATGACTAGATGATAATTTGTTTTATTAAAATGACGTCCAATCTACATGAAAAATATGCATTTATAATCATAAAATTTATGACATGTATGAAAGGATTCAGAGACTAGATACATAAAATTAGATCACCATAGACTAGATTTATAAAATCGAACATACATAGAAGAATTAATATGATCACCTTTCATATGCAAATAAGGTGGCGAACACAAAACATGCCACAGAATCTAAACTTGTTTAGATTTCTGCCACCCAAGGAAAATGTGAACCATAAGGAAAACATAGAAAATGTAGATACATAGTAAACAGTTAACTTGTACATAATAACTTCTGTCGAATGACAGTCAGGTGCTTGTAATAGAAAATGGCTTACATATGAATACAAGAACAAATATGAGAACATTGCGATACATGGAATCTGGGGTAGTTGATAGCAGACGTAATCTGACCTATTAACCACCTGCCCATAATTGCCTCAGTCAAATGAAAGACAGGTGCATGTAACACTGAATGACTCACACTTGAATACAGCACAAAAATAGAGAACATTGCCATATATTGAATCCGATGTAGTTGATAGCAGACATAATCTGACTTTTTAAAGGAAAAAAGGGGATTGCAATACATGAATTTTCAGGTAGTTGATAGCAGACATAATCTGGCCTACCATTTACCTGTGCAAAGGTTACTTACTGGTATACAAGGCATAAGGCTTAGACCAATTGTAAACACACCGTTCCCTCATAACGCAAATAAAAACATATACAGTGTGTTGCAGGAAAAATGATAGCAGACATAATCCGACCTATCATCTTCCTGCAATGTTAATGAAAGCTGATTGTAGAAATTATGTAAATTATCTGACCTACCTTAACAAATAGTCATCTGACTTTAAATAAAATATCTAAATGAAATATGTAACATTTAGTTGGTAGTGCAGACAGCCAGTAGCACACATAATCTCACTTATAAGCTAGCATTGTAAATTGACTCAACTTTAGTAATGCATGTAGACAGCAGCCACGGGAACAATATAGAATAGACTATGGTAAATCACAAATCAAATGATTAAGTTTCAGTGTATTTGGTGGCTTAACAAGACAGACCTCTATTCTTTTGACAAAGATTTAGCAAATGAATCCAATCTAATGTATCTCTTAAGTGCATCAGATTTCCATCTACCCATATTATGAATTGCATTTCCAGAAAAATCCATCTGTGCTGCTTGTGCCGAAGCTGTGTCCCATGTAAAATTTCGGATTTAAACATATGAAAGAAATTGCTTTATGTAATTCCCTGGACACATAACTGTAAGTGACTGGAAAGCCAACTATGATCTGAAATAATGGGCCTTTTTGTGACTATAAAGATGAAGGTATTCAAGTAACAAGTTAACTGGGCAATACCTTCTTTTTTGCATTGTGTTAATGACAATAGTATATGGCTGGTTTGCTTTCATTATTTTTGAATGCCTAAGTACCAACTGCACATGTGATGGCTGTTTTCCAACAGTGTCGAAATGGACATCTGAACGTTGAAGCACACTAGATGTATACAATGGTGATTTTGTCACTAACTCTCCTAAACTAAACAAGAGGGCCAAGATGGCCCTTGGTCGCTCACCTGAGAAAGATGTTTGCTAAAGAAATAAAGATGCTTGAGTGTAAAAGTGAAATCTGGCTTTTTTATGGTGAAATGGGCATAACTCCTAAATTTACAAGTCAATATCAGTTATAATTGAACCCGATTGTGAGATTATGGGCATAAACATTGTTTTAAAGTTTAAAAAAGATTGTTAAAAAATGAATTTGGTAGAGAATAAACAAAGTGAAATCTTGCATTTTTTTGTATTAAAAAGGGCATAACTCCTGATCTAAATGGCTCATCTCAGCCACAATTGAACTCAATAGAGACATTATGGTCATTAACAATGTCATAAAGTTTGAAGATGATTGCTAAAAAAAGAAGATGCTAGAGTGTAAACAAAGTGAAATCTGGCATTTGTTGAATATTAAAAGGGGCATAACTTCTGAACTAATTGACAGATCTCAGCATTAATCGAACTCAATCGAGACCTTATGGTCATAAGCATTGCCATAAAGTTTGAAGAGGATTGCTCAAAAGATGAAGATGCTAGAGTGTAAACAAAGTAAAATATGGCATTTTTTTAATATTAAAAGGGGCATAACTCCTGACCTAATTGACGGATCTCAGCCATAATCGAACTCAATCGAGACATTATGGTCATAAACATTGTCTTAAAGTTTGAAGATGATTGCTTAAGTGTAAACACTAAAAATTGTTGACGACGGACGACGGACGCTCACGGGATCACAATAGGTCACCCTGAGCTTTGCTCAGGTGAGCTAAAAAAATGACATTTTTGCTTTCCACATGGAGTGCGTAATTTATGGTCCAGTTCACATTTTTCCGCAGCTCGGTTGATTTTGCATTGGATTTAAATAAATACTGTGAAGAAATGACTAGATGATAATTTGTCATTTTATTAAAATAACGTCCAGTCTACATGAAAATATGCATTTATAATCATAAAATTTATGACATGTATGTATGGCTAAAAATCCATGGAACGCAATCAAAAAGAGCGCCCTCAGCAATGTTCTTTTTGCAGCATTAACTGTGTGGTCTAAAGCACCCAGTATGCGCTGTGACAAATTATGAGTTATAGGTAATCGGGCATCCACTTTTTGTCCCAACTTGTGACAACCCGAGATTATCTTTTGAACCAAGAAATTCTGTGTAGGATCAGGTACGTTAGTAATTTTATGTACATAAGGTATGGCAGAGACATGGGATGATATAGAACTTGGTGAGTATTTCTGTTCAAATAGATAACCAATAAAATTACACAGTGAGGTATGAGTTATGGGAAGAGTAGTTTCTTCCTGACTCCACAGTATGAAGAGCTTCCAGGTATGCCTGTATGCTTGCTGTGTAGTTTGAGTCAATGATGCCTGTAGTAGGGTCATAGCTATTGGAGTTAAATTCTGAAGATGCGGTCTGGAATGACGATTGGCTTACTGTTCAATTGTGAGGCTACTGAGATTGCTTCTTGAAAGTTCAAACGTGATAATCTGTCAGCCAGGATAATATGTTTACCTGGCACATGCTTTGTCCTTATGTGAATGTTGTATTGCAAAGAAACCAAAACAAGACGACGTATTAATTTCATTAAGGTTTTATCTTTGGATAATTTCTTATTTATTACCTCAACTACTGCCATATTGTTTGATAATAATATAACTTTTCTATTTCTAAAACGGTTTGCCCATATCTCTAAAGCTAACACAATGGGGAAGAATTCTTTAATACAAATTTAAAAATCTGTTATGGAAAGAGGCCATTTCCAGCAAACCAGTCAGATCCCAAAACAGCAGCAAAGCCTACTGAGCCTGAAGCATCTGTGAAAAGATTATAATGATCTGAAGAAGACCGCTGTTGGTCTAAGAATACCGACTTCCACTTGAAATTGTCCTTAAATCTGGCCCTCATACTAAGGTCTGCCCTTGCTTCTTTATTAAGCCGAATGAAATGTTTTGGATTGTGTATCCCTAAGTAATGTTAATTAGCCTACGCAGGAAAGCCCTGCCTGGTGCAACTACTGAACAAGCAAAGTTGAGAAGACCAATGAGTGATTGTAGTTCTTGTAAAGATACTTTTTTACGAATTATGAATTCAGTCAATCTATCCTTTACTTTGTTTATCCTTTCCAAAGGAATGCGGCACTCCAAAGCCCGAGAATCAACTTCAATACCATAAATGGTATTTACAGTTTTTGAAGCTGCAGTTTTCTGCATTTTAATAGAAACACCTATCGTTTTGCATACAAAGAGAAATCGTGCTGAGTCTTCGCCGCATTTTATTGAATTTGGCGGGCCTACAAAGAAAAATCGTCTAAAATGTGTGACATGCCAGCCACATTAAAAGATGTCTCCATAATCCACTGAAGGGCCGTACTAAAAGTTTCGAAAATCTGGCAGCTACTGCTAGCGCCCATCGACAAACACTTGTCATAAGAAAAATTCTTTTCCCAGGTAAAACCTAGCAAATTATAGTTTGAAGGATTGATAGAATAATCCTAAATGCATCCTCAATGTCAGTTTTTGCCATTAGACAACCTTTCCCAAATTTATTTACCAGTGTGACTATGTGATCAATTGAATCATACTGAACTGGTGAATTTTCTGGTGGAATGTGTGAATTGATAGATTCATCCTTTGGGAAAGAGAGGTCATGGATTATAAGGAATTTGTTTGTGTTTGCTTTTGGAACAAGACCTAAAGGTGAAGCAACAAAATCCTCGAAGGGAGGGAGATCAAAAGGGGCCTGCAATCCTGCCTTTGCTCAATCCTTCCTTAAGGTAGGCATGAATAAACTCCGGGTTTTCTAGAGCTGATTTGTGATTTTTTGAAATCCTAAGAGTAGGAACATAATTCATGCAACCTAAATCGTGAAACCTTTAATCAAGAAGGCAGTTTTCTTTTCGTCGCATCCCTCCAATAATTCATTTAATTTATTTCTGATAACTAGAGTTGGTAGATGTGCGGGTTGCATTTCTTGTATTCTGTTGACCAGACTAGGTTGACTAGGTTTTTGTCTGTTGATTCTGCATGTTGCTTTTGGATGGGGTTTTGTGCAAATTTGGCACAGATGTGAGAAAGGGCATGGGTGTCGTGTGCATTTTTCTCCATTGGATATCGAATATTTCTATTTTGTTTCCGAAATCGAAAAGTTTGTGCTTGGAATGCAGTGGCTGCTGCCTTCAAGCGTAATTCTTCCACAGGCTTTTGTCAGTGAAGATTTGTATTTTCCTTTAACTGTCGAAAATTTTGATCATACTATCCCCATGCTTTGTCACCGAGTGACTTGTTTAAGTCTGTAATAAAAAAGCAGTATTTTCACAAATGAGCAGCTTGCTCAGGAAACTTTTCGATGTAAAAAGTCATGTATATCAAAAAGGCATCTGTCCGTTGATAAATAGATAAAGTTGGTTTAGATTTCGAGTTTTGATTGTGTGTTATTGTCCCAAAAGAAATGTTTACTGATATCGGATCCTCCTGGAGCTGCAACAAGGCTGCCATATGTATATATGCATTTTGCCAAATTTTCGCCTTGATGCGTTGTGGAATTGCAGCCCCGAGGGAAATCCTATCCAGTAAACACGTCATTTTTGTGAGATTCTTGCTCACCTGAGTGAAATACGGAATTAACAACATCATTTAAGTTTTAAGATGTAAGTTGTGTCTCGGACGTTGTTGTTGGAAGTCATGTCTGCCTAACCGAGGTCGGCTCTGGCACTGTTGTTAGGTTAAGTTGACTTTGAGTTTCAGTCTGTTTCCACAGGATAGCGGCCGCCAATTGGTCATAATAACTGGCTGTTAGTAGAGTGGACCTTGGCGTATTTTCGTTGCCTTTTTGCCCCTTTTGGGAGGAGTTTCATCCGAACTTTTCCGCTTCGGCATGGTGACTAGTACTGCAAATAAATTGAACTGTCGTACTTAGAAAGCTATTTTTTAAACTGACAGTTAAGAATATCCATTGTCTCATTTTAATATCCAACAAGAATAGTATATAGTTTAAAATTGAAATTTATTAAATTGATACATAGAATGCCAGCCTAAGTTGGTGGTATCCCTTGTAATATCAGAGAATAACAACTGCTTTAAAAAAAATTGATCAATAATTTAATACATAGAATGCCAACATGGACTGGCTAGGGTCGACCATCCTAGAATGCCAACATCGACTGGCATTCGACCCTCTTATAAAACCAACATAGGCTGACTGGGGGTCGACAATCGTAGAATGCCAACATCGACTGGCATTCGACCCTCTTATAATACCAACATAGACTGGCTGGGGGTCGACCATCATGAAATGCCAACATCGATTGGTAGTACACCTGTGTATAATGCCAACATAGACTGGCGTCATGCCACCATAAACTGGCAAAGGACTATCTTATGTAAGACACCAGTAAATCTAATATAGATAAAAGTTGCAGTTGACTATCATGGAATGTAAACACATTCACATACAATTGGGAATCGACAAGCATGAAAAGCCAACATTAAATATGTGTCATTAAATTAATTGAATTAATTTTGGTGTATTGTTATTGTCGCAGTGCTGTTTATTTTTTTACCAATCCTCGTATACATAGTAGCCCGCATAAGCTGGCAAACAGTACAAATACAAACTTTCAATAGACGGGTCATCATTAAATGGCAAGAAGTCGAGCAGCTTTCTCTGACCTTTTGCCATAATAAGTTTAATTTAGTGTGAATGAATCAAACATATATGCATCTATATACCACGGAGACGATATATCTACAAATGTTATACCTCTATTCATCAAATCTGTAGTATCATTAAGATTTGTTCAGAAATATCAAAAAGTGTGCTTAACAATCTAAATAAAATCTTACTGGCCTTTGAAAACATTGAAGACTGTATATTTAATGCTCTGTAGATATTTCGCCATAGGTGACGGGGCTGTGTCCCGCTGCCTCGCATCCAAGTGGACCCCATCACGCCCCAGGTACGACAAATCTCTCCAAAAGCCCCTGTGTTTCCAAAACCGGACGTCAGGTACATGTATAGGTTCTATCAGGCTTTGTAGATGGCTGCTACCGAGCTCTAAGGTCTTCTCCGGAGCAATTGCAGTCAATTAAATTCAAAGAATTAAAACGCGGGTATTTGCATTAAATGATGATTTAAATTTCGATAAGGAACTTTGTAATCTGTATATATGAGTATGAATTGGCAAGCACAAACTTATGTATGTTGCACAATTTGATCTCAGCAATGGTCAGCATACGTTTATTGATATTTGATTTGATATCTTTATATTAAACAAATTGACTCATACTTTATAACATATTTCGTAAACCATACATACGTTCCATAGCAAAAAGAAAAAAATGGGACAAACAGGTTTTATTCAAACCCTAACGTACCCAAAGAAGCTCGGTAAATGATGTTGTCTGATGCATTCTTGGCTACCTTGAGATCAATCAAAACATTTCAAAAACATCTCCTCAAATAGAACTACTTGTCTTCATAAAATACATCCTTAAAACACGTTTCTTGCAAAGGAAACATGAGCCTCTTAACCTTCATTTTATAGTAGTAAAGAATTATTTCTGTTTGACAAAACATGAATACAATGGTTAAATGAATTCGTCGAAGTTTATCAATCAATAGTGTTATGTATGTTGTGTTCGACATTTAAGAAAGTTTTTGATCCCAGCAACTCAATAAATGTGCCAAATAGCTGGATATGTTAGCGTCAAAATAATTATTTCTATTTTTCTCTCTGATCATTATGTCTGTATAACTCATATTTACAAAGGTAAAATGACTTTTGATTAAGGAATCGGTTTCACTGACGGGTTATTAAATTCTAAACGCCGTTGTAAAAAATCATATTTTTCAGATATTTAGGTGAAATTGCGAAGTCTCACAGTTGTTCTTCACTATTCACTGTGTATACCTAATGTGGCTAATAAAATAAAATAAATAAAATACGTCACCTTTGGTACCTTAATAAAGCACCATTACATGCGCAGATCCACATGGGTGGGGGTAGATGCCCCCCAACCTCTTCTGTATGAAAAAAAAAATAAAAGAAGAAGAGAATAGTATGGAAGAAGGCACGGACACCCCTTCTCCTGCGGGGAATTTCAGAATTTTCATAGCAGGCCACATATCTCTGTAGGACCCACTCTCCCTGAGGTTAATGGCTGGATCAGTGAATGCATATTTTTTCCATTTTGTGGTTTTGCAATACTTTCTATAACTTAAAAAATAATCAAACTTGCTCATATTAACGATAAAGCGTTATATATCGCAATTTGCTGTGTTGCATAAAGCCATTTAGAATTTTGTGTAACATTGAAAGATATAAAGCCACTGAAGATGTGCATATCCTAATATGATAGTGTCTTAAATTGTATACAACTAAAATCAAATAAATAATTTAATACCCTCAGGTTCCTAAAAGTTTCTTTTCTGGCAAAAATATTCTAATTCAGTAATTAAATCATCCTAATCATTTTAAACTCCACGAAATTACTTACCAAATCAAAACCATGAAAAATCTAGTTTCTGAACAAAATGTGTTCCCATGATTATTCCGTATATTCAAACCTGGCTTGTCTTTTTATGCAAATCGCTTGCACTGAAGAACTTTGCAATATCCAGGAATACAGTCTGGAAAGGCGTTAAATGCAGACATTTCTATTCTTTAGAATGACGTAAGCACTTGATTTATTATTGCGTTTACAAAAACTTATATCGGGAGTTCATTCAAAAATAGCTCATTCATATTCTACAATTCCATTTTCATATTGAAAATGACTATAAATATATGCTCGATCTAGACAATTTCGTGTTTGTTGCTGTTTTATTTATTTCGCATATCCGACAAAAATATGGAATATTTTCTCTATAAATCTTTAAATAGGCACAAATGGTCATGTTTTAATCATGCTTAAAATAATAATTGCAGTTAATCTATATTTGACTTAATGTGTTTTATACTGGGTTTTAACTTTACTTTGTATTATGAATTCTATTACAATTATAGTTTATTTATTTTGTTTCATACCCAGGCTTTCCAAAAGAAATTAATCTATTGTCTTTTGCAGCAAAAGATATGTCTGTCAGAGATACTATTGGAACTCCTTGTACACCATTGAGGGTCATTTCCAAACTAGGGACCAAGTGCAATACATATAAAAGCAAGATATTTTTTACATTTTCTAGAATATATACTACATATTCCACCAGCCTGACCATAGAGTGTAGATTATATGTTGTTTATGTAAAACAGTTTGGCGAATTCACTTTGCTCGTACATGAAACAAGAGGGCCAAGCTGACCCTTAATGGCTCGCTTGAGAAACACTTCCTTCTTTGCATTTACAAGTCGCTATATTACAGCAGAGTCCTACTGAATACATAATCCATCATACAGTTATACAAGATCATTTCAAATCCACATATGAAACATTGAATGCAGCTTAAAAGTTATGTCGCGTAGTCATGAAAATTATCATCGAAGGTCAAATTTCAGTAATAAAAAAAAACTAAATCTCACAAAAGCACGTAACAAATTGTCCAGTTCTCGCAAACACACGTTTTCAAATAACTCCTTTTCTTTTGAAGATGTGTGAGGGTAAATTGTATCTTACAAAAGAATATTACGTTGCCATTAAAATGATACCCTATGTATTAAAATCAAGAAATAAAATATTTGATAACACATAGAAAAATACCTGCATGCTGATAACTATGTAAAATGTTTTGTTTTCCTGCTGCTCTGGTTGAATTTAAATTAAAAAAAAAGAATTTGAAAATAAATCAAACTAAAAATGATTCCTTGTAGTAGAGAAATGATATTTATAATATGGTAACGTTTTCATCTGTGATTTTTCTTTCTGTTTTGAAAGGTTGCAATATTTAATGATCTGTTGTGTGCCTAAATAATATTTTCCATTTGCTGTTACAGGAGTATAGAGTAAACTTGACTTGACTTGCATGACTACTTGAATTTACTGTCACTTCGAAATATTTCAGTCATATAGCGACGCCCAGCTAATTACAGGTGGAGGAAGACCCCGAATGCACGGAGGAATCCGGGTAGAACCACCGACCTACCGCAAGCCAGCTGGAAGGCTTCCTCACATGAAAATCCGAATGACCCTGCGAGGTGAGTGGCTTTTATTAGAACACATTATCCTAACAAGCGACATTTTTATCTCGTTACTCTAGACCTACTTTGGATAGATAACTGGCATTATATGCAACGGCATATGAAAACATGGTATGTAAAGCTTGGAATTGCACAAGCTGAGGTGTTTCGAGCCAAGAATATTGTTGATAATACAATTAACGCATCTCTAATGATCAGACCTTCTGCATGAGTATAGGGTTTTACATTGTCATAAGAATTCTTTGCATGAACTAAGTGTTGCGCTTTTATAAAAAGAAAGTCAACATAATGGAAACAAAAGTACATAATGTCTTCAATTGTAATGTATATATTAATGACGAGATATGTTTAGCAAACTCAAACTCACAGCTCCTATTCTGTAATAATATTAACTCTTTGTGTAATTCAGTGAACAAATTATTTCATCCAAAATAATAATTTCTCGAAAGCAATGAGGTAATAATCCTTTGAGAGAACTTAAATCATGTTTCAGTGGAAATACATTGCAATAAAAGCGCTTGAACTTTCCGCTATTCAACAACGGAAGTCTCGTTATGGATGACATTTCACATGGTGTTAGAAATGAAAAGGATATGTTAATTTATATTTGGAATATCTAGATTAACATAACGCTTCTACCTTTATAGATATCATCAATGTTATATTTGATAACTTGTAAACTGAATTATAAATAAACATTATCAACGTTATCAGTATTTTAGTTTCAATTTTATAACATATACAAATAATTTTCCAGAAGGCGATGAACAGGTTGACTTGTACCATAAAGCAGCTCGTTCACAGTTGATTGGTAGAAATGGAAATTAATTGCTTTTTTTTTCTTCTCTCCCTCGTTAAAGTTGGTGAAGTCATTGTTTTCTGAAAAATTCACTCGGCAAATGTAGGTCACATTACGCGGCGAACGCTATTTTCGATAACGCCACTTCGGCGATAGTGGTTAAATATAGAATACGGTATCCCCTGAGCAGGTAATTGCGGTACGACATGACCCGTTCTGTAACATGGCGTCTTCATCAGTTACAGGTAGTGAATTCATAAGTTTAGCTTGTGAAGTGAGCGAATACGCGAAGGGTGAATTGTGGTCAATCAGGTGACGTCAAATGAAAATAAAAAAAAAAATCTAAATAAAGGCATTATAATTCTAACTGTAGTTTCAATGTCGCCTTTGACGCTATTGCTTATGATGGAGAAGCCATCTATTTCATATAATAATGGAATGTTGCATTGGGTAACCATGCGGCTGTAGATGGATATTTATAGATGTAACACATGCATACAGTTACACTTAAATTCTTAACTATCTGTGAACGAGCCGCTTTAAGTCAAGGAAGACCTGAAGAAATACCTTTTACCAGGACAGGATTCACAGGATTCGAAATTTACAGCCTTCAGACCTGCCAATGAAACATGTCGTTTCGATACACATTTCAGCATTAATTGGGCATACGTCACACTTTGATACGGCATAACAAATGATATAGTAGTGATATCCCTTATTTTGACGTATATTTCCAAGTATTTATCAATACTGAAATGCCCGGATGAAAACATTAAAGTAGGAAAATCCAATATGCTTTATGCAGAGATATACTATTTAAGTCAAGATCATGTCAATATTTACCGAAACTGATTTTCGCGTTAATATCAAATCGCAGAGACGTTTCTTCCTACTTGCATTCTGTTTTTTTTTCTAAACAAAAGATACCAGAAATGTCGAGAAGAAGGGCAAATATTTGCGCAAATAAAAGATATTTGTGAAGTTTTGAACGTTTTTCGTCACCATACTTAAATACGTCACGTTCTTTTTTTATCCTTTGTTACATCTTGAATCTTGAATAAAGATATTGATATGAACGTAAATTTCAAATTTTTTAAACACAATTTATTTTCTAATGCGTAAATGTATTCATTAATGAGGTAGTAGATATAGGGCATATGCGTTTTTACATAAATAGATTTTACTGCAATTAATGTAAACGTAACTAAACGTCACAGACAAGTGCTCAAACACAATAGGGTTTCATGTGCATAGGTTTAGCCATCTTGACATTGTTATACTTTCCAGGACATCTTTCCAGTGTGACGATGCGTCGTCATAGGTATACAACTGCGTCACGAAGTCGATTCTTTGGCTCAGTGGTTAGAGCATTAGACTTGCACGCAGGCGGACCGGGTTCGATTCTGGGCAGGGTCGAGTTTGTTACATTGGTGGCAGCGGTGGGATAATGTCAACTGTCAGACTGGAGTTGCCTTACCCATATGTTTCCCAGGCCAAGTCTCGGGTAGAGACTTCTCACAGGGGAAAGTAATGTGACGATGCGTCGTCACTGGCATAAATACAATCTCTAACAACTTTGGCTCAGTGGTTAGAGCATAGACTTGCACACCGGCGGACCAGTTTCGATCCAGGGCCGGGTCGAGTTTGTTACACCAGGATCTTTTCTTTCAATTCTTTATTAATTTGGCTCAGTTGATCTTAAAAATGAGAGTGTGGTCATACTCTCCCAATCGGAAACCAAAGAAAGAAAAAAAAATACAATAGTAACAATTAAGGCATCGATTAAGGCATAGCTATTCATCCTTGCCTATGATATACTGCCAAACGACAATGTTTACATTTGTAACAGGCTTGAAACTTGGAAGTGTCCAGTTCTGCTATGTTATTTAGGAGTTTCCGTTTTCTACAGAATCCTTTTTTCTGTTTGAGGTCTTAATCACAATACTGAGCTGCGTCAATGATATTATCAGTGCTTTCATTAACTCGCTTAGATCGAAAAGGTGTTTATGTTATTCAACGCCATACATGAGAAATATTGTGCCACGCACTGGTGTTGCATACTTTCATTATCTTGCATTTTTATATTTGGGGTTACTTTTTTGTATGAAACATTCTACATTGAACACACAACATAAAATTGCGGCTGAATTATGTCACATTGTGCGCAGTTTCAGAACAAGCGATTGAATGTATTTTAGCTAATATTACTACATGATTTTTACAAAGAGCAGAATAATGTACGATTGTCTCATGGACTCTTATTCAATTAACTTGGAATCAAATACAAAGAGTGAAAATTTATTCTTTGTTTCATGAACTTTAAGTCAATTTATCCTGTCTGAATCTCATTGTTTTCTGCTCACGTGATCAATAAACGTTCTAAAAAATCTCCGATGACAAAGACGGTGCATTGCACGCAATGTGTCCCATTATCACTTTCAAATGTAATTGTTGCAAATAAACTACAACGCTCATTTAATTGATTCGAAGAGAAAGAACTTGATATATACTAAAACAAAGAAAACACTACAGTTCCTTGGTTTACTTACTTATTGGATATATTTCTAAAAGTAAGGCTAGTTTGAAAGCAAAAGGAAAATGCATTTATTTATGCATGAAAGAACATTCTCAGATTAATGGGAACATAACAATAGATGAAACATACAAGTTGTTAATCATTCAAAACGAATACATGAGCTTCAGTCTGATCAAAAGGCTTCGGAAAATGCTTCACTTTCAAACCCCCCATTCATTTCATTTTCCAGAGATTTTGAATGTTACCAGCATAAAGTGCTCTTGAAAATAGTCGAACTACATTTTTCTATTCAAATAGATCCAATGGACATAATCATCACTTATAACAAAACACAAATTCACGTCCTGTTTATTATCTTGAATCATCACAATATACTTTGAGCAATAAATCCCTTAAACTTTTTGTAGTATTCATCACGTGTGTGGTGTATGTTTTTTTTTTTTTTTTGTTTTTTGTTCGCTACTTTGAACAGCTATGGAAATTTCAGTCATTTGGAAAAAAAGGTGAAACATAAATGTATATAGTGATGTCATATTGCAGCATCAAACCTTAAACATACCGGATCAACAAGGGTTGAAACTACAGTGGTCTCGCGATTCATCGAGGTCGGATATGACCTATAAAAATACTTGAATAACTGCCACATTTGAGAAATCTTTAATGAGTTGATATGCATTGATATCATCGCCAAATTTCAAAGAATCGACACATTAAGGGATTGCGTGATCACTGTAATCTAAATTCTTGTTGACATTTGTATAGTCTGTACCTCTTCAAGAATTTCCCTGTGTTAATAGTCAGCGTTTTGATCTCATAGCGGAGGATCTAAGAGTGTTTTTAGTTTGTAACTCTTATAATTTGGGTCTTTGAAGTGCATATCTCTTAAACAGGTGTTGTCTTGAAAAACAATACAAAAAAGTAAATCATTTTACAGATTTAAAAGGACATAGCTAGCATAATTGTTATTGTACTTTAAACAAACAATCATGGATAAAAAATATATCCAGGAACTAGAAGTACTTTAAAAGTGAAAGCTGCCTTTGGCAGATGTCACAAAGGTTATAAATATGTAACGATGCGGCAAAACAGGCTGTAAATAGTCCGTTTATTGCATATAAAAAGAACAAACTCATTAACTTAAGAAGCTGCAAATGTTCACAATGTTTTTAGTATGGGCTATAGAGTATTACAGATCCCTAAAACATTTTAATAGAATGGCTATGTGGCTTGCGAGGTAATTGAGACCAAATTTCGCCCATAAATACTTATCTCAACATAATATCTGAGTCATTAAAATATGGTTCAGGACTTTGATATCTGTATGTAGAACATTTATACATACACTGTGTTCTTATTTTCATTTGTCTGACTTTCGTCCTTATTAAATCTACTCTCTCTCTCTCTCTCTCTCTCTCTCTCTCATTTTCTTTTTCTCAGATGGACGGACGAATAGATATCAAACAGTGCACATTACATACCCTGGAGAACAATATGTCTAGAACACGACGTTGTGCTCCCAGTGGAAATCTGTAGTCAGTGACATTACCAACACCTCATTATTACTTCTAGTTTTTGATAGCAGACTCAAAGCCGGTCTTATAGTAACATGCTGTTGGTCCTTGGTGAGACATATGTCAACAAGATAACCAAGTACTGCAGCCAGCACTTTTCCCCCAATGTTTTCAGCCGATGACACTGAATTAAATCAATGCGAGAAAAACGTGATTTTAACAGTCCCCAGTAACATATGCAAATGTTAGTTTAAATTTGTTGACATTGTTCGTATCTGATTCATGATAAAACCCAGTTTTTGTTTGTTTTTGGAATGGCATTTTAAGTTAATTGAATCGGATGGAATTTCATAAAACGAAACAAATGTAAAAAAAAAAGATTATCAATATACAAATTGTAATTGCTCTTTTTATTGTTGTAAATATGAATGAATTAAAATCAATGTTTTGCAGGAACTGTACTTTTGTCACAAATGTACATGAAGAACAACTGCTGTAGTAAATGTAATGATCTATCCTTTGAAACAGGAAAAAGTTAAATCATCCAATACCCGTATATTTCAACTTTAAATTAGTCTCTTTTTCATGCCCTTCGTTTAGTATTTTCCTTTACGTGTACTATAGTCAAATCACGAGTATTTTTTCACATTTGCCCATTTTTGTATAGTCTCTTGCTGTCCAGCCATGTTTCATTGCTACATTGATATATGAGAAAAATATTATGATTTATATTTATAAATCCATACCATTATTTGAAAATATGTTGAATATTACAACATTGTATTATACATTTTTGTAATATAGATCAAACCAAAGGGGTTCACTAGCACCTAATTCGGATTCATGGACTCCATTCACTCACGCTTTTGGGGTACTTTTCATATGGTTATAAAGGAAAACTTGTAAATTTCAGCAGACTCGTAAATTTCAGCAAATTATGAGGTACGATATTGGGTTTTAAATTCAAGTATGTATGTTTTGTTTTTCGTATAGTTGACAATTAATTAGTTAATTAGTAATAAAGCGCCAATAATAACATCTGTACTATGCATGTGTGGGTCGATATTGATACCACACACACACACACACACACACACACACACATATATATTAGATATATATAGAGAGAGATAGAGAGAGAGAGAGAGACTCTAAGGAAACATGAAAAACATATTTGCTATAAATAAACATTGGCATATAAAAACGTAACGCTAAATTTATTAACTGTTTTGTTCAAGGAATTTTTAAGTATATGTTTATGTCCTTTACGGTCGAAACGTCACATAACCTGTTTCAACGAAAACAGTTTGTGTAATTATATATCTGCTTCATCTTAAGACAAGGGCTTATAATTCAATCGAGCATGTGACAGGACGTCTTATTCTTGTTACCTGTATTTTCATGTGTCCACTATACATGTCTTCAGAATTACAAAAGTTAGCTGGTAAATTGTGCCCAAGGGGGCAAGGTCAGGGACAGATATCTAAATCTATAAGTACTATTTCGTTTGTTTCAACACAGATACGGATGAGGTAATTTTTTGCAATCAGTAGTATCTCTAGATCATCATCCTTCGTTTCAAGATTTGGTGATAAAATAAGTTTATTTATAAGTGACGTCAATACTTCCTTTAGAATTTAATATTTTAAGAACCTATTAAGAAGTTTTTACATTGCAGGTGTTCTTAATTATCCATTCCTGTGTCTATAATTGTCGTTATGTTCTAATAGGATATACCCACTATGCATATAAATATATCAACGTGAATAGTAGAAGAAGAATTGAAAGATATGGTATCTTGTTTATTATACAATATTGTTCACAATAAAGGTTGTCGCTACTAATAAACTCTAATACTTCAATCTCCTCCATCTGTTGTTCATCTTGTACTGAAGTTAACGTCGCTGAAACATGTTACGTCAAGTTAGTTAAAGGTGAGGAAAGACACCTTATTTGGATTGATAACTGGCATTATATTCAGTGACATTTGAAAACATTGTATGTAAAGAATCAAATTGCCACAACAGAGGTTTTTTGAGTCAAGGCCATAGTAGATAAATAGACGCAGTTCAGATAGAAACGATGTTTAAACTCATATATTAGATCTTGAATGCGAGAAATCTGGTTTTAATGGTAATAAGAATTCTTGGCATGAAAAAAGTGTTATGAAAGTCAACATAAAGAATACAAATGTACGTACATGAGTTCATTGGTAATGGGTATATATGATTAGTGTGACATGATTAGACTCACAGCCATATTCTGTAAATATATTACCTCTTTATATAATCAGGTAAATGAATTATTTTATCCCAAAGAATAATTCCTCGAAAGTAATGAGGTAATAATCCTTTGGGAAAACTGCAATCATGTTTCAGTAAAATGCAATACAATAGAATCATTTGAACTTTGCATCTTTCAACTAGAGAAGTCCTCATAATGAATTAAAGCAATCATAGTGTTAGAAAGATAATTTTATCTGGAATCAAGTTTGGCGTAACGCTTATTCTGCCTTAATGAATGATATTGAGGTTATATTTGATAAATGCATTATTTATTATGAATGATCATTGTTAGCTTTTCGAACTTTTAAGGGACAATTTTATAACACATACAGAAACGTTTTCTGGAGAATAATAACATATAGAATATATTCTTGCATAAATGTGGGTCATATAATTACGTTAATCACATTATGATTTGACTGCTTTGATAAAGATATCACTTTTGATTACATAATTAAGTACTTGAGACTTCCCTTTTTTTTTTTTGTCGATTTGGAAAGTTCTTTCATTCTACATCTACCCGTTGATCGTTCTAAGCTTTACTAGAGCTTTTGTTTTGTTATTTTTCAGGGGCTGAGTGCGGTGGTTACCATCCCATCGATAGGTTGACCTGTACCTCAAGTTTTTTTTTTTTGTTTTTTTTTTTAAAGGATTCGAAATTTACTTCAGAACTTAAGACGTTTCAAGACATTTAATGGGAAAACAAGCATAAAAATGAGACAGCGGTGAAAGCCTCAATTTGACGTATGTATCCATGTATGTGCCAATACTGAAGTGCCCGAATGAAAACATTAAACTAGAAAAAAGCCAATATGCTTTTGAATAGATGAATGGATTTTGGCTCAAGATTTTGTCAATATTTTCCCGAAACTGATATCAAATATAGAAGGACTTATAGAAGGAATCACCATACTTATATTCGTCAACATCCCTATTTTTCAATATTGTATGCCAACTGACGATGTTACTCTGTAAAAAATTTTACTGAGCTCATAAAAACGATTCACATATGAAAGTCTTTCATCACTACGCTATCCATCGCATAGATTCCACGAGATAGTTTTGATTTACGTATTTAAAGTACACAAGAAAAGGATACACTTAAATACTTGAAAAAGTCATACCCGAACCCTAGGCAATGTGCAAAGATTTATTAATTTTCACACTCCCCAGGTAACATTTCAAGGATCATTTCTGTCAAAATTCCAATTTCGGTTCAGCATTTCTTTGAAATAAATTTTAAGAGACCAGTCAGTTGTAATAATTATTATTGACAGTGATAACTGTTTGGCATTAATAATGGTTCGAATACATTAAGTATGTTTCCCCTAAAAAAAACCTATTTAATACCAAGGACAGATATCCCCGTTTCCCTATGAACATTGATCAAAATTTAGAACACAACACTACATAGATTGTTTTAACATCCGAATAGATTTCAAAAAAATATCCGCCCATTTCCAAAATGCCTTTTCACAAAAATCATTCGATTACGTTAACTGGCTCCATGTTTTAGTTTTAAGGACTGTTATCGGTGATGTTCATTGATTAAACGAAAAAAAAAATCAAAGGAAGTAATATAAAATCATTATAAAAAGCGATTGTTGGAAGTAACTTTTTAAGCAATGAAATGTCAACGGAGATCAAATATGTGACCTTTGGAACTTAAATCTTTCAAAAGTGTTTGGTTTCTCCTTTCAACAAAAGTAATTACCAATTTGAGAAAAAAAAATTTTTTTCCTTAAGGAGTAACACATTTTTCCAGAAAAGTATTGATAAATTCATCTTTTAATTTACCCGATATGCGTTTAAATAACCTATAATTAATGGCAGTATATTTTTTTTTCAAGATTAATGTCATGTATGTATGAATTAGTAAGGCGAATTGAATACTTTTATTTTGCTTTGGTTCACATAATGTTTGAAACGCTGTGAAGATAGATAGATAGATAGATAGATGAGATGCCCTTCTTAAAACTTGTTTCTACATTAATATTTACCAAACTGGGAAAGACCTATTTGAATTATTTATAATCTGTACTTATTGAAGTAGGAGTTACAAGTGTTCAAGAAAATTAGGATGAAGTGATCATTAATTTACCCGAATTGAGTTTTAATAACAATTAATGACAATAAGTTTTCCAAATGATATGAAAATTAAGGCGAATTTAATAATAAAAAAAAAACATTTGTACTTATTTAATGTCGTCTTACTGTGATTCAAATAATGTTTGAAGCGCTCTGTGAAGATATCGCGATAAGTAAATGAAAGATACAAGGAAACAATCTTTTAAATTAATTATAAATATTGTAACATTTTCTCATCCTGAAAGCACTCGACAGATCCTTTAGAAAGCCCGACAGCCAAGAATGTATACTGTCTGACTCGAAAGAATGAGGTTGTGGGTTATATACTCAGCCTCTAGTATTTACAATAATAAGTCGTCAACAATACTGGGTGAGTAGTTCAATGATTAAATGGTGTCAGGACATACATACGAGCTGCTTTAATCGAAATGGTTCGTTTTTAATAGAATTTAACATAATTGTTTTTATCTTGCTTAAAAAAAACCCAGACAATTTAGATATTCAAGACATGCCTGCAAGTGTCTTCCTATTTAGGGTAACTTAATATAAATTGGATGTTTTAACTTGCACTGAATCGTTCCCTTGTGTGCTTGTTTAAGACACATATTACACTCAGAGATTAAAGCAAGTGGCAAGTTGATGTACATGGTGCTGTTCCTTATATGGACAATTACGCGATAAAAGTGTTCGTCATAACCTCCTTCTCTTGTATTTGTAATTCCTATTGCCCTTTAATGTTATGTTTCGGCTTACTTGGTTTAAGAATAAGACCAAAAGTAAATATTTTGCAATCAACCGTGATTTTTCTTGTCTATAAATTCCTTAGAAAGGGCTTTAAACAGTGGCGTACAACGCTGGCTTAAACTAACTCCTAATGTTTTGAATAGAAGTATTTAATAAGGCTGGAATCAATACTTTATAGTTTGAATACTGTTGACATTATTGCCCAGTCGGAAACCAAAGAAAAAGAAAACACTATAGTAACAATAAAGGCATCAAATAATGTACAGCTACTCATTCCGCCAACGTATCCTTGCCTATAATATACTACCACGCTCCTGAAAAAAAATTTCGACAATGTTTACATTTCTGGCAGGCTTGGCACTTGCAAATGCCAAGTTCCGCCAGGTACTTCACTGTTCATTTTTTTCCATTAGCGGAAGTGTAGGAGTGTGCGATTTTAAGAGTCATTTTTCAGTCTGAGGTCTTAAATTACTATACTGAGGTGTGTCAATAATATTGACAGCGCTTTCATTTGTCCTCAAATGAACTCGGTTAGGTTTAAGTTTTAAACTTTGGGTTGTATTTTGTATGTGAAATTGTTCATACAACTGCGGCTGGATTAATGATATCACATTGCGGGCAGTCTCTGGACAAGCGATTGAATATATTTAAACTGATTATAAAACTGCATGAAATTACAAGGAACAGAACAATTGTAATCATGTTGATTCATCGCTGTCAGAAAGGACCTTTAAAAAGACTCGAATAATTGGCATATTCGAGGAAGGAATATTTTAATGAGTTGACATGTATGGATATGAAACTCGAATTATCGCCAAGTATCGACACATTTGGGGATTGCGTGATCACAGTAACCTGAATCTATACTGACAGTTGTGCAGGTCGCTACAAGTTTCATTCTGTTCAACTTTAGTACCTCGCGAATAATGCTGAAACCCCCCCCACCCCCCTTTTCCGGTGGAAACGCTCTAACAATTCAGCCAACGAGGAAGGTTTAGTCTTTTTTTGAAGTTACTGGTATTGATGGAAACATCAACATAACTTGTATCACAAAAATCACAATGACAATTCTTAACACTGATGGACTGTTTGAGTACCGTTTTGTATCAGAAGTTGATATATACAGAAATGTTGTTATGCACCTAAACCAACTACAATTTTTTATTGACTCACTAAACGCAGGATACAGCATCCTGTCAAGATATATGATTTTAATTATTATCAAATATTTGCTAAGATATCATTATTTTCAATATTAGATTATCATTTTATCTTACTTAACGTGTTGTAATAAATTATTTTAAGTATAGGGTTTAACTCTTTTAAATGTCAGCGTTTTGACATTATAGCGAAGGTTCTAAGAAAGTTGACAGTTTGTAAGATCTGATAATTTGTGTCTTTGAGGTAAACAGCTATTAGCTTTAATTGCGAAGTTGTAAAACAGATCCGTAAAACTAGAAGGAAGAATAGATATGTGTCTTGCAAGGTAACTGAGACAAAGTATTGCCCATGATGATGTCTATGTCATTAAAATATGGGTTAGAACCCATGTATCTGTATGAAGAACATCATATATAATGTGTTGATACCTATTTCAATTTGTTTAACTTTCTTCGTTATTTCTTCCTCTGTTTTTCTTTTTTGTTTTTAGCTCACCTGAGCCAGAGGCTCAAGGTGAGCTATTGTGACCGGTCTTCGTCCGTCGTCCGTCCGTCCGTCGTCCGTCAACATTTTGCTTCAAACGACATCTCCTCCTTAACCGCTTGGTCAATTTTGATAAAACTTTACAGGGATGTTCCTTGGGTGGTCCCCTTTCAAAGTTGTTCAAAGAATTGAATTCCATTTGGAATTCTGGTTGCCATGGCAACGGAAAGAAAAAACTTAAAAAGTCTTCTTCTCCAAAACAACCAACTGAATTTCAAAATGTTTTGGCACAGATGTTCCTTTGGTAAGTGTCTACCAAGATTGTTCAAATTATTTGGATCCGTAAAAAAACATGGCCGCCAGGGGCGGGGCTTATTTGCCTTATATGTATATAGAGAAACCTTTAAACAACATCTCCTCTGAAACCACTGGACAGAATTTGATTAAACTTGGCAGGGATGATCCTTGGGTCAACCTTCACAAAAGTTGCTAAAATAAACTTGATCCATGTAGAACTCTGGTTGCCATGGCAACAAAAAGGGGAAAAAAATGAAAACTTTAAAAATCATCTTCTTCAAAACTACTGGCCAGATTTTAAAATAAATTGGTACAGATGTTCCTTGGGTCAACCTCTACCAAAGTTGCTAAAATTATTCCGATCCGTAAAAAAACATGGCCGCCAGGGGCGGGGCTTATTTGTCTTATATGTATATAGAGAAACCTTTAAACAACATCTCCTCTGAAACCACTGGACAGAATTTGATTAAAATTGGCAGGGATGATCCTTGGGTCAACCTTCACAAAAGTTGCTAAAATAAACTTGATCCATGTAGAACTCTGGTTGCCATGGCAACAAAAAGGGAAAAAAAATGAAAACTTTAAAAATCATCTTCTTCAAAACTACTGGCCAGATTTTAAAATAAATTGGTACAGATGTTCCTTGGGTTAACCTCTACCAAAGTTGCTAAAATTATTCCGATCTGTAAAAAAACATGGCCGCCAGGGGCGGGGCTTATTTGCCTTATATGTATATAGAGAAACCTTTAAACAACATCTCCTCTGAAACCACTGGACAGAATTTGATTCAAATTGGCAGGGATGATCCTTGGGTCAACCTTCACAAAAGTTGCTAAAATAAACTTGATCCATGTAGAACTCTGGTTGCCATGGCAACAAAAAAACAAGAAAAAAAGAAAACTTTAAAAGTCATCTTCTTCAAAACTACTGGCCAGATTTTAAAATAAATTGGTACAGATATTCCTTGGGCCAACCTCTACCAAAGTTGCTAAAATTATTCTGATCCGTAAAAAAACATGGCCGCCAGGGGCGGGGCTTATTTGCCTTATATGTACATAGAGAAACCTTTAAACAACATCTCCTCTGAAACCACTGGACAGATTTAGATTAAACTTGGCAGGGATGATCCTTGGGTCAACCTTCACAAAAGCTGCTAAAATAAACTTGATCCATGTAGAACTCTGGTTGCCATGGCAACAAAAAGAAAAAAAAAATGAAAACTTTAAAAGTCATCTTCTTCAAAACTTCTGGCCAGATTTTAAAATAAATTGGTACAGATGTTCCTTGGGTCAACCTATTTATCTCAGGTGAGCGATTTAGGGCCATCATGGGCCTCTTGTTTTTGTTTTGTTGTTGTTTTTTCGTTGTTGTTTTTCTCTCATATAGATATCAAACTGTGCACATCACATACCCCGGATTACATTATGTCTAGAAACACGACGTTTCATGCTCTCGGTGGAAATCTATAGTCACTGACATTATCAATACCTCATTATCCCTCGAAGTTAATGATTACAGACCCAAAAAGGTCTTATAGTGACATACTGTTGGTCCTTGGTGTGATATATGTTAACAAGATAACCACGCATCCAGCACCTTTCCCCCGACGTTCTCAGCCGATGACAGTATGGATTAAATAATTACGGGGAAAACGTGGTTTTAACAGTCCCCGGTTACATATATAAATGTTTGTTTAAATATGTTGACACTGTACGTATCTAACACAAAATTAATTAGCATTTTAAATTAATTGAATGCATTTTCATGAAACGAAACAAATGTAAAATAATGATACACAAGAAAGAAGTGTTCGCTTTGTTTTCGTGAATAAGTATGAATCAATTTCAATATTTTGCAGGTACTGTATTTTTGTCACAAACTTACAAGAAAAACAACTGCTGTAGTAAATTTTATGTCCTATCAAACAGGCAACAGTTAAGTGATACTGTACTATGCATGTGTGGGTCGATATTGATATGGTCAACACTGTTTTGATCGAGGAATTTATAAGTTTGTATATGTATATGTTTATATCCTATATGATATAAGGTATTTTAGGAACGTATTGCAGGGCGTCCTATGCTAACTTTAGTTTTATGTGTTGATTATACATTTCTTCAGGATTACTAAAGCTAGCTGGTAAATTGTGTTCAAGTAGGTATTGTTGCTAGTACCAGCTTTTGTTGCTGTTGTTTTGGTGTTACAGTAGCTTGAACAGTATTTCAATCATAAAGAGGCGTAAAATTAATCTTAGGTGAAGTAAAACACCTATTTGTATATACAACTTGCATTATATGCAATGACATATGAAAACGTTGTATGTTAAGATTGAAATATTGCTGAGAACTGAGATTCTTTCGAGTCAAGATCAACGTTAAAATAATAACGCAGCTCAAATAGAAACAATGTTTAAAATGCATATATTAATCAGGCTTTCGTTGCGAGAAAATAGGTTCAGTTTGCTTTGAGAACTCTTGGAATGAACCTAGAGTTGTGTTTGTTATTAAATATAGTTAACATAAAGAATGTGCATGTGTATGTGAGACTGACTTCAGTGGTAATGAGTATATATTAATGACGTGATATGTCAAGCAAACTCATACTCAAAACTCATATTCCGTATGATATTACCTCTTGATGCAATTCAGTAAATAAGTTCTTTTATCCAAAAATTAAATTTTCGAAAGCATTAATAATCCTTTGGGAGAACTTCAATCAGGTTTCAGTAGAAATGCAATACAATAAAAGCACTATAACTTTGCGCCTTTCCTCTATCTATTACGGTGTAAGAAATGAACAGGATAGGTTCATTTATATATATTTGGATTTATTACCATTACACTTATCCTGACTTTATAGAGAGCATATATGTTATGTTTGTTACACAGTATAATTTGATTATGAATGAGAATAGTCAGCAAGATCAACATTTAATTTCCAATCTTATAACACATTCAGAGAGGTTTCCAGAAGAATAAACATATTAATGCATATATTAAGTCATGTATTAACGTTAAACCCACTGTGAGGATGCCCATTATGAATACATTATTGAGTATTTGAGAAAAAATATTATCCTGAAATGAAGCCGTGTACCAACATCCATTTGTTTGAATAAGACATTTCACATATATCTATTTGGAAAGTTCAACAACATTCATTCTGCATCTCATAATCGTTTGTTTTGGCCTTAAGCATGTTTTTGGGGGGGTTGTATTGTTGGGCTGTTACCGACCCACTGATAGATTGACCTCTGCCTTAAGTCTAGGAAGACCTGAAGAAATATTCTTTACCAGGACAGGATCGAAATTAACAGACCTCAGAACTACATCTGGACCATAACGTTTCAATACACATTTCAACATTAATTGGGAATACGTCACACTTTGATAAATCAAATAAGACATTGTTGAGGTCCTCAATTATACGTATGTTTCCATGGATGTGCCAATACTGAAGTGTCTTGATGCAAAAAAAAAAAAACAGCTTTAAAGAAGGAAAATTTCAATAAACTTTAAATAAATGTATTATGTCAATATTTATCCCGAAACCAATTTTCGCGTAAATATTAAATCGCAGGAGACGTGTCTTCTTCCTTTCTTTCTGTTTTTATTTGAACAAAAGATACGAGAAATGTCAAGAAGTCGGGTAAGTCTTTGCACAAATAAAAGCAAATTTGTAAAATTTTGAACGTATTTCGTCACCATACTTCGTAATTCGTTACCATCCCAAATTCTTTATTTTGTTTTAACTTGAATCAAGATGTAAACCACGTAAAATTACAAATTTAAGTGTACAAGAATCTTGTATCATTTCCTAATAAGTATATCGATAAATTTCTAAAGCAGTAGCTACAGGAAATACACGTTTTCTTATACATGTGAAGATTTTTTAATCCGCCCGATCTCTTTGCGAATAATGCTGATTATAAATTATGTTAAAAATGATTTTATTCAGTTCCCTTAAGCGAAAGTATTTAGAGGTAAGTACTCGTTAAAAGCAATTTTTTCCATATCTTCATAACAGTGACGCTAGTCATCATCTGTTATATCAAATATGTTATTTTATGGAACAGCGGTCAAATATCTTTTTTCGGGGTGCAATATAATAACACAAAGATTGAACCCTATATTTGGATTTATTGACGGATTTGACATATCCTTTAAGATTCTGGATTCTGTTGTTATTTCATCACATGTAAATCATTTTGCCTTATGTCTATTTTATCCTAAATGTTAAGTTCATATATATATGACTAAAATGAAATAAAACTTTCTCGCTTTATGTATTATACTTGAAAATGTCTCTGTGCACGAGAAGTTAATGAACTTTGATTTGTCACAAGATATATAAATCATTTAGGTTACAAAACCGAGTACATATATGTGGCTTGTAAATCATCAATCCATATATATATATATGTGTGTGTGTGTGTGTGGTTTACATTCCTGCAATGTCATATTGATCACTTACTTACTGACGTAACTTAATATTCATTAAACAATTATTTTAAATTTGAGGACATTTTAGAGTAATAGTTGTTTGAACATTTTGAAAATGATAACTCTTTAGTCTTGAATTTTGTATGTTAGGTGAATAACATGTTGAAATTACCTTTATCTAAGTCTTTTACAGCTGAGGATTGAAATCATGACTTAAATATGCATATAATTTATTATGAAATAAAACCCGATATTTCAGTTACCAAAAATGGCGATCGTACAATTATTCCATTGATATATTTATATGAACCTGAAAACATCTTTGTGTATATTTTGTTATGAAGGGTGAAAGCTTTTGTTATAAATGCTGAAAATAACAGTACAATATAGTATGCTAACAGTGTAACATGTTCTATATAAAGCAAAATCAAAAAAGCTTATACATTGTATCACCTTTACATATCATATGTTCTACTCATGTTTTTTTTTATATGAACATATGTATCTATGTAACAAGTTTGTATGGTGAACTACATGATGGTTCCCCGACTAGCTGTCACCTATGACGGGGATAATAAAAGGTTGAAAAAAAAGTAATTGACTTATTGATGATACACTGAAGATAGTTTTAGTCAGGTCATAAAAAATGGTTCACTTTGAAAAGTGTTATATTGATATGCTATCCAGAGACATAGAATCCTCAAACATCTTTAAAACTTTAATACAAATTACCAGTCTTAGAAAGACTTACTTAATTTATTATTTATCGTTTCTTCTTGAAGTAGGAGAAACAAATTGATAAAAAATATGAATAAATTTATCTTTTAATTTACCCGAAATGAGTCTACTTTCGGCTTTTAAAGATACCAAGGAAACCATTTTAAAATAAATATTAGTAATGGTATCCATTATCTTATCTTGAAGGTACTTGAATGATTCTTAAGAACACCAGCTGGCCGAGAAAGTATTAAGTCTGACTCGGAAGCTGGAGGTTGTGGTTCTAACCTCAGCTGCTGATTAGGCGTTAACATAATTGGGTGAGAAGTTCAATGATTGATTGGTGTCAGTATATGAGTGCGGAGTTCAGTTTCAAGTCACTTTACTATGGCTTAATTTCACAGTGAAGCACCTCTATATCTAATTAAGTCTGTTACCAGCGATACGTTAATCGAAACAGTTTCTTTTTCATATAACAATTAGCATTGTCAGTTTTTATCTTGTTTTACACAATTTAAATGTTCAAGAAATGTCTGCATATGTCTTTCTATATTGTGTAAATGGATATATATCAGATTAATTTTTTAACATGCACTGTATCGTTCCTTTATTTGTTTCTTTCAAATACTGATCATACTCAGAGAATAAAACTAGCGGTAAGTTAATGTACATTGGTGGTTGTACATTATATTGGATAATTGCGCGATAAATAGAGTGTTCGTCATAACTTCCTTCTCTTGTTATTGTAATTTAGTTTGCCTTTTATGCTCTGTTTAGACTTACTGGGTTTCCTAATAAGACTAAATAAGAAAAGATTTTGCAATCAACAGTGATGTTTCTTGTGTATAAATTCCTTAAATAGGTTTTAAACAATGGTGTACAATGCTGACTGGAACTTGAATAGAGATATCTAATGAGGCTTAAATCAATACCCTATAGTTAACATACTGTAGACATAATCGCCCAATCGGAAACCAAAGAAAAAAAACACAATAACAGCAATAAAGGCATCAAATAATGTATAGCTTTTCATTCCGCCAACGCATCCTTGACTATA
>CM037779.1:45182597-45232597 GCA_021229015.1 Solen grandis | reverse complement strand
ATATACTGCCAAGCTATTGAAAAAGGTTTTGACAATGTTTACCTTTGTGGTAAGCTTGGCACTTGGAAATGCCAAGCTCTGCCAGGTACTTCACTGTTCATTCTTCCATTAGCGGAAATGTAGGAGTTTGCGATTTTAAGAGAGTCATTTTTCAGTCCATGGTCTTAAATCAAATATTGAGCTGCGTATAGGATATTGTAAGTGCATTCATTTGCCATCAAATGAACTCGGTTAGGGAGGGAAAACTTGCATATGTTATTGAATGCCATACATGAGAAATATTGTGACTTGCGCTTTTGTAACATGCTTTCAGTATCTTGCATTTTTAGACTTGGGGTTACATTTTAACACAACATGAAAGTGGAGCTGGTATAATGATGTCATATCGCGCGCAGTCTCAGAACAAGAGATTGAATTTATTTTAGCTTATATTTTTGTATGTCTTTGTTGTTGTTGTTGTTGTTTTTACAAAGAACAGAATAATGTACACTTGTTTCATGGAATCGTGTGCAATTAACTTCAAAACAAAGATTGAAAATGTAGATTTGGGTTCATGGACTAATAGTCAATTTCTCCCGTCTGAATTTTGCTTACATGATCAATAAAACATTCTAAAATATATATGAAGGGAAATACGTTGCAATGAACGAATTGTTTCCAGTTTTGACTTTAAAATGCATGCATTAGGAATGAACTGCACCGTTCATTTTATTAATAATAAGAGTAAAACTACAGTTCAGTTCCTTTGTTATGTTTATATATATATATATATATCCCATGGCCAGAATTATCATTTCGGCTCATTTAGAACAACATACAAATTCAAGTCGGACTGTGTCTTGTCTGTTGTATTAGCAATCACCAATCACTTTCGGAATTGTACATCCAGTGTGTGGTATATGTTTTGTTTGTTCGCTATTTTGTGCCAGGATAGCGGATTGGTTCGAGCTTTGACCTTACAAAAGTGCAACTGAGGTTTCGCTCCTAGGTCTGTTATCCTTTTTTACTACTCTGGTTTCGCCCCCCCCCCCCCCCCCCCCCCATGCGCCACCATACAAGCGGGTGATAATATTTTTTATAAGCGAGATCGTTTTCAGTCATATCGTTGTTACAATATAAAGATATTTTAAGCTTTCAGAAATAAAAGTTTAACAGACACAGGGTATGTTATTGTGATCATATTTTTGAATTAAAAAAAAGAGTCTGTGTTCCTGTGAAAATAGTACAAACTGTATCCCGTATGCCACAATGAATAAAAGTTTTGTTAACCAAAATTTAACTTTAATAAGATAAAAATAAATACACCTGCTCTGCAATTTCATCAATTTAAGGGTCTTATCTCTGGAGTGTCTTGGATATTCTGATTAGTTTTCAAACTCGATTGCGATAATGTACCCATACACATTGTGACAAAGTTTAGTGAAGATTGGTTCACGTTTGTCAGTGTTAGAGAACAAATTCTGCTAATTTTACAATGTTTCATCAAAGGAAGGGCCAAAACTTTGAGGTGTTCAAGATATTTTGGCAGGTTAAGAAACCTGGTTGAGATATTATACCAGTTCACATTGTGGTCAAGTTTGGACATTATCGGTTCATGTTTTAAGAGTAAGAGAATATACTTCATTTAGCTATTTTTCGTCAATTCAAGGGCCATAACTCAGGATCGTCTGGTTATTGAACTTCACTGAGATATTGTGCCCATACACATTGTGACACTGTTTAGTAATGATCGGTTCATATTTCTTAGAGTTAGCGAGCAAAAACTGTTAATGTGTCAATTTTTCATCTATTATAATCCATAACCGGTACATTCAGGTCACAAACTTGGCCAAGATTTTGTACCCGTTTATATTGTGACCAAGTTTGGTCAAGTTTTGTTTTGTTCAAGTTACAGAGCGGACACAGTTTACGTAACCATTTTTCATCAATTCAAGGGCCATAACTCTGTACTGTCTGAGACATTTTGGCGGTTTTCGAAAATAACCGAGATATTGTGCCCATATATATAATGACCAAGTATGGTAAAGATCGGCTCACTTTTGTTCAAATTAGAGAGCGGACACAATTAATTTTATCTTTTTTCATTAATTCAAATGTTTGAGTTTGAGAGTGGACAACCGCATTAGACGCCACACGCAGGTGAATCCATAATAAGGCGTATAAAAAAATCTAATGTTTCTTTATTGATTACGCTCATTTTGAAACAAAAATAAATAAGTTGAATTTGAATCAGACAATCTCAACAATAAATCTGTACCAGCAAGCACGTAATGGTGTTATGTAAAATCTCTCTATCTTAATGTATTCCCTCTAAGTAAAGTTACAGTAACACTGATTGTACATCAAGTTTATGTTATCAACCAAAAGGAAATGTAAAATATTCAATTACAAATTCAGATGGTTTGAATTGTGAGACGAAAAACTGACATCAGAAAGGTTTGCATAGCTGCCCTTCAGCTAAATCAGTTAAGTCAACCATAAAATGAAGTCATTGGATATTTACAACTTTGAGTTAGAAAATGGTAAAAGCAGTGAGTTCAAAGAGGTGATGAATGAGCTAATGATGTGATCTGCAGGCTGTCGCACGTTCTATATCTGTCCACAGCCGAGGACAGCCATCATCAGTCTTGTACTGTTAATTTTAGAATTGGAAAAAGGATCCTAAATAGTATATTTGAACATTACTTTGCATGCTACTGGGTAATGAGGAAATGGTGGCAAAGTTAATGTAATGTACACATGTTTGTTTGCTTGTTCTTTCGTCCTATCGACACTACTTTAGTCATACAGAGACTATGCTGACAAGGAAAAAATAAATAGTTGTCACATCAAAGTACCACGCCATAAATATGTGTCACACATCACACGAAATCACATTATCGTGACAGGTCAGCCAGTTATGGAAACTACGTATAAGTGCTGGCCGTCAAGCAGGTAGCCACTCAAAGCTTCAAGCATTTGGTATGTTGGTATCGACCCCTGACCCCAAGCTCCTAAGACCGACGTCCTTACAACTTGGCGACCGTATGTAATTTGCAGATGACGTCTGGATTTGATTCCCGACAGGGACATTAGGATTAAAGATGAGGAAGCTTTCCAGCTGGTTTCATTGGCGTCTCTCACTCTGGGTCCTTCTCCATCTATAATAAATTGAGGTGCTATATGACTGAAATACTGTTGCAACAGATGGAACGCGATGTTTCCATAAATAGGATTTTAAATAATGGTGTACAACGCTGGCTTGAACTATATCATACTGTTTTGAATAGAAGTATATTTAATGAGGCTGGAATCAATACCCTATTGTTTGAATACTGTGGACATAATCACCCAATCGGAAACCAAAAAAAAAAAACAGAAAAAAAACTCTAGCAGCAATAAAGGCATCAAATAATGTATGGCTACTCATTCCTCCAACGCATCCTTGTCTATAATATACTGCCACGCAACTGAAAAAAGTTTCGACAATGTTTACATATGTGGCAAGCTTGGTACTTGGAAATGTCAAGTTCTGCCAGGTACTTCACTGTACATTCTTCCATTAACGGAAATGTAGGAGTTTGCGATTTTAAGAGAGTCTTTTTTCAGTCCGAGGTCTTAAATTACAATATTGAGCTGCGTCAATGATATTGTAAGTGCTTTCACTTGCCATCAATTGAACTCGGTTACGGACGAAATCGTGCTTATGTTATTGAACGCCATACATGGAGAAACATTGTGCCATGCACCTCTGTCACAAGCTTTCATTATCTCGCATATTTAGACTTGGGGTTACATTTTGTATGCGACATTGTCATTGTAGTTGGGTCTAATTTCGCGTAGTCTCAGAATAACCGATTGAATGTGTTTAATCTTTTACTACATGATTTTTACAAAGAGCAGAATAATGTATAATTGTTTTATTGATTTTGTTTGGGTTTTTTTTGGAATCAAAGACAAAGAGTGAAAATTTATTTCTTGGGTCATTGACTCTAAGATCAATAAATCCTTCTAGAAGATCTATGAAGTGAAAGATGTTTCATCGTACGCATTGTGTCACGTTACCACTTTCAAATGAATTAGTTAGAAATGATTGAATGCAACAGGGAAATGTATTAATATAAGGAAGAATATTCTCAGATTGATGTGAACACAGCTGACGATGACAAATGCAAGCTGTTTTCAAATGCTTGAGCTTCAATCTTATCATCAGACTTTGGAAAATGCTTCAGTTTCAAATCCTCCATTCATTTAATTTTCAAGACATTTTTAGTATAACATTGCACTAGAAAATTGTTGTACTACATTTTTAATGTAGATCTCATAAACAGTTTCCATTCTCTAATTCGAACAAAAGTGAGTCGATCTTTACCAAACTTGGTCATGATGTATATGGGCACAATATCTCAGTCCTTTTTTAGATAACTAAACCCATACACTCCGGAATTATGGCCCTTGAATTGATGAAAAATGTTTAAGTTAATAGTGTCCGCTATCTTACTTGAACAAACATGAACTGATCTTTACCAAAATTATTCACAATTTTTATGGGTTCAAAATCTCTGCAAAGTTTGATAACCAGCATGAATGTTCCAGACACTGCGGAGTTTTTGTCTCTTTAACTGATGAAAAATTGATACATTAACAGTGTTAGCACTCTAAATCTAGCAAATACCAAAGATTGTCGCAATGTGTAAAGGGTACAATATCTCAGGAAAGTTCCTTAACCAGTTATGGCCCTTGAATTGACGAAAAATTGCTAAATAAGGTGTATGCTCTCTTATTTTTACGAACATGAACCGGGCGTGTTCAAACTTGGTCACAATGTGAATTGGCACAATGTCCGAACTAGATTTGATAAGCTGCCAAAATATATTGAACACTTCAGAGTTAAATCAAACTTGACCAAACTTGGTCACAATATAAATGGGTACAATATTTGGCCAAGTTTGTGACCAGCCCTTAATTGATGAAAAATTGCAAAATTTACGGTATTCGCTCTGTAACTTAAACTAACATGAACTGATCTTTACCAAACTTAGTCACAATGTATATGGTCACAATATCTCGGCCATGATTGTAACCAGTCAGATTCTCCAGATACACCGTATTAAAGGCCTTTGCATTGATGAAAAATTGCTAAATCAACGGTCTCTGTTTTTAACTCTTACAAATATGAACAAATCTTTACTAAAATTGGTCACATTGTGTATGGTCACAACATCTCGGCTTAATTTGATAACCTGTCTGAATGTACCAGACACTCCGGAGTAATGGCTCTGTAATAGATGAAAAATTGACACATTAACAGTTTTTGCTCGCTAACTCTAAGAAATATGAACCGATCATTACCAAACAGTGTCACTATGTGTATGGGCACAATATCTCAGTGAAGTTCAAAAACCAGTCTGAATATTCCAGACAAACCGGAGTTATGGCCCTTGAATTGACGAAAAATAGCTAAATGAGTATATGCTCTCTTACTCTTAAAACATGAACCGATAATGTCCAAACCTGATCACAATGTGAACTGGTAAAATATCTCAACCAGGTTTCATAACCTGCCAAAATATCTTGAACACTTCAAAGTTTTGGCCCTTTTGATTAAAAATAATAAAATTAACATTATTTATTCTGTAACACATACAATGTGAACCGATCTTCACTAAACTTTGTCACAATGTGTATTGGCACATTATCGCAATCGAGTTTGAAAACTAATCAAAATATCCAAGACATTCCAGAGTTAAGACCTTTAAATTGATGAAATTGCAGAGCAGGCGTATTTTTGTGAACAGAATCTTTATTAATTATAGCTTACAGGATACAATTTCTACTTTTTACATCAAGCATTTTCACAGGAACACAAACTCGGTTTTTGTTACAAAAACATGATCACAAATTGCACCGCGCGTGGTAAACTTTTTTTTTTACGAAAAGTTTAAAATGTCTTTATTTTGTAACAACGATCGGACTGAAAAAATCTCGGTTATAAAAATATTATCACTCATGGCATGGTATTTTTTTGGGACAAAACAAGAGTAGCTAAAATAAAAAAAAAACTCACGTGTCATAATAGGCGACCAAGTATCCTTTGACTTGACTTTGAGTCGAACAGTCCTAGTAGCAAAAGACTAATGCGAGAATATATCTCTTTACTCTCTTTTTCAGCTTTTTATGGTTATTATGTAGTACAGACGCACACGGATATAACGTTACTCATTCATTTCTCTAGTAGCAGTTTATAACATTGCAGTGGAAAAACTTACATTGCCGATAAAATGGACTAGCAGTATGACTGAATCGTATATAATAAATGAATTGTTTTCATAATAAAGATGTTATGTTTAAATAAAGTAATGTGTATCGTCCTTTTAAACCGTGGTCTGCATAGTGAGGCGAACCCGGATACTGAGGTTGTCTTAATAAGGGGTTATTTTTACTACATTTTTGTTCTTCAACATAGCTTTATCGCTTTTTCAGTTACCTGATCTAAGCTATTCTTTTTTCTTTTCTTTACGCCCACGCTTTTAAGACAATTATCAAGAAGAGTTGCGCAAGGGGTTGTGCAACAATTATTGTAAAGATGCATGATAAGCTAAACAATTTTGACACATTTTTGCAACTCGTAATTGTAACATTCTAAAGACCAAATAACTTAATTTAATAAGAAAACTAAACAAACGAAATTTATCATTTTTATGAACACAATAATCATATATATCTGATATAAATATGATATATTAAGTATTATCTTTAAACAAAAATATCTTTAAAAAAAGATATTCGGCGTAGCTAAATAATTATCAATTGTATCATGTAAAACAGATTCAAACTATTATAAAGTTGGAAACGTTAGCAAAAATGTTTATAAATACCAAGTTGGGGATATTGTGAAGACTATATAACAAAACGGATTTAATTTACAAACTAAAAAAAAGCTAATCTACCAACTTCCATTAAATAGTATGCACTTGCTGGTTTTTTTTTTAAAGTAAAGACAATTCATATGTAACCAAGCGAAACCGAAAGATCATAAATCGCGTATATTCAATTATTGTTTCAAGATTCGCACAATAAACTTCTCCACAGTAGTTGCCTTCCAGCTGGCTTGCGTTATGTCGGTGGTTCTACCTGGATGCCTCCGTGCATTCGGGGTCTTCTTTCACCTGTTATGAGCTGGACGTCACTATATGACTGAAATACTGTCAAGGGAAACTCAAATAGGCAAGTCCCCAGTAGTTACCTCCCCTGAAGACCAAGCCCTCATTTACAAATAAGGGGAAATTGTGGTCTAAAAATAGACATACGGCTTCTTCTTATTTAGTTGTTTTAAATCATATTGCCAAAAACAGCATTCCTAACTTGATATTTCATTACTGTGTTATCTTTCATGTTTAAACTGAAAAAGAAACCTGCTATATCAAGTTGAAACAACCTGAAACCTCCCACTTAAAATTGGAATATCCTTAATACATATTGTACAAGCCAATGATGGCGTTGCATTTAATCCGGCTTCATCTGCATGTCCATTTTGATAAGTTGAAGAAGTGGGTCAAAATCAATTTTAAACAGCTACGCAGAAAAACATTTTTCACTAATTTCTTGGGCTATTTTCAAAATGTTTCATTTTTTCCCCAATTTTCTGGTTTATTATTTATCTTACTGAGTGACTAATCTAGATAGTTTAGTCACCAACAAACACGTCCATGAGAGATGTCATTGTACTGGGCGGCCGACTCTATCAAGAGAAGCCAAATCTGAAACACGACGCTTTGTTATCTCTCAGAAAAAAAGTAAACTACACCCTTCTGATTTCATTCACTCAACAGACTACACTTGGATGGAAACATCACATTACATTTGGCATATCGATATGGTCAAAGAGTTTAAGCTGCAAATGTGATGTTTAATCTCTCAGCGTAGACGTTTTTTGTGAGATAATGATTCTCTTGGGGAGAGCCTAGAACAGCGGCATGATATTGCTATAACCATTAATCTGGAAGATTAGACACGCTGTTGATGAAATACAGTTGCCGCTAGTCACTAATGTCGGGCCGATTTAATGCCCATGAGGTCGTTTACTGAAGTACATATAAAAATGGAATAGATGACTAAAATTGTGTTTTTATGTATTTGCTTACTAATCTATCTACCTTTTTACATCTCTCTCTCTCTCTCTCTCTCTATATATATATATATATATATACACATGTACACCCTTCCATCCGTTATCTATCAAAATGTCATATTAAGTGTTATAACTCTGAGCCCATAATGATGAGTACGTTTAGGGGAATATTTTCAAAATATTACCATATTATCATTACATTATATTAAGGCATTGTGGCATGTTTAGTGATTGTTATTGTATACGTCAGTTAGGCAACTGACACTTAATTTTCGTCGATTTTTTTACCGCTTTGTATTGTAATATCTAATTAGTTTATTCAACCATTAGTCTTATCAACAAAAAAATTTCAATTTATTTTTATTTTTTCGAATTCGAACTTAATATTGAAGGATTATGGGCATATTTAATTTATCTTTATCACTGAACTATTTCTGTCTTGATTTTCATTATATGAATATTATGCAAGAACGGATAAATGTGCAAATGAAACGAGTTTTGGGGATATTTTTGTTGCTGTGACATAGTTGCACGACATATATTGATGCTCCAAACCCTTTTTTTACCGTCCCCGGTGGCCGAGTGGTTAGAGCGTCCGCCTCGGGAGCGGGAGGTCGTGGGTTCGATCCCCGGCCGCGACATACCAAAGTCGTAAAAATGGTACTGTTATAGCTCCCTTGCTTAGCGCTCAGCATATAAGGGTAGTTGCAGGACTGGTTGGCCCGGTGTCAGGATAGTGTGACTGGGCGTGGTATCATGCCACATGCCTATGGCGTTATACTGCAGTGTGGCAGCACTCTATCTGCCTCACGTAGACATCGTCTCCAAATGATTGAAATACTGTCGGCGGGACGTTAAACCAAACAAACAAACATCCAAGCCCATTTTTCACGCAAAGGAACACCATTCATACGTATAAAATTGCTTAATGAGAGAGTTTCTCGATAATTTTTGTGCAGTCTGAAAGCAAAATGCTGTCCATATTATTGTGCTTATCTAGGAATTTATAAAATCGCTAATGACTTTATTCTAGCCACGTCAAGATGCATGTAACTCTGGTTGTACTGTCCCCGTTAATGCATTCAAAACTGAGAGATGCAGCGATATTTTTATGTTTACTGTCGTGGTAATGTCCAGGGACGATTTTTTTTTCAGAGGTCAGAATCTGTCTATAATTTTCATGGCGTTTTATTATTAGGTTTGCACTCTGTCTGTCCGCCTGCCTGTCTGTCTGTTCGTCCGTCTGTCTGTCCGTCCGGATATCCGGAAATCTGGATCCCACAATAAATAAAAAAACCGTTTAAGATAATATTTTGAAAATTGGTATATGAATAGATGGCAGTATTGAGATTCTGTACGTCATTTTTTTCCTCGGACCAAAATTCTGGTTGCTAAGGTAATGGAAAAATTATGTACCTCATCGGTAGGGGGACTCATGTGTTGCGTGCAACACCAGTGACTTGTTATATAATGGTATACTTGAAATGAAAATATTATCTAAAATCCACAATAAACTACACGTTCTTTTTCCGCAGGTTTGCCGTAATGAGGTTCAATTATGTCGAGTTAGGTGTATTAAATTTTAATATGTCTGCATTTTACTTAATAAAGAATGGATTCAATATGTGATTGATAACAAGGGGGCGATAAAGGAGAATGCATATTATGAAACGAACAAGTTTGACAATTGCATGTAAATTCCGAATAAATATAAATCTAAGATATGTATAAGTAGGCTGGTGAAAACTTGAAACGCATTTCAGAAACAAGACCATTATACCCTATCTACATCAGCTCTATCAAGGGGTATGGTTAGAGCAGTGATTAAAATATTGGTTTCCGGTTTTCCGACCGCATTTGTGTATTTGGTTAGGGTTTGAACACGTTTATTTCATCCAGGTACTGCGGAGTCCTCCTAGATCAAGATTCCGAAAAAAATTTTCTTTCTATCCAATATATCAAAGATGAAAAAACTCATATATGACATAATTTGATGAAATATTTGTTACCAGACACGTACTATGCATCTGTCTTAAGTTTGAGGGATTGACAATCTTAGGACGGGGTAGCCTGGTGTCGGAATTGTGGTATCATGTCACTTGCGGTGTGATACCGCACACAAGAAAACATACTTTGAATCAACCAGATACAGAAGTTCTCTATTAAGTTCCTCAAGATCATTTTGGAGAGAAACTGCAAAAATGAAAACAACAGACCGTCTGTGATGCGTGGAGCGGGTACATAAAACGTTACTGAGGTAATCTACGTGACTCAGTGAAACACTGTTACAGTATTGGCTGACTAGTGTTGTCCGTATATAGGTAGTCAAAACGACTGTTTAAGATTTCTATATATTAAACAGACCAATTGCAATATGTTTCTCATTGATTTTTTATAGGATAATTGCTGGTAATTTTTGATCATCTGCGCATGATTGATAATTAAAGTAACAGTGTTCGAGTATATTTACATATAACATAAAACGTATATGTAACGCCTCACCGGTGTGTGAGTTCCTCTTGGTCTGCAAGCACACATATTGGGGGTTTTATCAAATAAATAAAACAAGACAAAGGTAAGCGTACGGCTTTCGCCATTTACGATAGAATCGAAGTGCGCAGGCGCCCCGGTGCAAAGGTGAGAGGTTACCAAAAATAAAAAGAAGGGGTATAACTCTACCAATTGTGATGGAGCATGCAAAGCAAATGCCGTGAGGTGAATGATGATTATGAATGGTTAATATGAAAGATATATCAATGAATATATGAATATGATTATACTAAATGAGACTAAATATATTTTACTATTAAGGAGGGAATAGTTCATTGATACAATATTACTGATACAAACAATCAACATGGACATAATAATTACAAGAGCGTGACAATTACAGACGTATGACAAGACATGCATATACACAAGGACATACAAACTGACAAGCACTAACAAAATGACACCGTTTCATATATAAATATTTGGAGTATCAGATTGCTGAGAAGAAAGTTTCCCCCCTAAAAGATACGTATATGAACTTCGATCACTTACCATAGTAACTATGGTCAATAATAAAACGCAGAGTCTAGTTCATTTATAGTTCGTAACTCTGGTCACACTCGAATGAAGACTATATTGAGGAGCACCGATTGTCGATTATAGCACGATCAGAGTGAATCGGAGGCTGAACCATAGTTAATATTCGGATACCCTTTTTATAGTTTTATAATTTTCTCTCCTTTCCACTGCAGAGTTTAACTAAATAAACCAGACTGAGTTTTATCATTGACCATAGTTTCTGTGGTAAGTGATCTAAGTATCTCATACCATCATGATCAATAATCAACATAACAATGGGTTCCCTGTGAAACACTCCTTGCCCTTGAAATAACAAACAACAAACGAACTATTCATATACAAATGTATATGATTTGGTAAACCCTTGGGTTAGCACTTGGGACAATGATGCCATGTACGTATACCATCCTCGCATCATTTCTAATGATCAACAAATGACAAAACTGACAACTGCAAAGATAAATAATGCATTAATTCACCATAGTTATTCTCTTTATTTATTTTTAATTGATAAGACGATGTGTACCAGTCGAATTCCCAAAGCTAAATGCAAAAACAAAAACTGATTGCAACGCACGAATTCCTCGTGCAAAAACACGCCACCTAACGGATAATTCATTACAAAAAAAGGGAAATAAATTTTAGTCCTCAAACGCAGAAAATTAAATAAACAGATTTAACCTGCTTGTAACATAATCGACACAAAACACAAAACAATCGTCATCGAACACTGTTCGAAACTACTTTCTCACATCGGCGCCATACTGCTATGTTTTTCGTTTCTGGGTCATGTACGAAGAACCAGAGACGAATTGCTCTCACCGTTTCAGTGAGTTTAAATGATTTGGTTCCCGGTCGTCCTCAAGATTACCGTTAACGTTGTGTTAGGGGAAGGCACTTCAGACAAGAACCAGAAAATTAAACTCATTTAAACACATTGTGTGTGTAACTCGCCTCGGGTTTCGTCAGAGTCGATGTGTGTCGCCTGAACGCTTTATCGTTTGGACTCTACCACTCGTATTCTTCACAGACGAGGGATCAGGGTTTTTTTTAGCTTAAAAATAATCATCATTCTAGCATAAATAGTTACTCTGTAATAGTGTAAAACTGGTAAAAAAATTCAATGAACACAATAAAATTAAAAACAGTTAACAGAATTATTAATATTGAGAATATTTTATAAAGTTATGTTCGCAATCGCATGGTTTTGACAATAAATAATACAATTAATATAGATGAAGGCTTATAATGGAGTATACTAAGTTTTCTTTTATCTTCATTCCCTTAGTGAGAAAAAATGTGTTCACTTACTTGACTGAGTCCAGTAATGTCTGACAACTCTCACACCGTTTGACGTTGATATTCTAACTTGACGATTGTCGCTTTACTGCGCCAATTGACGTCCATCCTTTTTTTCTTTTTTCTTTTTTTTTGCGGGGGGGGGTCTTCCTCTGTGCTCTTTCATAAGCAAAAATGTTTATGTTGCCTTCAAACACTTGAGAGTCTCTTTTCGCAGTCTGTATCATTGGAATGTTTGTGACGGAGTTTTGCCTTGAACTGAGCAAAATTTTATCACGTTTCGCATTAAAATTTTACTTATTTTTCGGTTGGCGTCATGATGATAAGATGTCCGTCTTTTCATGTTATGACCAATAAACTTAACAACTCCACACTTTTGTTTTTAAATAGCTTTTTCATTACATGTAATACAATTACGAAATTCTTCATGTTTACATTAAAAATTATGACCCATTTAGTCTCATAATAAAATCACCCACACGACAATCCATCTATGAGATTCGAGATGCACGTGCATTTCGTGATGCTTGTCGCCTAGCGTTTTTACACAGTTGACGATGCTTCGTAACAGGTACATATGGATTGGTAAATGATTTACATGTAGTAAAATCATATAATTGAACCTGTTGTACAAATTTAAGACACATTGTTGCGCATGACATTAGCAGGACGGGGACCAGCTGTTTGGTATGGTACAGAGTGGAATTTCTATAAGGCAGGTAAAGCATACTTAATTTCAGAAGTTCTTATTTCACGTATTTTATCATCGAATAGAACATGTCCTGGAGCGAGCCTTGTCTGTATGAAGGTGAGTCTTCTTGCGAGTGACGTAATGGTGCTTAAAGAGTTTCAATTGGATTCACTGGGTTTACAAGGCTACAGCGGCAGCCCCTTACTCTGCGGCTCGAGCATGCATTTATTCAGACATTGAGTATCATTTCACAGGTTTACTGAAATTACTACATTGGTTCCATGTGTTCACAGTGTCGTCATCCCACAAGGGGGACACAACCTTTATTGACAAAAACATTTGTGATATTAGAGTTTTGGTGTGCCCTATTGTTTTATCTGTAGTACATTGAGTTTGCTTTCGATTGGTGTTGTAATTATGTCAAAGTAGAATAAAATGGTTATTTAATAGTATGTGATATTTTCATATTGATATATGCACCTGTGGTCGAAAAAGTCAACAAAACACCAAGTGTGGAGTTAGAAAAGTTGTTAAGTTTAGAACGTTTAGATGACATCAACTATCAGGAAGATATCAATATCAATTGATTGGATTAAAAATTGTACAGAAATTAAAGTGTACATTAAGGTGCGTTCCCATGGTTACTGAATGGCGCATAGTTCGTGGAAGAAATAAACATTTGTCTTAAAATCATAACTGGTTTCTAGAGTTCAAAGCGGCTCGTTCACAGATGGTCATTGACCATAAGTTTTAGTTTTAATTATTTGTGTGTGTATTAAGTCTTTCAATACCCACCTACAGACGAATGGTCACCCAATGCAACCCTCCGTGATAATAAAATAATGGGTTGTTTCCCCATCACAGGCAATACCGTCACAGACGGTAATGAAACTATATTTAGAATAATAATACCTATATTTAGATTCATATATTTTTCGCGCATGCTGAAACATCCGAAATCGCTTCCCTAAACTGGTTAAAACTCCATGTTGCGGGGCATCCGAGTAGAACCACTGACCTACCGTAATCCGGATGACTTTGCCGGGATTCGAATCCACGCGGTGAGGGGCTGAGTGGGTGTTAAAGTCAGCGACTTTACCCTCTCGGCCACGGAGGCCCCACAACGTTTTAAATACGCCTCATAGGTAATAATAAAATATATATGACCTATGTTAAAATCATGAATATCTCCTTTTGTACAGGCGGTCTTATCAAGGATCTAAATGGTAAAGGTTCATATATATTTGGTTAAATATCACTGAGTGTCATTCTCTGTGTATACCATAAAAGCTGCTTCATATACTCGTACATTGTGAACATTATTTACAGTCAAGATGTAAATGAGGCTCTGTAGATCGAAGCATATACATATATGGACATGTAGAGAAAACATTTAGATACATGTGCGTGAATATATTCGTATGACTGTATATATGAGAATTTGTTTTATGAATGTATGATTATATATACGTGTATATGTATTTTGTATGTATATTTGTGTAAATACTGTATGATGCATTATAGAATCGTCAGATAGTGAAGGATTTCAAGTGAATGATAGGTCTTTAGCTATATGTTGATTATGCTGACATTGAAATCTTTTATTGTATTATATGATATACAGTTTTAGACGCTTAGTTGACATTCGTCAACACTGGCTATGACGTTCTTGATAGTTCAGATCAGAAAGCTTTGACTTGACTTGACTATTTAAGTTTACCGTCGCTTCGACAGTATTTCAGTCATATAGCGACGTCTAGCTAATAACAGGTGGAGAAAGACCCGAATGCACGGAGACATCCGGGTAGAACCACCGACCTACCGCAAACCAGCTGGAAGGCTTCCTCACATGAAAATCCGGATGACCCTGCCGGGATTCGAACCTACGCGGTGAGGGGCTGAGTGAGTGTTTAAGTCAACGACTTTACCCTCTCGGCCGAGGAGGCCCCTCAGATCTGAAAGAACGTCTTGAATCCACAAACTGCAGAGAATTGATACGTAAACAGGATAAATTCGTAATATTCTTTCCTATTTTCTCTGCTTGTCAGTTTTCCTTCTTTGAAACTGCTTTGTGCTTATTCGCTACATTCATATTTACTACCTAATCAACTATATTTTGCACAAATCAATAGAAAACGTTTCTTCTTCATTCATGGATCTTGCCTTACATATAAGAGAGAATAAATCCTAATGTCTGCATATTACTCACCGAGAAGGACAATATGTCTGGAAAGAAATATACACCGTGCGAGGTTCCGTGCTCCCAGTGGAAATGTATAGCGAAAGTCTCATCAGCACTTCATTACATCCACTAATTTATTTTTTTCAGACTCGAAAACGGCCGTATGGTGACATGTTGAAGGTCCTCTATAAAACATATGTAAATAAGGGTATGCATAGCTTATGAGTCACTGAATGATTAAAGCCACTTCGGATTTAGTCGTTCTCTTGATTTGGCTTTCCAGTCGGTTCAATTGAGAGCTGATATCGAATACAAGATTCCACAAAAGAGAAATACTAGTTATATTACCATACGTATGTATGAATATTTGTGTGGATGGATGGATGGATTTAAAATGAGGAATGATATTTTTATGTTATAATACAACCAGTGGTTGGAATTGAGAACTATTCATATTACATCCTATGACATGTATTCATGTACTCAAATTTATTCATAGACAGAAGCAAAATTTACCTTATAACTGAATATGAACTTAATATCATAGGATAAGGAAAATATTTTGTCAAGAAGTCGTATATTTTCCTCGATGCCATGGTATGAGACGAACTTTGGCGATGAAATGTGTCACGATTTGGCCATTACTATCACGTCAACTCGGGGGATCAATAAACGCTTCCATATGTTTTTTTTCAGGATCTTTTTTTTTTTTTTTTGTTTCCACAAGAAAGTATCTCGCTCTCTCAAGATAGTGCTACATTAAGAAAAGAATAACCAATTCACCTCCATGCCATATTAAGAAGCACAACGATGCCCATGTGTAGTACTAAATAAACGTTATTATTGTCCAATTCTCGAAAGTCATCACCACCAAATAATATCTTTTACTAAAATATGTCAAGAAATAAAAATGTAAAATAGAAAAGTACCTTCATAGTGATTTCAATGTATGTGTTATTTTTCTGCTTCACTGGTTGAATTTAAATCAAAATTTGAAAGAATATTTAAAATAAATCAAACTGAAAATAATTCCTTACAATAGAGAAATTATTTATTTTGTAGAACTGCATACCATACTTTTTTTTAAATGTGCAGAATTCAATGGTCTGCTGTGTTTTCCACTGGCTTTTTCAGGAATTTCCTTTGTTTAATATGGTTTTACTCTCTCGAAGATAGTGATATGCCGCGAAATATATTGTGTACGAGAGAGAGAGAGAGAGAGAGATGTTTACATGGTGTAACATTATGGGAATTACATTAAATTTATATAAAACGTTAATCTGTTTAATAAAGAATACGGTACTCGCTCACCCCTAGACAAATTTGGTAATCAGAAAGAGGGTGAAATGAAAGAGGGTGAAATGAAAGAGGAAAGTTTATAAAATGTTTATCTGGAATACTTTGACCTGTTACATTGATCAAGTCTGTATGATACGTCATTAAATGATTTTCACTTGAAGCTATTTCAATATTTAAAACCCGAAGAGAATCCCGAAACTACTAAAATGTTTCAAAGGCTCATACCTTTAAAAGGAAAATCTTCACAATTCCTTTAGACTTCTTCTTTTGTTCCTCATGTTTTCTTGCCCAGGTAAGTGAATTATATAGCCTGATTTTGTTTCTCAGATAGCTGGTGGCAAGGAATTATTATTATCTTAAAATCTCCTTTCTATGTTAATACCAGTGTAAATACATAAGATCAAAATTGCCCCGAGGCGGTATCATAGCACTATGGTCACGATCTTTACGTAAACTCCATAATAGTAAAACGTTATCTGACAAAAACAAGTTAGCTATATAAGTCATAATAATGTAACTTTATCTTACTTAAAACAATTAAGCTATATAAGGTAACTTATTTATAATTATCATAAATGATACAGAAGTTCTTATTCAATCGGTTAAAGAAAGAATATAGATTGTCTTTTTAGCCTGTTATTTGTGTAAAGAGAAGTTTTATTATTACTGTTTATTTCTTATCAAATGCAATTGACATACGTCGTTTAAAAATAGGACCTTAAGACCAATGAATAAAAGACCTAAACATAATTAATATTTTGGCGCTACATATGGTCTATTTAATTACATGAATAAGACATAACTTGTCCAGAAACAAGGGGCCGTCCCCAGTGGCCGCGATCAGACCAACGGGAACTTGTCGGTTTGATCCCCGACCGCGACATCCCAAAGTCTTAGATGATAATACGGCAAGGCTGCCATAACATATTTTTATGTACAGCGTGATACTGCAATGTGGCAGCACTTTATCTGTCTCAAGTAGAAATAGTCTCAGATGATTTTAAAACTGTCATTTGGACGTTAAACCCATTCAATTAACCTGAAATATAGATAAGGTTGCATCTTTCGAGAGTTCAAAAGTTTGTGCCAAGCCAGAAGGCATCAAGATGTTTGAATAAAAATCGTTTTTCCTAAGTATGAAAGTCGGTTTGACGTCATTAGTCATAACGTTAATCGACTTACAAGGTTGCAACATGCTTCCGTACTTGTGTATCGTACTTGTGATCAATTAGATGTGCAGTACGATTAAAATAATTAAACTGTAAATGAGTGTTACACAAATATCAAATATTGTGACAAATGATGTATCCTGCACGAAACATCATGTTGTACTAATATTTGCAAATGATTTTTGATTTGACGTATGAATAGAAATATAAGAGAAATGTTAATTAAATTTAGATGTTTCTATATAAATTTTGCCTAAAGGGAACGTATATTTAATAATACTTTGATTAAAACAAGGGGGAGTGGATCTTATGTAAGAGAATACAATCGAATATGTATATATATGTCACAACAAATTTTTACTTAATTTTCACTCAAAAAGCACTTAGCGCTAAGAAATACTTAAAATTTAGAGGCAAATATTATCATCTTCTTCGCTAACAAAATATTCAATTTATGAACATGAATTGTTAGTCATTAAGTTATACTGAGCTCTAAGTATTGTTGGTGGAATTTGACACTTAAATCATTATTTTCGTGATTTTCAATTCCTTTGAATCCATATCAAAGGCAATTCCATGCTTACTTTCTCGAGTAAATATTATATCTACTTAATACAACATTTTTGGGTCGTTAATATTCCGCGCGGTATAGATAAAATTCAGCGAAAATAAGGACTCCATGAATATTAATGATAAAACATTACAACCATTCGGTCTATGACTTTGGTTCCTTTTGGGGCGACCACACTTACCAAATTGTGCTTTTGCTTGCTTTTCGTATACGAAAGAGGCTTGATTTTTTCAACTGCTCGAATTCCATTCCAGTGCGTACTCAGTGACGGGCCATTAGACAATTATATAAAGCCTTGTTAACAGCAGTTAATTTGCATGTCACTGACATCTATATAATTGTACTAAACTAGTTTAATTATTTCTGACCATTCCTGATCTACAAGTCCGTTGTTAAAATTCATCATAAACAACCCACAGGTGTTTTGTTTGGCCATTTCAGATTTGATGATCAGATTTAAGCAAACGAATTAAATAAAGCGAAGTGTCTTTCTGTACTCCACTACCGCAACTCTAACACTGTTAGAAGTAGCATTTTGTATCGATTCGAATTGTCTTTCAAATAATAAGCAGATCTGGAAAATAAAAGAAACAAATGCGAACTTCCCTTAACACATTAAAATTATAAAGTAGAGAATCTAAAATTTAAAAATCAATATGTGTTTACTATTAGATTATATAATATATATTAAAAATCAACATGAATATACACAGAGTGACCCTTGAACTAACAGCAGACTCAGATGAGACAGTTCCTTTCAGGGCTGTCTGATCAGGGTCATCCATGTTTGCATCATCTATTGCGACAACAATGTATATTACTCAAAGTTTGCTAAGCAGTGCATATTATTTGTCACTGTGAAATGAAATGGTAATACATTCTGTTATATTTGTCCATATCACTTGAAATTTTAAATCCATCCTCAACAAAACCAAATCTTTGATTTAATGCAAACATCTAAAATGTAAGTCTTAATCTCGAGATTTTAAAACAGTAAACAACAAAGCAAAAAGTTTTCTTTCTACAAAATAACATAATTCACAAAAGTTTCAATTTACATCCACTTAAATATTTAATTTCAATATTATTTAATGTATCATCCAATGATCATTCCTATTGAGTTTCATAAGAAATCTGCTCAGCAGTTTCGGAGATGTCGTTCGTGCTCAGTTGAGCTAAGAATGAGTTGACTTGGAGCGAAACATACCGTCAAATGAAGGGCCTTCTATCTTTCCGTACAAAACACACACACAAACACACACACAATGAATGCCTTCTGCAATTCAATAGTTTCAATTTAAAACTGAAAGGAAGTTTAGTGTCTATCCTAAGAAGTTTGAACTGTTTTTATTTTTGAATCTCCATTGAATATTCGGAAAAAAAATAATGTGTGGTCTTAATAGCGAGTTGGTCTTAATTCTGAGATTGTATACACAATATGGAGTGATGAATCATTAATCAGAAATGCTCTTGTGAAAGAAAGCAAGTTCAAATTAAACATTAATCAACAAAGCGTATCTAGTAAACCTATGCATTCATTTCGGTTGCAGGATAATATTTAACTGAATATGTAAAAATGTTCTTTTCTACAAAATCCTCATAATATTTATTTACATGTGTCTTAAAGCGCCATGAACATAAAATTTTCTTCAAATAACTTTTCACCTTGTAAGTATGGACATTTTATGCTCATTAATTCTTTTTCCATGTAATTATTTCGTCTCTAGTGATTGAAATGAAATGAAACTTTCTCGATTTAAGTATTATACTTGAAAATGTCTCTGTGCCCGAGAAGTTAATGACACTTTGAGTTGTCACAAGATATATAAATCATTTAGGTTTACAATAAAGCCGAGTACATATATGTGGCTTGTAAATCATCAATATATATATATATATGACATGAATTGTTATTTCATATCAAGTTTAATAAAAGAGTTCATGCGAGCCACTGGCAATTCATATCAAATTTTTATGTCAAATGACCTATACAGACAATCAAGCGCGATCATAACAAAACAAGCAAACAAAAACATGAAATTTTTTAAAAAAAAAAAAAAAAAAAAAAAAAAAATAACGATTTAACGTATTTCTCATACATGTTCATCATCATATGAATAATGCATAATCTTATCAAAGTAAGTTGCTCCAAACACTCTTAATCCAGCTGTTCAAGTTCAACACACTATGCATATAATATATATAGAATACACGCGCGTGACGCGGAGTGATGTAATTCGGCCTCAATGTTATACGTAACGTGTCAAATATAAGAAAATATGTGGTGGTTATACGAAACCGGAAACAGCTGTTTGAGTATAATGTCATATAAAAAAAACTGCTGGAAATCTCTTGGTTTATGAACGTTATATTTTATAGTTGCAGTTTATATCATCCTCCGATGTGATAAAATAAAGTCGAATGATTCTATATTTCGATACTTTTTAAGTAGATTTAATCATTAGTGATGATGTTGCCAGACATGGAAGTGCTCAGCATAAAATTCAGATTGTTGCTGCTATGGCTGGCTATTCAAACGCTTATGATTCAAGATTTGTTATGTAATGTTGTGATATAAGAAAAGAAAAAAAAAGGAAAAAAATATACGTGTCTTGGAAAAATATAGCCGTCAGCAGGATTCGATCTACTCGCCAAGGGGCCGCCGTGGCCGAGCGGTTACAGTCGTGGACTACAAATCTCTCAGCCCCTCATCGCTTTGGGTTCGAATCTCGGTAGGAACTTCGGATTTTTCATGTGAGGAAGCCTTCCAGCTGGCTTGCGGTAGGTCGGTGGTTCTACCCGGGTACCTCTGTGTACTCTCGGTCTTCCACCACCTGTAATTAGCTGGACGTCTCTATATGATTGAAATACTATCGCAGCGACGGTAAACTCCAATACAACAACAACATCTACTCGCCAAACAGATGAACAAAGCCTGATAAGACCCCTAAACAGAGGTGCCCATGTAGACCATACAGCTAGAAGATGTCTGAACATGTAAATCAAATGCACGGGTCTCGGCATCGTCGGATGACCCATGGCTGTTATGATGAATGGAAAGTAACGGAATAAACTGACAATTGGGTCCCGTTGGCCATTTGGTTAGATCGTTTGAATCGGAATCAAGGAATCGTGGGATCGATTTTCGGGCACGACAAATTAAAGTTGTAAAAAAAGGAACTTGTATAGCTCCCTTGTTTGGTGATCGGTATATAAGGGTGAGTTGAAATCTTAATGAAAATCAACTTAATATGATAATACTTTAACATTCTGTAACGATGTACAGAAACCCTATTGTTCTATGTCATTACCAACTTATGAATTGGTATACTTTTACTCGTATTTCAATGATAAGACCAAAAATAACAGAGAAAAACTATAATTATTCAGTCACGAAAAATAAAAATAAACTGCTGACACATCATATTTCTTTCACCTACAAAATGGTTTGAATAGAATCAATTAAGAAATTCAATGTACCTAAACTGAACGGGTAAACTAGATAGTTATATAAAATGCAGACATATCAAGGAACAAAACTATTTTCATCCCCGATTAGGAAATTGGAAGCTATTTTTCAATCGTTGTTAAAACGCTCAATTTAGTCCGCATGTCTGTAAGAAATAAAACATTAAGAACGTGCCCAGGAGAGACAGGGCCTATTCAGCCTTATCACAGATTTAAACTATTAGAAAGCATCGGATGCAAATGTCTGATCTTTTAAACAACATTAATATAGATAATACAGTCTGGTATACAGATATTGATCTGACATTATTAAGTCACTTAGGACGTGTATCTGTGTGGGTGTTTGTTGCAGAATGAAAGAGAGTGAGGAGAACGCGGGAGAGAGAGCGCACGCACAAGAGAGGGAGAGAGAGAGAGGAAGCGAGCGAGCGGAAGAGAAAGAGAGGGAGAATTAAATTATTGCGATGCCACATATAGCAACAGGCACAACCAGTAACATGGTAAAAAAAAGATGACAAATCAAATGATATGTAACAGAGCTAAAATTTAACGTGTTACGATATTCTAAAAAAAAAAGAAGAAAATATTGATGAGCATTTGTTCTTCACCAGTAGCGTCATTCTCTTTATCCAGTCTTGTATTCTTTCTCAGCATTTTGTTTAAACAATGGAACTTATATGCTTTTTTACAAACATTTTCTATCGATGAAAATGTATGCCCCATTCGAGGCAAAATAACTGCTCACATTCAATATCGTTTATACTTTTGTGTAAGCCAGGTCAACCGTTGACTAACAATCATTACAGTGCAGCTATTGGCATGGCAATTTGAATACATCCGTAAATATCGAAAAGTATTAAGTATTACAGTTTGTCTTACTCAATCGTCTATTGAAATGTTTGTGTTTCGTTCAAAATTTGAAATATATTATAGCATAAAATGAACCGTTGGGTTGATATGGAGAAAATAAAAATCATTATTTTATGGTGCCTAGACGATCCGGGCGTAGCTAGTTACGGCGGCGATTGCTTTACATCATGTTTTGTTAGCTCAAAATATAAATGTTCCTGACTAAAGACCGTAATTAAAACATGACGTGAAACTGTCAATTATACGGGAGGCGGTTCCATAATGAGAGGTGACTGTAAGTATGTTTTCATTATATGAACGTATCGCAGATGCGCGTATGCATACATCATTCGAGCGTGTGTGTCGTGTCTTACTAAAAAGTTAACATGCATTTTAAAGGCAAAACAACCGAATTGATATGGATCATCTTGAAACTGCCCCCGAAAAAAGCTTAGTAAGGGACAAGCAGACACAAATAAATTAGAAGTACGGTCTTAATTAATCATAAATATTTACCAATGTTCCTTTTCTGTCTGCATTATTACTTTCCTTCTGTTTTGATAAAGACAATCGCAATTGATCTGTACTATTCTTATGCTGATTACTTGCTTGAAACATGACATTTAAAGAATAAAAAAATAAACTAAAACAAAAGTATCAAAATATTGGAAATAGAATAAAAGATGCGGAAAATAAATTTAAAATGAACCAGATCACGTGCAGCTGAAAATATTTTAATTTGAAACACAAGAACTGATTTATTTATAAAGCTAATAAAACAGTCAACTACAAAAAAAAAAAATAATCGTGACATTATAATGGTTAATAGTGAATAAATTTGAGGTATTATTACGCATTAGTGTTCATACGACAACATTTGTCCACCTACTGTATTCCTTTCCGAAACATAAATAACACACAAAAAATATCATTACATTCCGATGAATATGAATGTTGTACAGAATTTTATTTCTAAAACGTGAACTTTTAGATAGATTGGTTGATTTCTGAGATATAAGACGCTCATAATAAAATCATAATTACTCGGTTCAAACAGGTTAGAAACTTAAATCTGATAAGTTGTCATATGTAATTTGAAATAAGACTTAGTTACTTTTATTCAGAAAATACAAAAAAATGGTGTTAGACCAAAATCAATTTAACTTGAGCAATTTTTTAACGTTTATACGTATTCTTAATAAATGCACTTTGCATTTTAGATAAGACACTATTAAACTGATTAAGGCATGAAACTAACTTCTGGTGAACATTCAGCGAAAAACAAATCAAATCTGACTGCCAAACTTTTTTCAAATTCCAGAGAAACATTAGAATTTGTTTTTCCATATTTATTTTTGGATATGGCCTTTTTTCCTACAGATACTGTCTGGATGTTTTTTTGTACACCTCATTGAACGAGGGGCTAAGACAGAAATTGTTAAAAAAAATAACTACAAGATTTGATATATAATAGTTAACTTCTGTTTCAAATCATGACTAATATGTAGCATCATGTTATACGGTACGTATTTTAGCTGGGCAAAATGTTAAAAGAAAGAAAAATAATAATAAAAAACTATTTGTTATGTTTGCGGGGCGGGAGAAAGCGATTTCCATACAAAAAAAAGGGGGAAATTTATTGTCAAAAAGACATAACCCTGTCATACTGTCACTGTAAGGTTTAGTCTCTAGGTCACGAAAGTTGGCATCGAAATTTCGACGCGACCTTCAAATTAGAGAAACCGGTATTAATTGGCGAAGTTAAAACGATTATTTTGGTGACCCTTCATGAAACACAAGATATGTTGACACAGCTTGTGCGATATTTCGTCTGAAACCCAGAATGGTAGCGAGCTGCTTTGTCGTCTTTTTCTAAACATATCTTCTTCCGTTAACTTCGACATTTTGTCCTACATTTTCCTTTTTTTCGCTTTTAATCCACCTACACGAAACACGACAACTACGATAACAGAAATGGCAGAAACCATTATAAATCATGGAGATTTCATTAAAACGCATAACTCACTTCTACAGGTAAAATTATATAATCTAATGCTGAATGAAAATGATATAATGATATATAAGTTTCAAACAATGACTTTCCAGAGATACTGTTTATAAAACAGGACATATACCGATATACTGTCTCCGGTGGCCGAGGGGTTAGAGAGGTTAGAGCGTCTGCCTCGGAGCGGGAGATCGTGGGTTCGATCCCCGGCCGCGACATACCAAAGTCGTAAAAATTAGTACGGTTATACCTCCCTTGCTTGGCGCTCAGCATATAAGGGTAGTTGCAGGCCTGGTTAGCCCGGTGTCAGGATAATGTGACTGGATGTAGTATCATGCCACATGTCTACGGCGTGATACTGCAGTGTGGCAGCACTATAACTGTCTCAAGTAGACATCGTCTCCAAATGACTGAAATACTGTCGGTTTGACGTTCACCCTAACAAACAAACAAACCAGGACATATACGGGTTTTTTATGTACCACAGATTAAAGCATACTTTGTCTGGTGGGGTTACTTCTCGTCTGCTTTTCAAATGACTAGGCTAGTAGAGACCTATTCCGCCAACAGTATACTTAACTCTGTAATGAATATTTTAATTCTTACACCAGGTAGAAACACTAGTTACATGCTAGATTCATAAGTAATTGATTGCCTTGATATAGATAGTTAATTTACTCAAAGCAGGCAACGGAAAACTGATAAGAAAAAAAACTTCACAAAAAATGGTAATAGTGGTTCTTCTTTTTGAGTTTGTCTTCGCTGCGACAGGATTTCACTCAAATAGTGACGTCAGGCTCGTTGAGGAAAATTCCAGGCATACATGGGCACCCCGGAAGAACCACTGATACGACGCAATCCAGCTGGAAGACTTCCTCATTTTTATTATTAATTTTAACCTTATTATATAAAATGTATGGTATATGTTTGCATTATACAGTAAGAACTTTATAAGAGGCCCTAACCTAAGCAGTCAACATCATTCAACGCCGACAAGAGTGTTTAACCCTTTCCCTCATATAGACTCATTTTGACGCCCTCAATAGATATCACATAAAACCTGATCTGCAGAAAGCCACAGTTAAACCTTACCAAATCTAATTACAAAATCTTAATTTCCAGACCACTGAGGAGCAGCGAACAGCATAAAACCTGATCAGCCTGCGAGTTACTCGCGGGCTGATCTGGTTTTATGTTGTTCGCATAGGTCTTTTCATGGTGTCCTCTATGAGGGAAAGGGTTAAGTAAACCATGACTAGACCATGTAAAACATTAAAACAAACGAAAACGGTCGCGAATACGGATAACGTTAGAAATATACTCTCAAAATAGAGATATGCAGCACTAAGGAATGCAGGGCTTCATGTACGTATCAAGGGAGACTAAAAACGGACTGCTTCAAGATCAAGATAGCGCCGTATTCCTAAACTCATTTTAAAATGTCACCCACGAGATTCAAAACATGAGCTAAATGTATTGGTAGAAACATCCAATATTCTAAAACTGTTCGTCTCTAGTGTTTCGGAAGTGAAGATTACAGCGAGAGTATTTATCTTTCTGTGACATCGATTTTAATATTAAAGATTAAGTTTGCATTTTCTACGTAATGACCTCATTCCAAATACTGCTCATTCGGTCAACTGTAACTTCGATACTTACTCAATACTGTTATGAAAACAAATCGATAAAGATCATCATATTATAATCATACATTTTCTGAATAATTCTGGATTCACAAGTAGAATAAGCAACCTTAAATTATTTTTTTTCTTAGAAATACATTAATTTAATATATAAAGGCCGAATAATTTAAACAATCTTCGCGATTGAGACTTAAACAAATATCATCTTTGCTAAAACCTTTTTTAAAAACTTGCGAATAGTTTTGAGAAGGAAGGTTTTTGAAAGTTTTCACTATATACTCGTAAATACAACTGAAGAAAACTTGCCTCCAAACTAGATTTCATCATTTTTAACAAATCGGTATAATTTAAAAAAATATTTGTTCTTGCTATCATCGTGTTTGATCAGCGTTGTTAAAGATTTTTTTTCATTTATTATTGATAAATATATAGATACAAAATACTCTAAAATATGTCAATTAATTTCAACTGACTTAAGCTGTTCGCAAAGCCCTTGTGGCGTATCATTTAGCCAATTACCCCCTCACTACCTCTGCTGCATCATGCATCATTTATTTGTGGTCAAAAATAATAAAACTTGCTTACGACTTTAATCATTTTGATTGAAACTTGGTAGGTAGAAAGAGATCTAGCGGAACGATGGTCAGGCAAATTACATGTTGTCACTTTACGGTGAAACAGTTAGGACAGACGTAAGACGTGATGGCCAAACTAATCGGGTTTACTTGTGTGATAATCTGATAGTATCAACTCACTTAATTAGATTTCCAAGGTTCTTGAACGAACTGAACCGATGTCTCGCTCTTTTCTCTCTTTTGCCCTAGGACTTTGGTAACAGCGTTATCAAGCAATGTCACAAAAACATATCCTCTTCTTGTAAGGCTTGCAGACGTCACAGCAGATTTTATATGTGTGACTTTTTCTTGGTTGCACATATTTTTAGAAGCGAAAGCTTCTAAAGTCAGACAGTGGATTTTCTACCTACAATCACATTACCGCCACTTATCCATACATTCGCGTCGAAAAATAGTACCACTGGTTGTATAAGTCAACATTGCAGTTTTGATAAAAGTTAGATATATTGCAGGATTTTGAAAGCATTGGGTATAATCACAATATCTGTGCAAAGAAAACTGTAAAAGAAGCAAGTTTATAATCCAATGTGCATCCGCAGTTTCATTCATTAAACTACCAGTAAATATCCTTTTTCCTCCACAAATTAACGGCTGCGGAATTAGCTCAATCGATAAGAGCGTCGTTCAGGATTTTGTTTTTGCAATGCATCAGGAGTTAAGTCTAGTTGAGACCTTTTTTTTTTTTTTCTTTTTTTTTTATAATATTTATTTTTTATTCGGTTATATATTTAGATTTTATTTAATTCTAGTCTTTAGGCTTCCATTATTTTGCATTTGTTAACCTTTTGATTTAAATTATAGACCACAGGACCCTGATATTTGGTAAAAAAAATCGACTTCTATATATGAATTATTTATAGAGAGGTCGATTTTTCTACTAAGAGGATCCTGCACATAGACAGGTTTGGTTATAAGATCAAAACAGTAGAAATGAGAGGGAAACATTATGTTTAATGTAAGCCGTCAATTGAAACTTTTTTTTGGTTAGAGTCTCAAATGACTGTGGGGCCTCCGTGGCCGAGAAGGTAAAGTCACTGACTTTAACACTCACTCAGCCCCTAACCGCGTGGGTTCGAATCCTGGCAGGGTCATTCGGATTTTCATGTGAAGAAGCCTTCCAGCTGGCTTACGGTAGGTCGGTGGTTCTACCCGGATGCCTCCGTGCATTCGGGATCTTCCTCCACCTGTAATTAGCTTGACGTCGCTATATAAGACTGAAATACTGTCGAATGCGACGGTAAACTCATATAGTCAAGTCAAGTCAAATGACTGTAGTGTTTCTAGTCGCATCTGTTTGTCATAACTCAGAAAGTACTGAAGGGATTGAGTTTATGCTTTATACAATGGTCAAACTTTACTTACCAAGAACAATAACTCTACCTTGCTTCATCTCTGTTACTTACTTGTATGGTGCAATTATGTTTTTTCTAGAACATATTTTAAAAACTATTGAAGGCATGGATACCATTCTTTACACATGGGAATGATGTGAAGTGACAAAGAACAATAACTTTATCTTGTCCCATTTTTTGCTTTTCTATTTTTCTGTCTGCAGCAAATTCATTAAGTATTAAAGGTATTGAGAGGATCAATACTAAAAACCACTATTCTTTATCCATTTTTGTTAAATTTGACAAAGACCAATAAATAAAAAAATCTATCTTACCTGTTGTTTCAATAAAATTTATCTTCCTTAATTTTTTACATGCATACCACAAAACAAATAAAAGGGATAGACTTTATAATTCACACATCTTAACTTTCGCTTCTGACAGTGCTATCATTGCTTTGATTTTTTTCTAAGGAACACATAAAAGTATATACATCGTCGACAAGTAAATTAATTTCGTCAGTCATTAAGTCGGGGGTGTCAAGATTGATCATCGAGTACCATGACAAATCGGCTCATCACAACCAAGATATATCTAGATTAAAATATGTTCAAACCTGCATATTTGTTTTGAAGAAGAACGTAACTAGCACCAAACCAGATGACCAAGTTTTAATAAATTGAAATTACCTGTTAAGTTTTCATTTGATATTTTTTCACTTACCACTGCAATCAGATTTCTGCAATGAATCAAATTCTTTTAATGACTTTGAACACCCCTTTAAGGTTTTATCAAAACTGACCCAGGGGCTTGAGAGAATTATTAATTTTGAAGTTCACGGTTGACGGATGCCGGAACATAACTCGTCACAAGTGTTTACCTTATAAACTTACTTTGTGCTCTTTTGAAATCTTTCCATTTGTACAAAAATAATCAAGCCTCGGGGGAAAAAGGGAGCTTTTGTACCAGTCAATTAATTATCCTAATATATTTCAGTAGCTAAATTCTAGCATAAAGTGTGATACAGCCTGCTTCGATTTATTTCGTGCCAGAAGCAGCCATTTTCTGTGAATTATCCGGGGGGGGGGAGAGAGATGCACCTGTTTAAGTGATTACAATTTAACAAACCCTGCTACTGCTAGAGAAAAACATTCCAGGCCGGAACTTCTTTTGATCACTGGAATGCGCCATAGCCTTACCATGTGACATTTTCTATACATGTATATGTTGTTTCGTGTCTAACGCCACGGGGATCAGCAAAGATGTGAGACGTGACCCAACCTATGTTATTTTATTGCTGTCTGTCGGTTCGATATGTTCCGAGTGTACGTTTCTGACCTCAGGTGCTACAGTAACGTTGAACGTGTTGTGAAACACGCAAATCTAAATCTAGGTGGGTCTCCAATAACAAAAGGTTTATGTCACGCCTTCGTTTTGGTCAACCATGAAGTACAGAGAAAATGCCGATAATCATGGTGGAGAGGTTGTTGCTTGAGACCGGAAATAGCTCATTGTGTGTTCGCTTATTTCATTTTTACTCATGTAAAATGTCAGTCTTGGATATTGGCTTTCAAAAGCACCATTAATATTTCTTTATCAGCCTATCCTTTCAAGGAATTGCGATCTTATACTGGCATTTGTTCATATTATTCGTTCTACGGATGAATCTGCTGATGCTGGTGAAAGTCTATAGAACTATTATCTATTTTCTATGCATTGCAAATAATCCACACAGCTATCCTTATTATTTTGTGTATGATCATTCCCTTTCGGTAAAATTGAATACCACTATAGACATTGTGGTTAAAGTACGTGACATGAGTATGGCGTAGACCGGTATCTTAACCAGTATTTCCCATCCAATTCATAAATGTATCTTTTGTTTTTAAACGTGCTGAAAACAAGCAAAAAATAGGCACTGAGGTCATATTAAAATGTACATTACAGCAGTGTTGGATTTTTGACTTGTATTCATTCTGATTCTAAATCTGATCATGCATCCCCATGGTGAGTATCAAATGTGTAATCTTTTTCCCCACCTCTCACGCCTTGACAACAATCACAATATTTTATTTGTTAGAAACGGTAGACAGTAAAAGACTAGAAATGTATGTTTTTTAAGATGATACGGGTAAATTTAGCGTAATTGGTTCTTAGAACTGCAGATAGAAATGTATGTGAGTTTTCAAAAAGCTATAAAATCCAAGCAATGTAACAGGTAGATTGGACCATAGATGGGGGTCAGATTTTTTGTATCTTGTATATTTTGTCTTTATTTATTCGAATTAGTGATCCCCTTATCTTTCTCGTAACATTTCGAACATGTCTACACGCCATATACAGGTTTCCCGAAGTTAACACATGAATTGTTGGAAGGAATCAACAACCAATAGATATGTGGTTTTTGTTCTGATACTCAGCTTCGATTGGTAACACAATATATAATCGGAAAACATTAATTATTATTATTAGCCAAGCGTAACTAGAAACACGCCAGCTGCAAAGTTTATAACAATAATAAAACCTTTTTAACAATAAAGTTTAAAAAATATGTACAAAGATTGATTCAAAGAAGAGATTAAGTAAAGACAATATACCAGTATAAAATATATAATCCTAATATATCCACATAAATTAAATGTCCTTCACTGATCCATGTATAGTTTATAACAATTAAATAAAGATAATCCTGATGACCATGTTCACTTCCATCTTCCCCTCATATAGTAAACAATTTCTAGAACAGTATAAATCATTCTGGTTAAATCTACTTGGACGTTTCTAGATCAATTTCCACTGTCACAATAAACGTCCAGCAAAATCTAGCTCTTTCTATACTAGAAACTTTAAGTTATTTATACATATTTCAATAAATTTCCTGAATATTCTACTAATAAATATATACGCATAACACTTCCTCCCCTTTAAACAAGATTTTTGTAATAAATTTTTGATAATGAAATTGTTACCAAACCATTCTACAGAAGCAGTTTTATGATGCAATCAAGACATATACGAGCTCAAAATTAAAAAAAAAATTATTTACAAACGTGATAATGCATCAGCAATCAAGTTGTCTTTACCTTTAATATGTTTTACATGTATATCTAGATTATATTCTTGAAATAGCAAACTCCACTTCAGCAATCACTGATTTTAATTCTTAAGTTTTTGTTAAAAATGGAGGGGTTACGATCAATGAAGACAACAATGATATTATAATATTTTCTATAATAGCCAGCCATACAAAGAAATCTCATCAGTTTAGATTTACATGTAGGAACGGATTATTTAGAGATAGCATCAACCTTAATATATATAGTTTAACCTGCCCGTGTCCCACAACATAACCTAAAAGTTCTCAGAAGCTTGGCAGAATTCACTCTCGCCAAGATTGGCGATCAACTTTGCGTTACTGAGTCGATCAAAGAAAGCTCTAGATAATTTGCAGTAGATGATCTTCCCGTGTTTCTGAAAAGATGATGACATCATCAATGTATGCGTCAAAGTCGTCTAAACCAGAAAGTACTGTATTGATGAGCCGTTGAAACGTAGTTGCGAGTTCTTCATTCCAAATGACATAACTTTGTATTGATATGAGCTATCAGACGTAAAAAAGGCCGATATTTCCTTTGCCGTGCCCTGCCTGTAAGGGAAACTTGCCAGAATCCTTTTTAGAAGATCCAACTTTGTCACACATTTCTTTATACAATCTTCAATTCTGGGTATAGGGAAAATCTGTTTTGGTTAAAGAGTTCACGTTACTGTAATCTGTGTACATTCGGTATGCTACATTTGGTTTTTGCTCAAGAATACATGTAATTGCTTTTACTTGGTTCAATAAAATCATAGCCCAACATATTTTTAATTTCATTTCTCAAATGTTTCGTTTTAAAGGATTCATTCAGTATTGAACACCTTTAAATGGCAAAGAAGGTCTAATACCAACACTTACAGGTCCAGAAACCAAAACTGTTGTTAAGTGAACAGTATGGAGAGAAACAATAAAATATCTACGTTCTACTCCCTGAAGAAGAACACTAGTTCAGAAGAAGTCTTCTTAGAAAATGACAGAGAATATTCTAAAATAAGAGACTGAGAAACTCCTGTGTCTATCAAAATGTTATTGGGATTACATGGACCAAAATCACCCAGAAGTAAAACAAAACCATCCAAGAAATGGTTCATAAATCTCCATAACAGAACCAGACGTGGATTCTGGGACTTTAACATCTATGTTGTTATCAATACAAGACAGTGGTTTTGACCTTAAAGTGGCGAGACCTTTAGGTTTGTTCTCATGATGTTGTTGCCTATTTTTTTAATTTAAAACAGAAATAAAGTGACCAATTTTCTTACAATAAGTACATGTAGGACGACATAATGGATTTTGACCTTTAGTGTCACTAAATGTCTTCGGTTTGAAGGATACTGACCGACTAAATGTGTCTGTTAAGTTACCAGAATCATGTTTAGATTGTAAGGAAATGGGATTTGCCTTCTTCAGAAATGGACCTCATGGGTTAAGGAGTAATCATCATCCATACGATTAGCTTCATATAAAAGTTTCTACTTGTCTTTTATCCAAGAAAGACTTAGCATCAATTGTCAGAGTTTCTCATAATTTTGACCATTTTTCTTTGGAAATCACCGTCTATGAAATAACTGCTCTTTAGTTCCAGCAAACTCAACATGAGTTTAGCCACATTTGTTTCACAGTTTATAAATTTCTGCCAACAAGTTTCAGGAACCAGTTGTGTATAGATCTCACGAGCTTCACCAATCAAGACACTTTGTAAAAGTAAAGTCCACTGTTTTTTGGCATTTCAAATTTTCAGCAACCGTTTCAAAATGAAAAAATATTTGTGAACTTCTCTCTCTTAAAAAAGCGGAAGTCTATTAATATGATTTTTACATCAAACAGAGAACTACTTTTAGTTTCAGATTTAGACTGATTTGCTTCTAATTTAAATTCTCTCATTTTAGCTCATACCTGTAGTTCTTCTCTTTTTTTAACTGTACTTGTCTTTCTTCTTTTTCATACTAAAGTCTTAAATTTAAATTCTGAGTCACTTTGAAAAACAAGATTAAGTGCATCTTGCTCAAATAAAGTTACGGACCAAAGAATTCTTAATTCCTTTGTTTCTCATAGAAGATTTAATTTCAGACAATCAAAATGTTTTGCAATATCAAGCTAATCAGGCTTCTTTTCAGACAAATTTAACTCCTCCAGGGAAGGTTTTTCCACAAACGTTTTTCAATTAAATGACATTGTAGTTTGCTGCTGGTTTTCAAAAAAAAACAAAATAAGAATTTATAGTTTAATAGAACAGGTTAACTAATCGGCACAGTTTAAAAAAATCAACCCAAGACAACCTCCAATATCTGTTACGAGCCAAGCGAAATTAGAAAGAAAAGGTCAGCTGCAAACTTTAAAACAATAATAAAATTTATTTAACACTAAAGTTTAAAAAATATTGTACAAAGATTGATTGAAGAAGTGATTCAGTAAGGACAAAATACCAGTATGAAAGTACATTAAAATGTATAATTCCACTACATCCAAATGAATTACATATGAACTGTATATGTCCTTCACTGATCCTGGTAAAGATAATAACTCAATGAAACAATGATAATCCTGATGTTAACAAAATATCCTACAGATGAGTAAAGTCTTCTGGTTAATAATGTTCTGACCATGTTTACTTCCATCGTCCCCTTATAAAGCTAATTTCAAGAACAGTATAGAACATTCTTGTTAAATCTACAATCATGATAGCAAATTAATAATACTTCGAGGTTTCTAGATCAATCTCCACTTTCAGAAACTTCCAGCAAATTCTAGTTCTCTCTATACTAGAAACTTTAAGATATTTATACATATTTCAAAAGATTTCTAGAATATTCTATTAATAGATATGTACACATAAAATAAAGCAACAGATGCTTTAGTTAAACCGGCAAATTATAAACTGGGCACCACCTCCTTTAAAAGGGAAGGTTTAATGAAAAGTGAGTTTCAGAAAAAAAGAGGTGTCCTGCAAGTCCAAAACTGACATAGGTATTTCAGATCTAGGGCATATTTTTGTATATATTATCAAGTAATGTTGTTCTTCAAACCTTTTTCGACCATGAATCAGTATCAATATCAAATTATTGTAACCTATGCTAGGGACTTTGCGTGTGACAAGAAAAAAACTGACTTAATCAAATGCCTGAGTCACTCGTGCGTGCGTATTTAGGTGACATTTTTCTTAACCATGAAGACAATTAAATAAAAACAAGAACACATCAAAGAATCCTAGAAGAGAATCGATCATCAGCGAAAATCTATTGCGTAAACATGTCTCCATTTACGTCTGCATGATCGACATAAAATAGTTTCGTGTAAGCTTCAAAGGAAGTTCACTTTCCTCATCTTAAAAGTTAACGTTTTATTAAAACACGCATAGTCCATGTGTCAATAAACACAAATAGCACATCTCTTGAATAAACTTGAGTCAATAGTTGTATTATTGGAAATATTGTAGGAGTTAAAACGTGACATGGGAAGGAAGAAGATTAAGCGAGCTTAATTGATATGTGTTATTAATAGATACAAGCTGATGCAATAAACGGATAGTTGCACACTATTTAAAAGACAGAATGGGACTCGAATCGAAAGTAAGAAACCTATCAGCCTTTCGAGTCACTAGGCTTGGTCGCTAGATGTTTTTCATGTGAGGAATCCTCCCAGTTGATTTCCAGGAGGTAGATGGTGTTACACTAGATCTTTCCCTCCTACCATATTCTTCTGGGACGGAACACAAACGTCCGTAGCGATGGTACAAATACAAAAACAACAAACACTGTGGACAAGAACGATCACATTATAAACCAATTTGTTACATGAAACATCGCTGAAGTCACTATCCCCAGTTATTGTTATTGTTGCGTACTTTTAGTTGTGTATCAGTCACTCGCAACCAAACTGCCATCTTTAAAAGCTTTGAAAACCGAAGTACTCCTCAATGTTGTATAAAAATATCTTATAATTAAACTCAGTTATATTTAAGTTAAGAAAATCAATATTGTATCATAAGTGAATAATTACAAGAAACAAAAAATGTCTCTAACATGAAAACACTATAGAACTATATATCTTCCAAACTTAAACCTTTGAAATCATACACAAAACCATACCTCAGAAACAGGCATATCTTACGTCTCTTTCCAAACTATACAAGCATATTTACATATTGTATTAGAAACCAATGGTGTAACATTTCAGATGAATTCTGCACTACACCATTCGTCAAAAACTGTGATACTTAACGAACAAAAACAAGCTTTAATGCTTCTGCGCTTAGTGATAGTAATATATATTTGAGTCAGTAAAAGTTTTGGCAAAGATCAAGTTTTTGTCGCTTAAATTATTTCGTAAATATCCGGTTCTTGGCCTCGCGAGTATGGGTAGTTATGCCTTCAGTTGTACACGTCACTTACGAAGGTCATGTATTCTTGCAACCCAGATAAATATTACTGAATTGCACTTATGTTCTTGCAGATGACAATAAATCAGTTCTTCTTCTTAATAAGCAAATGGGTTGTTGTTGTTGTTGTTGTTGTTGTTGTTGTTGTTGTTGTTGTTGTTGTTGTTGTTGTTGTTGTTGTTGTTGTTGTTGTTGTTGTTGTTGTTGTTCAAATATGTCCATGGACCGTAAAAAAGGTTTTGTGCATGTACAATAATATATTCACTATAGGATGGGTAAGCACAAGGTCTCAAATCCTCGTCGGATCGATTGCCACTATGAAGTAAACCGATGCTAGGTTAGTATCCTTTTTATATTTGAATGCTTGTCGAAGGTAGCTTGGTATGGTAACAATGGTTTGGAGAACATTGATAGAACTGTAAAAGGACTTAATAAATAATGAAATCGTATCTTGAACACAAGACTTTAGGCCAACGAATTAAACTGAACACTTGAATTTGATCCTGACATTCACCCCGGATGTAATCAAACATGCATGAAAATATACATCAATGTTTTAACTATATTTTTGTGACATGTTTAGACAATTACTTTATACAATTTACAATGCGCAAATCATTACTTTCCCTACCTCGATCTTTTCACGAACAACTTTTACTTCCTATTTGCCAAGCAACACGTGTTCATAATTGCTCGTTTCGGCCACTCCTTTATACTTGCGTAAAACTTGGAGACTTGTGCCACTGGTATTCATTTAAGAATTTAATCTTGCTAATTAAATAAGCGAAAATGTCAACAGCTATATAAATAATCAACTAGGTGACAATGTGACATCTCCAGCGAAGGAATTTGCGTGCTGAGATGATGTTTGCTTAGATTATTGCGTTAAAAATTCTCAAAGGTGCAAGAAAAAGGGAAAATGGCATCTGATTATTGAAGCGAGGATATCGACCTCTCAAAACGTATCAGACTCCAGGTCGACTTGAAAGAGTGTCGTATTCACAACATATCATAAGATTTTTTTTTGTCCTATTCTCAATCAGATTATTTATGTGACGACATTAAAAATATCTACTATTATATATTGAACCTAATTCTTAGCACATCTAGATACTTATCGCTATGCTTTATTTTATTTTATTTTATTAATTCAGGCACATTTTCATTACATGAAAAAATAAACCTGCAAAATTACAAGATATCTTTTCATCACGATTACAAATTCAATGTTTGTTGTTGTTGTTGTTGTTGTTGTTGTTTTCAAACGTTGCAGGCGATAAATATTCTTAAGTTTAGTTGTTATATTTTAAAAGGTTTGCAAACGAAAGTTCATATTAACATATTGACTTTAGGAAGTACTGCGATTAGAACTATACAGTAAATGATCTGTACTTAAATACTAAAAATTGACAGACGGTATGCGTGTTTCCGCAATGTGTGGCACATTAAACATTTAACGTTAAATGATTTTCATTAACGTAGTGTTTTCTTTGTTTAGGAATTGTTTAATATAACATATTCATTTACCCATTAAAACTACGGTACCCAATGCTCGGTTTTAGGTGCTCACTGTTTCTTATACGTGTTACTGGCTCCCAATTTACAGCCCAACCCACCAAGCATATCACAAGTGCCGTCTATTACTAATTTTCAAAATCACTAAAACACCTATGTGAGCCCCTATGTTATTTGCCCTCTAAGTTATCTTGCCTCTAAGCTATGAACCTGTTCACAATGTTAGATTTCCCTATGGATTACTACATGTAAATGATATCACTTAATCTTTGATTAGTCCACTTGCACTAGAACCGCATAATTTAGCAGTGTTGGGTCCGAATTCCTCTTGCATATGCGTTGTGAAACATATCTGATTAATTTTGCCCCATTTTAATTTGACTCCTTTCTGATATTCTGTCCTGAACAAAGGGGGGAAAAGAGCTAAAAATATTGATGTGTTTTTTTTTTTTTTTTTTTTTTTTTCGTCATATGCTATATAACAGCTCACAGTAAAACCCTTAACGACATATAATCAGGGTATCCTACGTTATTTAAAATTTTAAGGTTAATCAGCTAATTTAACACAAGATATAGAGGTTATTATTAACCTTGATCTAAATATAAAAATAGAATGGGAGTCGATTTCAATAAAAACAAGAGATTCGGTTTCATTTTTTTCTATAAAAAGAACTGCAAGAACTGCACTGTCTTCACTAGAGAAGATCTTCATTATTATCTTGGTATAACGCTAAGTTAGTCAGAGCAACAGAATTTTCATAACAGATTAGAGCTGCACCCAATATTATAAAAGTGCAAATTTAAAATCAGTCTAATTCGCTTTGCGTCAAATAAAAATTTATTTATCATATGAAAAGCATATCATTGAATATCCTCCTATAGTGTGGGATGGTCGCTCTACTTCTTTCATTCAGATAACAGCTCGAATTACATATGGACTCTCTTGAAATTCTTTATAGAAAAGGTGGCTTGGAAGCATTGTCAAGCAGAAAAAAAATCATAGTAAGCTTTATTTATTCTTGCTAATCTCTCTCTCTCTCTCTCTCTCTCTCTCTCTCTACAATGATTGTTATTCCTTGAGCTGTACTTTAGCCATTGTGTGATAGTGTAATCTCTAGCGGAAGTTCCGCCTGCAGGTTGGCAGAACTTAAAGTCCAACTCTTAAGCTCATTTCCATGTTATATATAAAATAAAATTACATGTGTCTGTTTAAGTTAAACTAAATTTGGTTTTGTTAAGTAATTTAAAAAAGTTTTCATTATTTTGCCAAAACATGGAACATTACACAAAGTCAGCTGTTAAAAGATGCGGTTCCTTTTTATCATTTTTGCTACAAAGTATAACAAGAGCATCGCAAGTCGGAGCCGCTCCGCAAAGGTGGAGAAAAACGTAGAACTGTGCAAAGGGTAAAAAAAATCAATATATGCTTTATCTCCAACGCAGGTATGAAGGGATTCTATCGAAACACTTGGTTAAAATACACAAAGTACATAACTCCAGAGCAAATAATGTAATCAAAGTGTCTAACCTTATGCACAACTGCTCATCATAATCAATATTCCAAACAAGTATAAATAAATTCATTTGAATATTAAAGGCGGAGTTGTAATAGCTTACGGACGGACAAACTGGCGGATGCCGCGCGCCAAACCATAGTACGACCTCAGGGTGTAAAGAATGACGGTTGTTTTTAGCTCACCTGGCACGAAGTGCCAAGGTGAGCTTTTAGGACCAGCCTTTGTCCGTCGTCGTGAGTCGTCAGTCGTAAGTCGTCAGCCTTCAACAATTTACTTAAAAATCTTCTTCTCTGAAACTACTGAAACCACTGAAAGTGATCAAACTTTGCAAGGAAGTTCCTAAGGTGATCCCCTATAAAAATTGTTCAAATGGTTCCGGTCTGTTGCATAATTATGTCACAGGAACTAAAAATAGATTTTTAAAGTGAAATCTTCTTCTCTGAAACCACACGGCCTAGAATCTAGATATTTGGTATGTAGCATTGTCTAGTGTATCTCTACCAAGTTTGTTCAAATCAAGACCCTGGGGTCAAAATTGGCCCCGACCCAGGGGTCATTGATTTAACATAGACTAATATAGGAAAAACTTGAAAAATCGTCTTCTAAGAAACCACAGGCCTTGGATTTTAGATATTTGGTGTGTAGCATTGTCTAGTGGATCTATACCAAGTTTGTTCAAATCATGACCCTGGGGTCAAATTTGGTTCCGCCTAGGGGTCACTTGATTTAACATAGACTAATATAGGAAAGAACTGGAAAAATCTTCTTGTCAGAAACCACTAGGTCTGGGGTTTAGATATTTGGTGTGTAGCCTTGTCTAGTGGATCTCTACCAAGTTTGTTCAAATCATGGCCCTGGGGTCAAAATTGGCCCCGCACCAGGGGTCACTTGATTTTCCATAGCCTAATGATACCAGGTGAGCGACCAGGGCCATTATGGCCCTCTTGTCAATAATATTTCTTTTTAATGATCATAAGGAACAAATCAAATCTACTAAAAACAATATAAGTCACATGAGAATTGCAATAACAAATTAAATAAACATAAAACGATTCATAACATTCTGAAATTACAACTAGGGGAATATTTAGGATATTCATTTAAACTTTCAAAATGTTTATGCGAGAACGATGGCAAAATAATTTTGAAAAAAAAAGTTTAACCATGTTTTATATTTGTTAAATGTGTTTTTTCTTTTGTTACATCTTAAAATGCAATTCAAAACAGTATGAAAGATGGTACCGCGGCTTTTCAATTTGTTCTGTGTTAATAGAAGCGTGGGTGACAGCGGAAGACCAACGGAACGGACTTATGCAGGTACGCCCATGCGTAAATTCCAGTATAAAGTCATTTACACACCTGGCGTCATGATGATGATATTGACCTATATTCCTCCCACGCTCTTGGTAAGGGGTCTTTGTTGGACTGAACCGTACGTTTTATATCAGTGACCTCCTCGAATTCTTTTGTACAAGTCCAGTTTAGAATCACCATATGATATTCATAGTTTTGTGTACTTACAAATACTGAATTTTCCACACATAATGCATTAAATTTTTTGTAAGTTTAATAGTAGTTGTGAGCTAAAACTAAAAGGATTGTGCTAAACAAAACATCATTTTTCATTCATATTGAAATTTTAAAATGCGTCTAATTCAAAGAAAATTTCGCTGGTTAATATGTTCTCTAAAAGGTTGTATGTATGTCCGCCCTTCCTTTCGTTCGTCCGTCTGTCACAATCGTGCATATCTCAAAAAACTTGAAGCAAGTCATGTGTTCACCAGCATAAGGAGTTTAGAACAGGGGGTTTGTTTTGATTCATCGAGTTTAGTATTTTAAGTTATTACCCATGACTAGCCTCCTGTGCCCTTTCAAAGTGTGTGGGGGTGTGGGGCATGAAATAGCGCATAGTGGGGACGGAGACACGTCATATTCATATTAGAAGTAGCCAGTTGGGTTTTTTATATTCGTGGATCATAGCAGTAATGAATTCATCAACGAAATGTAATCTCTTCGAAATATAGTGATTCTACAGCGTGTAACACCGCAAAAAAAGCCATTGACTGATGACTCTACCGCTGTTTAGCTGTCGTATTGTCGTTATTGAGGCCATTAAGAACTGAAGGTACAGTATGGAATGCTGCTTTTGTTGCATGTAACAGGAACATTAAACATTAATTGAGGCGCCTTCCATGATTCACGACGATGCCTCGAAAGTGTTATACCGGCTAACGAGCCTCGCATTACAAAGGACAATCAGGGAATATATAAAGCAGCTACAATGGTATTTATGATTGTTCACACAAATTCTGAAAGTGGAAGCTTTTATTTGATTGTAATTGAAGAGGTGCGTGTGTGTTTTGAATAACGTTATTTGTAGTTAGTGGTGTTTACTGATGTAATCAACTGTTGAAATTAAACAAATGTTTCACTGTATATGTGACTAGGGTAACTAAATGAATTGTTAGGAGGAGAATGGTAATTATATTTATCAATGTATAAATTCATACTATTAATGTTTCCTCTCATTTAACTGATTTTGTTTTTTAAACAAGTAAAATGAGAAAAGGCACAACATTATTAAAATAAACATTAGTGTTCGATTCTTTCATAACGATACAGAACGTTTTGATTATATTTTATATACGCGCGCGCGTGTGTGTGTCTGTGTGTGTGTTATTTACAACACTGGAATACGGAATGTTTCTCGAAATGATATATAACATGATTTTATCATCGGCTGTATTTACATCATTAACAGTATAAAAATGTCAGAATAAACATGTGTATTGAATGAAAATGAACTAATTTATAATGTAGTTTATAGCGTTTGGTTTTTTATTCGTTTTTAGTGTACATATATGTGTATAAGATACAGAGGGAGGCGCACATTTAATTAAACCATAACCAAACGTTCATGCATCTTAAACCGTCTGTTTAACCCTTTCCCTCATAGAGGACACCATGAAAAGACCTATGCGAACAACATAAAACCAGATCAGCCTGCGAGTAACTCGCAGGATCAGCCTGCGAGTAACTCGCAGGCTGATCAGGTTTTATGCTGTTCGCTGCTCCTCAGTGGTCTGGAAATGAGGACTTTACAATTAAATTTGGTAAGGTTTAACTGTGGTTTTCTACAGATCAGGCTTTATGTGGTACCTATTGAGTGCGTCAAAATGAGTCTATATGAGGGAAAGGGTTAATGTATTTATGACATCATTTGGACTAAGGTCAGCTGTTGAAAAAGTACAGTCACTCAATCAATAGTCCATTCATTGCTGTAATGTTTTTGCTTATTTTTTAAAATAAAAATACTGAATATTATCCCTCACCTGAGAGAAATTAATTATCACCAATAGATATAGAGAAACAGAAAGACATACAGACGACATACACGACATTACAAGCTGAACTCATACCTCCGAAAGCAAAAATCTTTCACAGCCTTCCTGCAACCTACCAGCATTTTTTTTTAACTTTTGTACCAATCAATCTCTGTCACATTTTGCTCTTTGTATGTTGTTTTTATGTCTAAATACCATAATTAAAATATCATGATCCTATGACAAAGTTGACAAAGTTCATGATAGAATTTCAGCTATTTGGAGACAATGTCCATACTTGAGACAGATATTGTGCTGCCACACTGCAGTATCACGCCATAGACATGTGGCATGATGCCCAGGCACATTATCTTAACATTATCTTGTGAATAATAAGCGCCTGGCGGTGATTATAATGCCTTTTGTATGGACAAAGAAGTAATGTTTACGATTTCAGGGAATACTAAATACGAAAATAGCTTCGAAAGTAACAAAGTAAAAAGTGCAAAAAGTACAATCGGTAACACATCCATAGGGTTTTGACAATGAAAACCTTATGTACAATAGCTACAATCTCCATGCAGGGAATATCAAATCAATCTCTCTGACACATTGAGTTGAAAATAGCTCGATTTCAGTTATATCGCAAGTAAACAATATCAGCAAGATGTACGCGCCATGGTCACGTGATAACTCCCTGTGGAAGTGATCGATGTGGAGCTAAACCACTGCGTTGGATAGACCGAACTGAAATTATTAGTAATCAGGATAGATAACTCTTTTAGAACTTACTTTTTGTCATTGCAGATTTATTATTCCTTCCTAAATGTTTCGACATCTGAGTATAAATCAGACTGATTTGAAAAAAAAAAAAAAAATTAACAGTTATAAAGCCCAAAGAATACAAGTTAGTTTTAATACTTACAAGAAATATCTTTAAAAAAAAAGATATGCAGCATTGATGGGATTTAAGTAATAGTGAATGTAGAACGGTTATATGATTTACGAATCATTATCTGTGAATGATTTCACTCTGGGAAGTATTAAAGCATCACATCAGGCCCAAGCGCACCGTCTATTAGTCATACGGCGACGGTAAAACAGACTCAAAGTCTCAAATATACTGCAGGTGTTTATAATGTTTGACACGAAACAAGTCTCTGTGTGCATCAAAGAGAAGTATTTTGATAAAATAACTTTATTTTTTATATCAAAGAAACTTTATTTCAGTCAGAATACCATATCAGAATTCAGTGAAAACGATCTATATGTTTCTGCTCTATGGCAACTCAACACACAATGGTGCGTATTTTTTTCTCTGTGAATATAGTAATATCTACCAATGAAAATCGTCAAAAAACTCATTCGGCGCTGTCTTACGTCATCGTCCCAAAGTAGACCAAAAGAGAGCTAAGACATTACGCCGAAAAGAAAATGAAGTATGCGAAATAAAGTAATCTTAGTACAGCTTCTTTAACATAAGAATTTGTGCTATTATAATCATAAGTCCGAATAATGAATCTAGCTACAATTAAAAAGTTAAGTTACAAAACAATCAATATAAAAATAGGGGACCTCCGTCACAGAGGCTGGTTATATTCACTGACTGACTATTGCGTTGCCTTTCAGTGCTATGGGCTCGAGTTCTTGTCTGATCAAGATGTTTTATGTGAAGACGTCTCCAAGTTGGTATTCTGTAGCTCGTGGTCCATTGCTGTTGTTGTTGTTGTTGTTGTTGTTGTTGTTTTTCGGCCTCCCTCCACCTGTCATTAGCTAGACCTCGCTGCATGACAAATACGGCAACTCCAAACCAACCAAAGCAACCTTTCGGACGAATGTGTACAAGGATAGCTTAATTATACAAATAAATTAACAGTAATTGAGCTGATATTAATGGTGCATTAAATGTTTCTATCGAATTATTATATCACAAAATATCACATCAAATCAATAGATTGATTACTGTAGCTCAGGAATATGTAAAGAAAACATACATATCTACCTACCTACATAAATGCATGCCTGTAATGGTTAACGTCTTAAAATAGTTTTAAGTCATTTGGGGACTTTGTTCACTTTATACGCGTTTAATAGTTTTAAGTCATTTGGGGACTTTGTTCACTTTATACGCGTTTAATTCTGCCTTACTGCGATACCTCGCCGTAGAAGAGTGACATAATACCTTCATCCTGACACTGGGCCAGCCAGTCCTAGAACTTTCTTTATATGCCAAGTAAGTGGAACAATCTAGCACCATTATAATGGCATAACTATATTGTGGCCAGGGTTCGAACCTACGAACCTTTCCCGATTACAGAACGAACACATTAACTATTACACTTCCGAGACATGCACTTATACACACGGTGTGTGTATGTGTGTGTGGGGGGGGGTGTAAACAATATGTTGCAAGGTACAAAATTCGTACCTCGGTTTGTTTTTTTCAGTACTTGGGTCAGGCAAAGGGTTTGGCTTAGGGTAAGGGTTTGTGTTAGATTATGTGGTTTGGCTTGGTTTTGGTGTTGATATAATGATTAGTTTTTTAAAAAAATATATGCCTTGGAAAATTTTCCACGGTTTGACAACACTCTGTATATACAAACTGAGGTACATATCATCAAAGTGAGGTATAAGGCATGCAAAGACTCGGTAAGATAGGTAGACCAGGTTGTGTGTGTGTGTGTGTGTGTGTGTGTGAGAGAGAGAGAGAGAGAGCGATAAAACACACTTTACTTCAGACCTGTATGAATTTAAGAAACATATACATGTATTTGATTGCAAGTTAGTAAGTTAAAAAATGATATATTTATTGAATTACTACTTCTATCAGAACCTTACAAAGTGCTAAGAGCTCACGAGACATTAGTGGCAAACGAGGATGGTAACCCATGGTGACTATTGAAATAAAACAAATGGGTTAATGCAGATATACCACTATATCGTGTGACAGCGTTTAAAAAACGATAGATAAGAGGGAAAAAAGAACCGGCTGTATTTTATGATGAATTATACTGTCTTCGTTGATTCGATATTGTGAGGATAACGAATTTATTTGACGGCGCTATGAAATTTGAATTCGTAGTGAAACCCACAGGGGACTATGGACGTGTTAGAACGTGGGTGGTTTCCCGTCTCGGTCCGTGCATTAGCCTGTGTGAATGACATCACTATATTTTATTTTCTGACAAAATGTTTCTGCGTTTAGTTTTATTTGTAATGGTATCATATCGTTTCTTCGGATTTAGAACCGTTGCTAGTCACACATACCGGAATGCCATTACTGTGAGACTCGTTTCAGTGTTAGTTTGACTGAATAGTTCAAAAGGTGTAGGTCTAAACCCGTGTCAACAAGTTATATTATAATCGAAGCGACATATCCTGTTCATTCAAGTTATTTTCAGTGATAAACCATAGATCACACCATAAACTAGTCAGATTCAAACACTACTCCCCCAATACGCCCCGCTTAATGGTCTTCATCCTTAAAAGCGGGTAAACAGACCTGAAAAAAAAACAAGACATTCCTCCAGAAAGATCAAGCGCACATACTTATAAGAGGCGGCGATTTGGAGCTGAACTATTTTTAATATACTATGTGACATGTTCCTTTATTCAGCCAACAGTTCAACGGGAAACAAATTTGGTCATTGTCTGGTCCTCATGATAAGACCAGGTTCCGTGCTCTCGAAAATAAAAATGGTACTTAAATATGATGTTTATACCCAAACTCAAGTTATGTCCATTAGTTTCAATAGGAATTTGAGTATGATACACAAATTAGAGCCTGAAATCGAACTTAAGTATTTTTGAGAACACGAGGCCAGGCCTTCGTATCCCGAAACATATCTCAAAATGAGATTTTCCTCAGCTATGATTTTACATATCTATAAAAGCTTCTTTATTAGCCTAAGGATAGAAATGTTCCAATTAGGCTCTTAAAAGTATGCTCTCACAGAAACTGGCCTTAAATGTCTTAAAAAAAAATACATATTTGGAGATACAGATTTTGAAATTTTTAAGTTGTTATGAGGAAAAAAACTTTAATTTGAGGTGTTTGGTTAAAAGCAAACCTGATATTTCTGATTTTATCCTTTTCCTCATGAATAATCGTGTACAGATGTTTGACTAAATGAAAATTAATTGACTTAACTTGATATATGAAGCAATGGGGTTCAGCTTGCCGTGCCGACTATAGAATGTATAAGCAGACAGAAAAGACCATACCAGACAGAGGCTATCTGATCTTGGACTGCTCTGCTTGCCAAGACGTCAAAACCCCTCTACATTAGGCAAAAGGTCAAGACGGATTCGACAAAACGTTTTACAGCTTTTACCAAAGTATTATTCTAGTATTAACGTTCACATATGGAGATACGCATACATGAATATATCGCGCAAAGTTGAATCAAGTCAAACAGAGTATAACTTAAAAAATGGTGTATTTGGTTTATTAATGTTCCTAAACAAAATGGATGCACATTATTATCCATAAACAAATCATGTACATATACGAAAAACTCTGTCAATGATTGAACACATATGACTCCGGTTGCATAGCTTCTTTCTTAAGAATACCCTCATGAGAAAACTACGTGCTAGAAGTGGGGAGTCGTTAGAATGTAGGAATTTATATCGATTATTTATTCCCAGAGATGCTGTCTACTTTACAACTCTCTAGACAATTCTGTGTAGGAACTATTTTGTCCATAAAGTTAGATCAACATTTGTTTTTATTATCATTCGACATTTATTGACATAGTACTCGAGGCTGAGAATAGAGTTAAATATGTAGAAAGGCGTAAAATCTCAATTCTCTCTTCCTCTCTCTCTCTCTCTCTCTCTCTCGCTCTCTAATGTATTTTCCCTTAACAATTAATTGATCGATGATTTAATTTTTTTATCAAAGTGGGCTGGTAAACTTGTGAAAATTATATTAATAATTGATTAACTTATTTTAAAATTTGTTTGATTTAAGAGTCAAAAACTGATAATTACACAGAAATAATAGAATGACAAAAATTAACCCAAATTGTCAACATTTGTTTTTGAAACCATGATTCCCTGTGGAATATACAATTATTATCTTATCTTTATTTATCTATCTATCCCATTTATGATGTTTGTTTTAATGATAGTATTAATTGCATCAAAAAATGTTTCACAAAACATATTGCTTGGTGGTCAGCATATAATGATAGTTCCAGGACTGGTTGGCACGTTGTCAGGAGATGCGACTGGGCGTGGAATCATGCCACATGGCTACGGCGTGATACTGCAGTGTGGCAGCTCTATATTTGTCTCAAGTAGACATAGTCTCCAAATGACTGGAATACTGTCGGCGCGACGCTTTATCCAACAAAACAAACGCAAAACTTTTCAGTGGGTCTGATGCTAAGAGCATCATTTCTGCTTATTCTAGAAAGTATATGCAAGTCAATGAAATAAAATGATTGATTTCTCTATTTATTTTACCTTTCTCCCCCAAAACCAAACCAGATTCTGCTGTCGATATCAACTGGCCTGAATATAACAGACAAATCACACCTTCTCTAATACGATTTAAAAGATCGCAAATATAAACAGTATCTATCGTCTGCTTTTGGAATACCGTCTGCTGTTAAAGCCTGTTCGATATGGGTTCACGTCTGGTCGAGCGGTGAAACATTCGATCGGGCAGGTAACGACACTGTGTGAAGTCACCGTATATCACCGGAGTTACCACAGACAATGCTGACCATGTTTCAAATCAGTGCGTCATTAAAGACCTGATATTGATATAAAATACTACACTGGGGCTTTTTTAAATATACAACCGTGAATATTAATCTAGCGGGATTGCACATGGATATAAAGATGTTACACTTTCTGTTTTAAGCATGCGGTTTATGAAAAAAGTTAACTTGAGCTTAACACGCTGCATTCGAGTGAATTATCTTCGATTTCTGAACAATAATAGATAGAAGCGCGGTATGTCTACCTTTATAGTTTAATTAATTTTCATTTAACGGAACACATGCGTCAAATCATGTCTCAGTAAAAACTCTTAAGAAAACTTTTTCGTGCTGATATTGGTTTATAGACGGTAAATCATTGATTAACCTATATGTAGATCATAATTTATACATAAGTCTAATTTTATTCTTTAAAATGGATATTGAATTTGGGTGCGTTGAGAGAATGATCTATACATATTTAAGCAAAGGATCGACATACTTAATTCAATTCCCGTTACGTGATATCAGTGAAGGGTGCCATACACTTGAGTCGTTGGGATTAATCCATAATATCATCAGCGCTTTTGGGGATCTTTTCAGCTGGACAGACAATTCATTCATTGTAGTGCATTGATTAAATATGTTAAAGAATATCGACGGAGAATAAAGAAAATACAAAATAATAATTATTCAAAAATTTGTGAAAAGAAGTTTGTAAAGATCAACAAACCATGACTGTGGGTACATCTACAACGGCAAATATTAGAGGACCGTTAAAGAGGCCTAAAGTTTCTTTTAGTTTAGACAGGGAGATGTCTTCGGCTGACAGGGATGTAAACGATCCTTTACCCATTGTGGAACTTAAACCGTTTGTGAATAAAGTATGGAGACGTGAAAAAAGTCTACCAAGTTTTTATGATCGCTCGGACTCAGTGTGCGGTGTGGCGGGGAGCAGTACCGCTACGCGGTCGAAAGAAATATTTGAAACAGTTTCAGAGGAGGATCCATCAGAAGAGATTCCGATCTCACCTCCACCACGAACTGCTCACTCACTTCCGGCAACGCTGCCATCTCAGCGTATGCTTCAGTTAGTAGGTGCTTTCCATGACATCAAAACTAATAAAGAGCACTTTAATAAATTTGTCGTTGAATCAGGATTTAGACCAAAGTCGCGAATCCATCCGCCCGTAGAATCTAGTGAATAAGAAGCAGCCTGTACACGTTGTTAGTTTGATCCCAGGGTTCATTACTCGGGACGACAGAGAAAAGTCAACTGTTGTAGAAATCACAGATGGGGAAAGTTTTAGTAGAGCTTTCAGCTGCAGTCCAAAGGCTATTGGCCCAGAAGAAATTCGTAGACAACAGCAAATTAAAGTGAAAGGGCAACCAATTAATCAGAGTTACGACAAGAAACAATATGATTATTCTACACCTTCTCCAACAAGAAGTTTCACTGGGTCTTGGCATTCCACTGGTATTCGACACGGTAGTCCAGCAAGTATGTTGTACTTCGACAAATCTAAAAGAGAGCAATCCGTTAAACGGACAAAGACACCTCTCTATGATATTATAGATCGCAAAGGTGTACTGCCATCCTTACAAATAAATGCAAAATCTCTGAAAACGAGGCACTCAAAGAACTACGACCCGCCAAACAGTGAAGACTATAACGATTACAGAGATGCATACGAAGACAGTTTGAAGCAAACAATTGGTGGCATCGAAAACTCTTTTAAGGTTCTAACACACCACGGTACGCCTACGAAGGTTGAAAGACAATTGTCATTTGAGCTGGAACAAAATCTCAGTAGATATAGAAAATCAAAAGATTATTCTCCTTTTGAGATTAGTCCTGCCGAGATTGCTAAACTTTATGTACCACCAGCATTTAACTTGACGCAAGGAGAAATGATGATTCGTCATGGTTTGAACTCAAATGCATCGCAACGTCGGCGATCAAACTTCAGAAATAAAGGGGGCTTTCATGGGTACAAGACAAGCCTTCCAAGTGCTTCTATGCTTAATTCTAACAGCAAATTCTCCCAAGGCCTTCTTAGAAGAAATTATGACAAACTTGGTAAAGATAATACAATAGTGGAAAATGGAAATCATTTTGATACATTAAAGAA
>CM037779.1:45158507-45182497 GCA_021229015.1 Solen grandis | reverse complement strand
GCCAACAAACTCCGCACAGGACGTTGCTTTTTTATGACGTAAAAACTAAATCGTTCTGTCAATCGTTTGTCTGAACTGCGTTTTGGATAAAATGATATTGCAATTGTAATCATACAAAGACAGTAAATTCCACACTGGCAATTCAGGGGGGACGGCGCGGCGCGCGCCGGGTGCGCCCCGCCCCCCCTAAATTACGGGGACACACATCCCCCCACACCCCCCAGTACACCGAACTAAACTCTTCTCACGGCTCGGGCAAAACGGTTTTTCACTGCCTACATTTGCCTACATTTTGGTTTATATAAAGCAGCCCCACCCCGCCCCTAAACTGAACTCCTGGATCCGGATCTGAATCATACTCTCCCCCACCCTCCTTGTTTGTTGTTCTTCCGTTTTGACCTTAGAACCTGACCTGTTTAATAGGTATATGAGTTATACCAAAAGGAAGCAAAAACAAACTATCGAACAAAAATAATGGATATATATATAAAAACAAGAGGGCCAAGATGGCCCTGTGTCCCTCACCTGATTAAGATGGCTGTGTTAGGCAAAATGACTAAAAATCTGGCATCTAAAGTGTTTTTCTAACATTTGACTAAGTGGGCCCACATTTTGATCCTACCTGAATTTACCTGGTGACCTAGTTTTTGACCCCACATGACCCAATTTCAAACCCATCCGAGATATTATGTAGACAAACAACCAGACCAAGTTTCATGAAGATTGGTGCCAAAACTGTGGCCTCTAGAGTGTTCACAAGGTTTTTCTAAGATTTGACCTGGTGACCTAGATTTTGACCCCACATGACCCAATTTGAACTCATCCGAGATATCATGTAGACAAACATCCTGACCAAGTTTCATGAAGATTGGGGCCAAAACTGTGGCCTCTAGAGTGTTCACAAGGTTTTTCTAAGATTTGACCTGGTGACCTAGATTTTGACCCCACATGACCCAATTTCGAACTTATCCGAGATATCATGTAGACAAACATCCTGACCAAGTTTCATGAAGATTGGGTTAAAACTGTAGCCTGTAGAGTGTTCACAAGATTTTTCTAAGATTTGACCTGGTGACCTAGTTTTTGACCCTACATGACATAATTTCGAACTCATCTGAGATATCATATAGACAAACATCCTGACCAAGTTTCATGAAAATTGGGCCAAAGTTGTGGCCTCTAGAGTGTTCACAAGGTTTTTCTAAGATTTGACCTGGTGACCTAGAGGGCAAACAAAATGAAATCTGGCTTTTTTCAATTTTAAAAGGGGCGTAACTTCTGACCTAAGGGTCAAATTTCAGCCATAATCCAACTTTTTAAATAATATAAGTGGTGTAACTCCTGACCTAATGGTCCGATATCAGCCAAAATCGAACTTGGCTGAGATTTTTTGGTTATAAACAATGTCATTAAGTTTGAATGCAATTGCTAAAGAAATGAAGATGCTAGAGTGCAAACAATGTGAAATCTGCTTTTTGGAATTTTAAAAGGGCATAACTCCTGACCTAATGGTATGAATATCAGCCATAATCGAACTTGGCCGAGATTTTATGGTTATAAACATTGTTATAAGTTGGAAGATAATTGCTCATGAAATGAAGATGCTAGAGTGCAAACAATGTGAAATCTGGCTTTTTTGAATTTTAAAAGGGGCATAACTCCTGACCTAATGATACGATATCAGCCATAATCGAACTTGGCCGTGATTTTATGGTTATGAACATTGATATAAAGTTGAAGATAATTGCTCATGAAATGAAGATGCTAGAGTGCAAACAATGTGAAATCTGGTCTTTTTTAATTTTAAAAGGGGCATAACTCCTGACCTAATGTTCCGATATCAGCCATAATCGAACTTGGCCGAGATTTATGGTTATAAACATTGTTTTCAAGTTTGAAGATAATTGCTCATAACTGAAGATGCTAGAGTGCAAACGAACAAATTGTGGACGACGGACGACGACGGACGGACGGACTCACTGAAGTGACGTTGTGGGATTTTTCCTTTGATCTTGGCCCTTTGCACCCCGTAATTTGCACCCCACAAGCAACAATTCAGCCCACAAGTGCCAATTGTACTCCCGAAACCCCATAAAACTAACCCTAACCAATTTCCTCACCCCGAGCATCACTTGAGTGAGAGCGGACAGACGACGGACGGACGGAACGACGGACATTCATCGATCCTAAAAGCTCATCCTGAGCACACTGCTCAGTGAGCTAAAAAACTAGTACTTAAAAAAAATACTACACAATATAGCCCAAGAACTCCCAAAATTAAGTCACGTTTAAAACAACATTATCGATACTTTTATTCTTTTATTTATGTATGTTATTTTGTATTTAATTTATTATTATTTTACTATTTCTTTGATAAAGAAATGGACACTAGATTTAATAATAAAAAATAAGAATAAAAAAACGGTCCAAGCTGGAATAGAACTTTCGACACCTTGCATAAAAAACGACAGAGCGGCTCTCTTCCCGATTGAGCTAATTCCAGAACTGTTGACCAAAAATGCAAATGAGGTTATTTATAGGTAACTAAATGTATCAAAATAGCAGTACAATTCGACAGTTCCCATTTCACAAATTAACTTCATTAACTACACAAAATGTTCATCATACGGTTTCATATTAATAAGATATCAATTACGCTTTACATATCCCACACATCATGTAATACACAAACAAGATTATTTTATGCAAAGCATCAAAGACGCCGCGCATGTTTTTGAAGCACGATTTAAATAAAGCAATAGTTTAATAACATGCGCATGCATCATTTACAAACAGCAGGTCTAATATTTCCACTAAGCAATGATACATGCCATTTTCAGAAATATTCTCAGCTGCAGACCGTTTGCTTCAGAGATTTCTAAAACTAAAATGTGTTCTAAAAAGTCCATGTTAATCAAAAGTGTCTTCGGCCTTATTAAAAAAAATTTTTTCAAATGTTTTTGTCTATTAAATTTAAAAGAAAAATCATTTGATTATCGAGAATATAGCCGATGAAAAAATCATTTTATCAAATTATTCAGAAGTATAGAACACAAAAGTACAGAAAAATACTTTAATTATAGCAGACATAGTCTATGATGATGATTTGAGATGTCATAAATTAACTGTAGATCAATAAGATACATTTTTCAACAAGTAATTCCTTCCTTGTATAATTATTGGAAAAATTAGGGTCTGCAAGATGCATGTCATTTCCAGACAATAAGCTACTAAGGCGGTGTTAATGTTAATATAAAAAAAAATCATCATCAACAGTTACAACAAGGACGATGATAACGAAACAAATTAGCATAGATAAGTTTTCATTTGATACGGGATTTAGGTACAGGTCCAGAAATTTAAAATCTTCCCGATAGTAGGAGTATGGAATTATTTTTGTACTCATGATATGTATAAAATTAATTATTGATTTACAAGGCTTTACAACATATGCTACAATTTTCAGTTAAATCCACCCATTTCAAGCACTGTTTCATACTGGGACCGCAGATTGGGCCTGGGCCGTCAATTAAACATATCCGATATGTATAAAATTAATTATTGATTTACAAGGCTTTACAACATATGCTACAATTTTCAGTTAAATCCACTCATTTCAAGCACTGTTTCATACTGGGACCGCAGATTGGGCCTGGGGCCGTCAATTAGACATATCCGATAAGGCCATGTGTATAGTGTTTGTGTTTTCTACATGTTCTACATTATGCTGTAATGTGTATTATTATATTGCGGTTTCATTGATTTTTCAAGTTGACGATATGCATCTAAAAATCTGAATATACGTAAATAAAATCATTAAATTATCAAACATTATCAATCACACGCGAAACTTAAAAAAAAACAAAAAACATATTTGATACCACCAAACAATCACATAAAAAAGTATCGCCCACTGAAAATTATTTCAATCAAAGCTTTACATTCGACTGCAATACCAATATGCACATGCGCCAACGGAAGTGAAAACCCATTTTTAATTGACATTAATATATACCCATGGCTTGATAACAGTTATATATATATATATATATATATATATATATATATATATATATATATATATATTACTGGATACCGTCCAGAAAATATGTAGTAAATCCCAGCAATAGTACAGGAGGAGCTGGACACCCAAGAATTATACCGTATATACTACATATTACGGAATTCCGTTATGGCCATCTGCACATTCGTCTGTGAGTGAACAAAATCTGGAACGCGAAAATACGAAATCGTGAGGGTACGATGACGAAAACGCAAAACCACGATGATGAAAACGCGAAAGTAAAATGACGAAAACGCGAACACACGATGATGAAAATACGATATAATTTCGCGTTTCCGTCATCATACTTTCGTGATTTCGCGTTTCAGATTATTTCATTTATAGGCGATGGCCCTAGTGGAATTCCGTAATATATAGGGCAGAAACTAATGCTTAAATGGTAATAAAAAAAAATCTCAAAACACATGCACATCGTCCATCTGTGAAAGTTAGGGTAAATCACAACAATGGTGTAGGAGGAGTTACTATAAAGGGAAAAATCAAAATGACATTACCCCTGCAATAGATAATGAATCGTAATGAACCTGCAGGTGCACAAGCTTCATAAGTAGGAAGGATTCCTGTGGAGTTTTATCAAAATTGGCAGAATGCACACAAAATGTGTCTACGGACGAACGACAACCCGATTCCAGTAATAACCATCCCCGTACAGCATACGGATATTTTAAATTGTACTGAGTTTTATTTGTCTAATGATTGACATTTTGGATCCATGATCACGCATTGTTAAAGATACATTTGAATTGGTGCATATCATTGGAAAAAAAAATGCATGTGTGCGCGCACAAATTTTGTGAGAGAGAGCAAGAGAAAGAGACCTGACTAATACACAAGCTGCAGTCATTACTCTGTGTGTGTGTGTGTGTGTGTGTGTGTGTTTGTAAGAGAGGGTGGGGGAAAGAGAGAGAGAGAGAGAAAGATCATGCTTACGGTGGAGATCCTAGCCTGATACTTAATACTCCTTTCATCTGATCGTATTAAATTCCTAGCACAATATAAAACTGCTCTCCACATGAGGTTTTAGTGATTTATGTCAGACATGAGTGTGTTCCCTTGGAAAATGATTCATGCAGCTACTCGGTCGATACACAATTATGCTGCCAGAGGCAGCGCAAAGAAAATAGAAACTGCGTGATAAAAAAGTTGATGGAGGTGAAACAGGAAAACAAGTTGTTTTTTCTGAATAACTTTTATTAGAATGTGAACATTTTTGCAAATTATTTTATTCCACAAGGATATACATGTATAAAGTACAGACATCAAGTGAATCTGAAAAAGGAGAAAATACAAGACGGTTCAGTAAAGGCCTGGCATACGTATTGAGAGGACTCCAAAAAGGTTTAATGTAACCAGGAGAGAAAATAGTGCAGCCAGACCGAGACTCAAACCCGGGACCGTTGTCAGGGTTACATACTCCCCTGCAAACTTGGAATTCGTCCCAAAATTTATAGATTAATGTAAGGGATAGTTGTAGTTGTATTGGGGTTTTACCGTCGCTGCGATAATACTTCAATCATATAGCGACGTCCAGCTAATTACATGTGGAGGAAGACACCGAGTACACAGAGGTACCCGTTAGAACCACCGACCTACCGCAAGCCAGCTGGAAGGCTTCCTCACATGAAAAATCCGAAGCCCCTACCAGGATTCGAACCCACAGCGGTGAGGGGCTGAGAGATTTTGTAGTCCACACTGTAACCGCTCGGGCACGGCGGCCCCTGTAAGGGACAGAAAAGACATGTCATGGCGGAATGTAGCCCAAGGTGTTTTTTTTTCTTCTATTAAGGCAATGGACTCGACAAATGTCAGAAAATGTCGATATACTCGCAGATCGCCCAAGTTCCGATTTTCTTCGGCATAACACGCCATGATTCGGAATGTGAATCTTTTTCATTAAGAAGTTTCAGTCATGGTATCTTATATCACTGTTAATTCAAATGTAACAATTTTGATTGCTATTCATCTATTTAAATGCAAAAATATCGTTACTTTAAAAAAAAATACCCGAATTACTTCCGGTGACATCATTTTGAATTCCCTAGATTTGTCAAAATGCGTAGCTGTGATATTTCGAGAAGTTCTCCATAAAAAATCAAAGGGTATCTTTATCAACCATTACTACTGTACACAAGTTCATGTATTAAAAGCGGAAAATGTAACAATGATTCTTCCTACTAAGCTTGTACGTAATTGGTCAAATAGTTTTGTATAAAAATCTTCATATAATTTTTATTGAATGACTAGACTTTTAATTTTTAAAATAATAAACTTTGAAATAAATGCTTCTTAAGAAAATAAATCAGTACTTGTTCATTAGCTTATATACAGTACAAAATGGTGAATTTGTCTAGGGAAATTTCTTACATACAAATGTTGGATTTTCTTTGCAAAACTGTCATTATCTGTTCATTATTTCAATTATTAAACATTAATCATGCAATGGAAAAAGACACTTAATAGGATAATTATAATTGTTATGTGCGCACACATTGTAATAGTCACATCAATAAGCCGCTCGGGCAACATACTATTTTCCACGGTTTGTCACGCCGTAGGGTATATCGCCAAATCGAAAGTAGAACGATATCACAAATTAAGAGTACATGTACACAATTGTGACTACGGCGCGACATGCTATTTTTGGTACTGTTGTCATACCTCTGCGTAGGCAATAGCGCCAAACCGAGAGTAGCACGCTATCACACATTACGGGTACACAATGTGGACTAACATTGTACCTGAAAAGAATTTAGGAAGCAGTCAAGACCTAAAATTGTATAGTTTTAGAATTAAAGAAATTTCTAATATCGCACAAAATGATTTCTTCAAATGTATAGAATAGAAGAAAAAAAAACATCAAAGAAACCAGAATTTCAAAATTTATGCATTAGGTTTCCACTACCTTAGATATTGGATGATATGAGTAGTTTAATCCCCTTCTGATGATATTTGATATCACAAAATAAGCATGAGAATTTGAGGCATTCATGCTTTCATTTGTGAAGCAAGAAAACAAGAGGAACTGTAACTCTGCATGATTTGTCTTGTGTAAACAATCATGAATCAGTTGTGCCATGTGCCATTAGGACAAGACGATGTGTCGTGAACAAGAACCAGGTCACTAGCTTGAAGGTCAAGTCACAGTGGTCGGGTGACCTTAAAAATTTTGTCACGCTGTAACTTTGGTCTTGATTGGTCGATTTCAAATAACTTGGCACAAGTGATCTTTAGACAAGACAATATGTTTTCAAATAAAAACCAGATCGCTGGCTTGAAGGTCAAGGTCACAACACTTAGTTGATCTTAAATTTTGTCCTAAACTAATTATTTACGTCGATTGGGAAAACAAGTTCTTACAACTTATAATAATCCCTCTCGACGAGTTCCTGGTTGGACCAGTACTTTGCGCCCGAGAAGGTCATGAAGAGTTTTTGCCTCCAACGGGGTTCGAACCCACAACTTTCGGATCCGTAATCGGATACGTAACCATTTGACCACGGCACCCTCAACATTTGCTATGTATAGTCGTTTTTTGAAATAACTTGGCACGAAGTGTTCCTGAGGACAAGACAATATGTCGAAAACAAGAACCAGATAGCTAACTTGAAGGTCAAGGTCACAGCACTCAGTTGACCTTAAAATCATGTCCATTTCTTTAACTTTGTTGTGAATGGTTGTGTTTTGAAATAACTTGACACAAGTGACGCTTAGGACAAGACCATGTGAACCAGGTCACTAGTTTTAAGGTCAAGGTCAAAGCACTCAGTTGACCGTGAAATCTTGTCAAAGCTGTAACTTCGTTGTGAATGATGAGTTTTGAAATAACTTGGCACAAGTGATCCTAAGGACAAGACAATGTGCCAAAACAAGAACCAGGTAGCTAGGCTTGAAGGTCAAGTTCACAGCACTCAGTTGACCTTAAATCCATGCCCCGGCTTTAACTTTGTTGTGAATGGTGATGTCTCGAAAGAATTTGGCACAAGTGATCTTTAGGACAAGACAATGTGTTGCGAACAGGAACCAGATCGCTAGCTTGAGGGTCTAGGTCACAGCATTCAGTTGACCTTAAAATGATGTCCCAGGTGTAGCTTTGTTGTGAATGGTTGTGTTTTAAAATAACTTGACACAAGTGATCCCCAGGATATGATGTTACACAAACAAGACCCAAGTTGCTAGCTTCAAGGTCAAGGTCACAGCAGTCATATTCACTGACAAAAATATCATCTAATTAACATAATGGCGGGGGCATTCATGTCCTATGGACACATTTCTAGTTCTGAATGCTATCGGATTGTTAACTTTTTATGTTAGGTCATCTTGGTGTTCATTCATCAGTTTAAAAAGTTTGGCGTTTCCCCTTAAGATTTTCATAATGTACCATATAACTATATTTTCTATTTTGTGATTTTTCTGGAAATATGAATATTTTCATATATTGTCACCATACAACTTTCTGTGAGGAATTGCAATTTGAAGGGATTAATGTTGAACAGAGTACATGTTTATATTATAAAATGATAAATATTCTAATTATCTATGAATAAACAGTTATAGTCCCCTTTCTTATATAATGGCTTCTGTATGGTATCAGCTTATGGGTTGGAACTTAGGGATATGGTATAACAATCTCGCCGCTACGTGGCTCGACTGTTTACATTCATACTTGTGAGAATACAATGCAACACGATATATCCAAATATCCTCAGTATGTCAAGAATAATTGTCAATGTATTCCATCTATTCTATTATCATTTGCAAGCATTTCAAGGTTTATGAATTAATTGTATTATTTGAATAAACATGTAAATCGTATAATAAAACAAGAGATCACCTGAGAAACATTACCGTCATTGCCTGCTGATGTTACAATGTAAGAGTATATCTGTGTGATTTTCAGATATCTCAAGGGCCTAAAATGTAATCTATCAGTCCAATATTGGTCAAAATCCAAACTCCACTGAGATACTGTTGCCGTTATCATTGTGGTATAAGTTAAAATAATGATTACTTAATAATTGCTGATGCAGAGGGTAAACAATGTAAAAATCCGGCATTTTTTTTAATAATTCAAGTGCCTTAACTGCTGACTGAATCCATAGTCAATTATTATGGCCATACCCATTGTCATGAGATATAAAGTTTTATGTTTAAGAATGAAGATACTAAAACGTAAACAAAGTGAAAGGGCCATTTTACTCCTGTCCAATAGCAGTCTTAATCAAACGTGCCAAGATTTTATGACTATAAACATTGTCATGAAGTTTGAAGATGGTTGCTTAAGAAAGAAGTGCTAGTGTGTACACAAGAGGGCCAAAATTGCCCTGACGTCACTCATATGAGAAACATTGCAATGTAGATATATCAGCCCAATACAGTCATAATTGAACTTCACTGAGTTTTGTTGTCATAACTGCAGATGTTAGAGTGAAAGCAAAGTAAAAATCTAGCAATTTTTAATATCCCCATAATCAAATTTGGGCTAAATCTTTTTTCATAAATTTAAAAAGATGATTGCAAAAAAATGAAAAAAGTGAAATCTCACATTTTTAATCAAAAGGGGAATCTCCTGGCCCTATTAGCCGAATTTACCCCTAAAGCAGAAAGTCCTTTTGGTTTGTTATGTTTATTTTTTAGGGGTTTCTGCCCCTAGCAAAAAACCTTTTGTTTTTGTCGTTTTTATTAGGGCTATCGCCTCTGCAGAAAAACCTTTGTTTTTGTACTTTTTTTTATTATTTACGGCTTTCCGCAAAAATTGCGGGAAAAGTATTTGGGGTTTTTTAGTTTTTTAGGACTTTCTGCCCTTTCGGCAGAAAGTCCTATTGGGGTTTTTTCTGTTTTATAATTGGCTTTTTCCTAAAGCAGAAATTTCCCATTGGTTTGTTATGTTTATCATTAGGACTTTCTGCCTACTGGCAGAAAGTCCATTGGGGTTTTTTATGTTTTTTTTTTAGGCTTTCTGCCCACTGGCAGAAAATTAAGGGTTTTTTACTGTTTTTATTTGGACTTTCGCCCAAGGGCAGAAAACCTATTGGGTTTTTACTGTTTTTTTATTTTTAGACTTTCTGCTAAAGCAAAAACCATTGGGTTGTTATGTTTATTTGGGCTTTCTGCCTAAAACAGAAAGTCCTATTGGGTTTGTTTGTTTATTTTTAGGGCTTTCCCCCTAAAGCAGAAAACCCCATTGGGGGTTATGTTTTTTAGGCTTTTTGCCTAAAACAAAAGCCCTTTTGGGTTTGTACTGTTTTTTAGGGGCTTTCTGCCTACAGGGAGAAAGTCATTGGGGTTTTTACCGTTTTTTTATTTTCTTCTTCTTTTTCTTTTTTTTTTCCTCTTTATTTTTGTTAATTTTCGAGGTTTCCATTGACTCGAACAATGAAAATTATATGGGTAATTTTTAAACCATGAGCTTTCGGATGCAAAAATTTTTAATTCATATAGTCATTAACGTCAGACTTTAAAAGTCACGTGAAAAAATTTGTACGCGGGGTTTCAGCCATTTTTTCTGGACCGATTTTCATCAAATTTCACAGAATGTGTATTTGCTCTATTGTGCTCCCGGTGTCCGTTTTTTAAAATTCGAAAATCATGGTTCTATAGCGAATCCAAGATTTGAACCAAGTCGTAAATTTTTTTTTTAAAGCTTATAAAACTGTCCTATTTAAGATAGAAAGTAGATTTTAGTCAAAATAGGTCTCTAGAAGTTTTTAAAAACATTTTGTGAAAATAAATGTCATTGACTACGTGACGTATTATAGATAATGTATTTCAAATTAACAAGAATATTTTTATATGTTCAATTGTCGAAGGGGGAATGGGAAAAATTTTAAAAACACATCTTCAAACGCTAAATTTTTTATTTCTATGTTTTTCATATGCCTATGACGTCTATGCGTTTTCACTTGAAATATGCAAAAAGTTTGTACGCGGTTCAGCCCTGTTTTTTAACCCTTTTCATCAAATTTTCACAGAATTATATTAATTCAGTTTGCAATTTGGGGTTCCCCTTTTTTAAAAATTTGAAAAATCCATGGTTCTTAGCGAATCCAAATTGAAACCAAGGTCGTACATTTTTAAAAGCTCTGAAATCGGGCCTATTTGATATAGAAAAGGTATTGGTCATTTTAAAAGGTCTCTGGGGGTCTTAAAAATTTTTTTAAAAATAAACGTCATAGACTCACGTGACGCTTATTGAAATGTTTTTTAATATTAACAAGGGGATTTCTTTGTTGAATTTTTTCGAAGGGCAATGAAAATTTTTTGCACATGATTTTAACGCTGAAAAAATTTTGATTTCAAAAGATTTTCAAAACCCATGACGCATATGACGTCATATTTTTAAAATTTACTACGAAAATTTTTACACGTCCAGAGCCATTTTTAATGGACCAATTTTTTTTCAAATTTTTACAGAATGTGTATATTTCTTCTTATTGTGTTTTCCGGTGTCCGTTTTTTAAAAATTTGAAAAATCCAAGCTCTATGCAGAGCCAAAATTCGAACCAAGGACGTCAATTTTTTAAAAGCTTATAAAAACGTCCTTTGAGTGAAAGTTAAAATTTTTGTCCCTTAGTAGGTCCCTTGGGGGTCTAACAATTATGTAAAATAAAAAGTCATATGACTCACGTGACGTCATTTTTTTTTTATTATTATTCTTTTCTTTCCTAACTTAACGCTTATTTTAATATGTTTCAATGTCCCAGGACGAGAAATTTTTATGGTTATTATCCGTGAGAAATTGTGATTTCAAGATTATTGAGCCTATGCTCACATACGTCACAGCAAAAATAGTGAAAAAGGTTTTTGCCTCACAGCGGCATTTTTTTTTTTCGGGGTTTTCTCAAATTTTCACGTGGTAATCTTGAAACTAAAGGGTCATATCCTGTCATCAACCCAAATTTCCAAAGACCGAAGTTTTGTGGGTGAAATAAATTCGAAAATAGGACCGAAAATTTCATTTTAGGGTTAAAGGCTTTAGGTTTAATAGAAATTGAAACTTACTAGTTTGCAGTTCTGCATAATTTCTTTTTATCTTTTGATCGTGACGTCATATGACGTTATGTGACGTCAAAAGCATACTTTTTAAATTTTTTTTTTAGGGAAAATTTTTTACATGATGCCAGTTGTTCAGAAAAGAATATTTCAAAATTATGCGTAAAGTGTGTTTAAACAAAAGCATCTTCAGCACCCTATCCGCAAAATCAGAGCTAAAAAAGTGAAAAATTTGGTTTCACGCTCTACAGCCTATTTTTTGGGCGGATTTTTTTCAAATTTTCACAGATGGCACTTTAAAAATAAGGTGTGCAATCCGTCAAATAAACCCCAAATTTCCCAAAGACCGAAGTTATTGACTGAAATAAAATTCGAACTAGGACCCAAAAATTTTATTTTAGGATTAAAAAAGCTTCAGGAGGATAGAAAGTTGAAACTTACACAGTTTGCAGTTCTGCAGAATTTTTACATACTTTTGAGCGTGAGTCAATGCGTTATTTAGTCATAAAATACTTTTAATTTTTATTTTAGGCAAGTTTCGACTGATGCCTTTTCAGAATAATGAATATTTCAGAGTTATGACAGAATGTAAGCGCTTTTAAACAAAAGCATCTTAGTACCCCCGACGTCATATGCGCAGAGCTAAAAAAAGTGAAAAAAAGGTTCACGCTCTACACCGCCATTTATGGTCGTTGCTTTTAAATTTTTACAGATGGTACATCTTGAAACTAAGGTGTGCATTCCTGTCAGCTAACCGAAATTCCCAAAGACGAAGTCTGTGGCTGAAAAAATTTCGAAAAGGACCGAAAATTTTATTTTTGGGTTAAAAAGCTTCAGGGGAGATAGAAAGTTGAAACTTACACATTTTTCAGTTTTTAAATTTCTACATATATTTTGAGTCGTGACGTCAATGACTTATGTAGTCATAAGCTATTTCTTTTTTTTTTATTTTAGGGCAAAGATTTTGACATGATGCCAGTTGTTCAAATAATGAAAATTCAGATTATGACATAAAGTTCTTTTTTTAACCAAGCATCTTTAACCCATACGTATGTGACTTAGAGCTAAAAAAATTGAACAAGTGTTCGCGCTCTATTGCCACCTTTTTTGGTCGGATTTTCTTGTAATTTTCACAAGGTACCCCCTTTTAAAAATAAGGTTTACAATCCTGCCAGCTTACCGAAAATTTCCCACAAACGAAAATTCTGTGGGAATAATTTCGAACATAGGGCCAAAAATTTCATTTTAGATTTAAGAGCTTCAGGATAGATAAAAATTGAAACGGGACAGTTTGGGAGTTCTTTATTTCTACAAATTTTGAATCGTGACGTCAGAGGGCTCATAACTACCATTATTTTTTTAAATTTGGGGGGGAAAGATTTCGACATGTGCCAATTGTTCAGAATAAAAAAATTCAGAGTTTTTGCAGTAAAGTTTTGCGCTTTTAAACTCAGCATTTTTGCACCCTAACGTCAGTGACGTCAGACAAAAAATATGAAAAAAAGGGGTTTGGCTCCACACCCCCATTAGATCAGATTTTTTTTCAAATATTTTCAAAGGGCATCTTGAAACAAAAAGGGGATATTTTGGGCACAAAACCCTTAATTTCCCAAAACCCAAGTATTGTGGTGAAGTAAGATTCGAAAAATAGGACCAAAAAATTTTATTTTAGGGCTAAAGAACTTCGGGGTGATAAAAATTGAAACTTACACAGTTTGCAGTTCTGCAGGGTTTCTTTAAAATATTTTTAGCGTGACTCATATGACTCATAACATATCTATATGCTATTATTTTTTTTTCTTCGTAACTAACGCTTATTTTAAAATAAGTAATTAATCACATGAACAAAATATTACAGAGGTGGGTCATTACAGAAACTTCTACTTCTGCTTTTTTGCATTAACCAGGTTCAGAAAGCCCACATTCTTTGCAATGACATCAGTTTTTATTATTATTCTTTTTTTCTTTCCCAAATAAAAGCTTTTAAATTTAAAATGTTGCAATGACCAGGGCGAGAAATTTTTTTTGGCTTATTATCACTGAGGAAATTTTTGATTTTTAATGATTTTTACACCCCATGACCACTGACGTCACAGTAAAAATGTGAAAAATGGTGTTCGCGCTCTACAGCCGCATTTTTGGGCGGATTTTCTTCAAATTTTTAAGATGGTACATCTTGAATCAAAGGTTCATATCCGTCACTAACCAAATTCCGAAAGACCGAAAGTTCTGTGGCTGAAAAAAATTTGAACATAGGACCGAAAAAATTTTATTTTAGTTAAAGAGCTCAATGAATAAAAAGGGAAAATTACAAGTTTGCAGTTCTGCAGATTTCTACAAATATTTCAGTCAAAGGTCAATGCGTCATGTACTCATAAGCATATTTTTAAATTTTCATAAGGCAATGATTTTGAAGAGCCCGTTCTTCAAATAAGAAAATTTCAGATTTTGAAAGTAATATCGCTTTTGAACAAAAAACATCTTCAGCACCCTATGACGTCACATGACGTCCAGCTAAAAATAGTGAAAAATGGTGTTTTGCGCTCACAGCCGTCATTTATGGTCGGGTTTTCTTTAAATTTTCACAGAGGAAAAATTTAATCAAAGGGGTTTCATACCCGTCAGCAAACCCAAATTCCCAAAGACCGAATTCGTGGCTGAAAAAGATTCGAACAAGGGCCCAAAATTTCATTTTTGGATTAAAAGCTTCAGGTGAGTAGAAATTTTAAACTTACACAGTTTTCTTTTGCAAAATTTCTACAAAATTTTGGAGCGGAACGTCAATACGTCTGGACGTATAAGCTACTTCTTAAATTTTTATATTAGGGCAATGATTTTGACATGATCCAGTTGTTCAGAATAATAAATTTTAGATTATGAAAGTAAAAGTATGCGCTTTGAAAAAAAGCACTTTACACCCCATGACTACAACGCCCCAGCAAAAAAATGAAAAATGGTTTGCGCTCTACCCGTCATTTATGGTGGGGTTTTTTCAAATTTCACAGATGGTACATCTGAAACTAAGGTGCATATCCTTTAGCTAACCGAAATTCCCAAAAACGAATTCTGTGGCTAAATAAATTCGAACATAGGCCGAAAATTTCATTTAGGGTTAAAGAGCTTCAAATGAACAGAAATTGAAACTTAACAGTTTGTAGGCGAAGAATTTTAATAATTTATTGTGAGTCATATGACTCATAACATACTTCCTAATTTTATATTAGGCAAAAAGTTTCGACTGATGCCAGTTGTTCAGAAAAATGAAAATTTTAGATTATAAAGTAAAATATACGATTTTGAACAAAAAATTTTTTAGACCCTTTTTGTCATGTAGTCAGAGCTAAAAATAATGAAAAATGGTGTTCAAGCTTACAGCCACCCTTTATGGTCGGGTTTTCTTCAATTTCAAGATTGTACACTTGAAACTAAGGTGACATATCATGTCACTAAACCCAAATTCCGAAATGCCAAGTTTTGTGGCTGAAATAAGATTCGAACATAGGACCGAAATTTTTTTTTAGGGTTAAAAAGCTTCAGATGAAATAGAAAGTTTAAACTTTCACGTTTGCAGTTCTTCAAATTTCGTACTATTTTGAGTCGTACGTCAAATGTCGTCATATGACGTCATAAATACTTTTTTAATTTTTATTTAAGCAATGATTTCGACATGATTTCCCGTTATTCAGAATAAAAAAATTTCAGATTATGACAACAAAGTATGTACTTTTGAACAAAAGCACTTTACACCCTATGACGCAGTACTCTACTAAAAAAGTGAAAAATGGTTTTAACGCTCTACAGCCGCCATTTATGGTCAGATTTTTTTTAAATTTTTTTTCGATTGTACATCTTGAAAAAAAAGGTGTTTATACCTGTCAGTTAACCGAAATTCCAAAAAACCGAATTTTTTTTTTGCTGAAAAAAAGACTCAACATAGACCGAAAATTTCATTTTAAAGATTAAAGAACTTCAGGGGGGAGATAAAAGTTGAAACTTACACAGTTTTTCAGTTCTGCAGCATTTCTACAAATATTTTGAATCGTGACGTCTAGACTCATAAAATACCACTTTTTTTTAATTTGGGGCCCTGATTTCACAGATGCCGTTTTCAAATAAAAGAAAAATTTTAGATTATTGCAGTAAAGTATGCCTTTTACAAAAGTATTTTCACCCTATGAGTCCCCCTGACTTCAAGCTGAAAAATATGAAAAATGGTATTCGCGCTCTACACCGTCATTTATGATAAGATTTTCTTTAAATTTTTTTCAGATGGTACATTTTCAACTAAGTGGAATATTTTGTCAGCTAACCTTATTCTAAAAACCCAAGTATTGTGGGTGAAAATAAGAATCAACATAGGACCTTTAAACTAGAAATCAAGTTTGCAGTCATGTCCTTACGTTTATTTAAACATCATTTACGTCACAACTAATACTAGTTCTTATCATTTGCATGATTTTGGAAAATAATGTCAATTTTTCACATGAACATGAAATACAACCCAAGGGAGTCATTACATAAACTTCTATCTCCGCTTTTGCATTAACACCTTGGAAAGTCCCCATCATTCGTTTTCACGAAAAGCATCAGTTAGACTTTTGCCTAAAACAGAAAGTCCATTGGTTTTTTTATGTTTTATTATTATTTTTTTTTCTTCCTAAAATAAACGCTTATTTTTTTATGTTCAAAAGGCCAGGGCGATGAAATTTTTATGGGTTATTATCCTGAGGGAAAATTTTGTTTTAAATTTTTTACACCTATGACGTCACATGACGTCACAGCTAAAAAAAGTGAAAAATGGTGTTCGCGCCCTTTCTGCCGCATTTTTGATCGGTTTCTTTAAATTTTCACAGATGGTCAACTTAATCAAGTGTGCATATCCTTCAGCAACCGAAAATTCCCAAAAAAAGAAGTTCTGTGGCTGAAAAAAGATTCGAACATAGGGGCCCAAAATTTCATTTTTGGATTAAAGAGGTTCAATGAGATAAAAATTGAACTTACACAGTTTGCAGTTTTTGCAAAAAGTCAACATTCTTTGAGTCGTGACGTCATATGACTCATGTGACGTCATAGCTACTCTTAATTTTTTATTTAGGGGAAGATTTCGACAGTGCCTTGTTCAGAAAAATAAAATTTCAGGTCAGAGAGAAAGTATGCGCTTTTGAAAAAAGCATCTTCAGCACCTATGACGTCCATACGTCACAGCTAAAAATATGAAAAAAAGGGTTCCGTCTTTACCCTCTTTATGGTTGGATTCTTTAAATTTTCACAGATGGGGACTCTTGAATCAAAGGTGCATATCCTGTCACTAACCGAAATTTTCGAAGACCAAGTTCTGTGGGTGAAATAAGATTCGAACATAGGGCCGAAAATTTCATTTTTTGGGGTTAAAGCTTCAGGATGATAGAAATTTAAACTTCACAGTTTCGTTCTGCAGAAATTTTTACATTTTTTTGGTCTTGACTTTATATAGTCATGTATCCTAGGCATACTTCTAATTTTCATTTTTGGGCAATGAATTTTGACAGATGCCATTGTTTAGAATAATGAAAATTTTAGAGTTTTGACGTAAAGTAAGCGCTTTTTTAAAAAAGCATTTTCACACCCTAACGTACATGACGCCAGCTAAAAAAGGAAAAATGGTGTCGCGCTCTACAGCCTCATTTTTGTCGGGTTTCTTAAATTTTCACAGATGGGACATCTTTAAACTACGTTTGCATATCCTGCACTAAACCGAAATTCCGAAAACCGAAGTTTTGTGGCTAAAAAAAGATTCGAACATAGGACCCAAAAATTTTTTTTTAGGATTTAAAGAGCTTCAGGATAATAGAAAGTTGAAAATTTTCACAGTTTGCAGTTTTTGCGAATTTCTAAAAAAAATTTTGATACTTTACGTCATAGAAGTCATGTACATCATAGGCATACTTCTTAATTTTTTATTTTGGGGAATGATTTCGACATATGCCGTTGTTTTAAAAAATAAAATTTCAGGTTTTTGCATAAAATATGGCTTTTTAAACAAAGCATTTTAGCACCCTATGACGTCACCTACGTCAGAGAAAATAGTGAAAAAGGTATTTGCGCTCTACAGCCGCCATTTTATGATCAGATTTTTTTAAATTTTCACAATTAATCTTGAAACAAGTTATTTTGTAAACTAACCAAAATTCCCAAAAACCGAAGATTGCGGGTGAAGTAAGATTCAAACATAACCTTTTTAAATAGAAATCAAATTTGCAGTCATCCTGCGTCTAGGACACATGTTACTTCAACAATACTTTGTTCTTATCTTTTCACATTCGGAAAATAATGCAATTGTTCACGAACTGAAATAACCAAGGGGAGACTTACTGAAATTCTATCTCCTGCTTTTTTTCATTTAAAACCCGCTTTCAGAAAGTCCACATTCGTTTTCCGAATGACATCTATTAGGACTTCTGCCTAAAGCGAAAGTCCTATTGGGTTTGTTATGTTTATTTTATTATTATTATTTTTTTTTTTTCTTTTTTCTTCTTCCTAACAAACGCTTTTTTTTATTGTTGCAATAGCCAGGGCGAGAAATTTTTATGGGTTATTATCAGTGGGAAAATTTTTATTTCAATGATTTTTAGCCCCTAAAACGTCACATGAGTCACAGCTAAAAATAGTGAAAAATGGTGTTGCGCTCTACTGCCGTATTTTTGGTCGGGGTTTCTTCAAATTTTTTTAAAAATGGGACTCTTGAATCAAAGGGGTTTCATATCCGTCACTAACCGAAATTTCCCAAAGACCGAATTCGTGGGTGAAATAAGATTCGAACATAAGACCCCAAAAAATTTTATTTTAGGATAAAAGAGTTCAGGGGAGAAAAAGTTGAAAACTTTCAATTTGCAGTTCTGCAAATTTCACAAATATTTGAGGCACACGTCATATGCTCATGTGAGTCATAACTTTTTCTTAATTTTTATTTTAGGGGAAGATTTTGCATGATGCCCCGTTGTTCGAATAATGAAAATTCAGAGTTTTGAAAGGAAAGTATCGCTTTTTAACAAAAGCATTTCAGCATTCTATGACGTCATGTGACCACAGCTAAAAAAATGAAAAAAAGGTGCGCGCTCTAAGCCCCTCATTTTGGTCGGATTTTCTTCAAATTTCACAGATGGTACATCTTGAATCAAAGGGGTGCATATCCTTCGCAAAAAGAAATTCCGAAAGACCCCAAGTTCTGTGCTAAAAAATTCAACATAGGACCGAAAATTTCATTTTTGGATAAAAGGCTTTGGAGAATGGAAAGTTTTAAAATTACACATTTGCAGTTCTGCAGAATTTCACAAAAATTTTGATCGTGACGTATATGAATATGTGACGTCAAAAGAACTTCTTAATTTTTATTTTAGGAATGATTTCGATATGATCCGTTGTTTAGAATAATGAAAAAATTTGAGTTATGAAAGCAAAAATGCCTTTTGAACAAAGCACTTCAGCACCCAATACTCCCCATGACGTCACAGCAAAAAAAATGAAAAATGGTGTTTACGCTTACAGCCCTCATTTTTGGTCGGGTTTTTTTCAAATTTTCACAGATGGTACATTTGAACCGGTGTCAATCCGTCAACTAACCGAAATTCCCAAAGACCCCAAGTTCTGTGGCTGAAATAAAATTCGAACAAAGGACCCAAAATTTCATTTGGATTAAGACTCAGGATGAATAGAAAGTTGAAACTTACACAGTTTGCGTTCTGCAAATTTACAAATCTTGAGTCTTACGTCATATGACCTTGGACGTCATAAATACTTCTTAATTTTATTTTTGGGGAATGATTTTTACATGCTGCCAGTTGTTCAAAAAACAAAAATTTTGAGCAAGACTAAATAGCCCTTTTGAACAAAAGCATTTCAAACACACTATGACGTCAGTGACGTCAGAGTAAAATTAGTGAAAAATGGGTTCACGCTCTACAGCCGCTATTTTGGGCATTTCTTCAAATTTTCACAGATGGGGACCTCTTGAAAAAGGTGTGCCCTATCCCGTCGTAAACGAAATTTCCCAAGACCCAATTTTGTGGGTGAAATAAGATTCGAACATAGGCCGAAAAATTTCATTTTCGATTTTGGAGCTTCAGGGGGAGAAGAAAGTTGAAACTTAAACATTTGCAGTTTTGCAGAATTTCTAATTGTTAGAGTTGATTCCCTATGACGCATGTGACGTCCGACTAAAACTTAGTTCTTATCATTTGCACAATTCGGAATAAATGTCAATTGTTTTAGCATGAACGAAAAAAACCAGAGGGGAGTCATTACATGAAACTTCTATCCCTGCTTTTTTTCATTAACACACTTGCAGAAATCCTATCATTCGTTTTTTCCCAATGACTCTAGTTTTTATAAATTTTTAGGGCTTCTGCTAAAGCAGAAAGTCCTATTTGGGTTTTTTTCGTTTATTGGGCTTTCTGCTTTCCCCAAAAGACCCCTTTTGGGTTTTTTCTGTCTTTTATTATTATTATTATCTTTTTTTTCCAACCTTTTCATGTTGTTATTTCATTAAATTGCTGAAGGTCTAGGACAAAGAAATTCTATCAACAGACACCTGAAGGAATGGCATTTTGGAATATGTTATTTTTATCCTTCACATGACGTCAAATAACGTCAAAACTAAAAATTTGCTACCAAAGATTGTACGCACTGTACAGCCGTCATTTATGGCGGATTGTCATGGAATTTTTCACAGAAGTTATATTTTAAGACCTCATTGTGCAGGATTATATAAGTTTGCCAAGATTCGAAAAAAACTAAGTTCTATGGCGAATCCAAGGTTCGAACCAAGGTCGTCAAATTTCAAATCCTTATAAAATCGATTCTAGATGAGATAGAAGTTGATATTTGCGAGATTATTCCTCTCTGAGTTTCCTTTGAATTTGTAAAGATGAACGTCATATGACGTCATATGACGTCATCAAGTTGAATTAAAATTCCGATTTCTTGATGTCAAATTTTCTCATGTTGCAAAAGGTTTTATAGACAATGAAAATCAATGTCCTATGTAGATATTATGAAATTTAGATTCAATGTTTAAAATTTCATATGAAAGTCACATGACGTCAGATCTAAAAATAGCTACCAAAGTTTGTACGCGCTGTACAGCCGTAATTTAAAGACGGATTGTCATGGAATTTTCAAATAAATTATATATTACGACCTCATTGTGCAGGATTATATAGGTTTGCCCAAAATTCGAAGAACTAAGGTTCTATGGCGAATCCAAGTTCGAACCAAGGACGTCAAATTTCAAATCCGTAAAAAACGTTTCTAGATGAGATAGAAGTTGATATTTGGCGAGATTATACGTCTCAGTGTTTCCTTTGCATTTTGTAAAGATGAAGGTCATATACGTCATATGACGTCAACAAATTATAAAAGAATTTCCGATTCTTGATGCAATTTACTTATGTTGCAAGGATTCATAAACAATGAAAATTAAAAATCCTTTTTAGGTTTTCAAGAACATTTGATCCAATGTAGAAAATTTTCATATGTCGTCCCCATGACGTCAGAACTAAAAAAGCTACCAAAGATTGTACGCACTGTACAGCCGTCATTTATGGGCGGATTGCATGGAATTTTCACAGAAGTTATATATTAAGACCTCATTTTTGAGGATTATATAGGGTTTTCCAAGATTCGAAAGAACTAAGGTTTTTATGGCGAATCAAGGGTTTGAACCAAGGTCGTCAAATTTAAATCCTTATAAAATCGATTTTTAGATGAGATAGAAAGTTGATATTTGGCGAGAATATTCCTCTCTGTTTTCCTTTGAATTTTGTAAAGATGAACGTCATATGACGTCATATGACGTCATCAAGTTGTATAGAATTTCCGATTTCTTGATGTCAATTTTCTATGTTGCAAAAGTTCATAGACAAGAAAATCAAATGTCCTATGTAGGTAATTATGAATATTTTAAATTTAATGTTTAAAATTTCATATGACGTCACATGACGTCAGATCTAAAAAAGCTACCAAGTTTGTCGCGCTGTACAGCCGTAATTTATGGACGGATTGTCATGGAATTTTCAATAAATTATACATTACGACCTCATTGTGCAGGGTTATATAGGTTTGCCAAATTCGAAAGAACTAAGGTTCTATGGCAATCAAGTTCGAACAAGGACGTCAAATTTCAATCCATATAAAACGTTTTTAGATGAATAAAAGTGATATTGGCGAGATTATCCCTCCGGTGTTTCCTTTGCTTGTAAGATGAAGTCATATGACGTAAAAATATATAGAAATTCCCTTCTTGATTAAATTTTCTTATGTTGCAAGGATCATAAACAATGAAAATTAAAAGTCTTCATTATCAAGACCATTTTGATCCAATGAGAAAATTTTCATATATGTCGTACATGACGTCCCGACTAAAAATAGCTACAAAGATTGTACGCGCCCGTACAGCCCTATTTTTGGCGGATTTTTTGGCATGGAATTTCACAGAAGTTTTATATTACGATCTCATTGTGCAGATTATAAGGTTTGCCAAGATTCGAAAGAACAAAGGGTTTTATGGCGAAAACCCAAAATTCGAACCAAGGACGGCAAATTTCAAATACGTATAAAACATTTCTAGGAAAGATAGAAAGTTATATTTGGCGAGCTTATACGTCTCGGTTTTTTTTGAATTTTGTAAAGAGAACTCTTATGACGTTATTGACGTCATCGAATTGTAGAGAATTTCCGATTCCGAATGTCAATTTACTCATGTACAAAGTTCATAGACAATGAAAATTTAATGTTCTATGAGGGATCATGAACATAAGATTTATTGATAAAAATTTCATATGACGTCACATGACATCAAACTTAAAAAAGCACAAAGGGTTTATCCGCGCTTACAGCCGTTATTTATGGGCGGGTTTCAGGAATTTTCACAGAATTATAATTACGACTTCTTGTGCAGGATTATATAGGTTTCCAAAATTCGAAAAACACAGGGTTTGTCATGGTTTGTGTGCAGAAAAGCCCTATCTTTTTTCAAAACAAAAGAAGCAGTTATTATTATATTATTATTATTCTTTTCTCTTTCCTAACTAAACGCTTTTTTTTTTATTTTGCAATGGGAACTAGGACGATGAAATTTTTATGGTTATTAGTCCCCGTGAGGGAAATTTGATTTCAATGATTTTGAGCACCCTATGACGTCACATGACGGTCACAGCTAAAAAAAGTGAAAAATGGTGTTCGCGCTCTAAGCCGTCATTTAATGGTCGGATTTTTTCAAATTTTCACAGATGGTACATCTTGAACAAAGGTGTGCATATCCTGTCAGCTAACCGAAATTTCCCAAAGACCGAAGTTCTGTGGCTGAAATAAGATTCGAACATAGGGCCGAAAATTTCATTTTAGGATTAAAGAGCTTCAGGATGAGATAGAAAGTTTAAACTTAACAGTTAGCAGTTCGGCAGAATTTCTACAAATATTTTCAGTCAGAACGTCATAAAGACGTCATGTGACGTCAAAGCATACTTTTTTAATTTTCATTTTAGGGCAATGATTTTGACATGATGCATTGTTCAATAATAAAAATTTTGAGTTAGAAAGTAAAGTTGCCTTTGAAGAAAAACTTTCACACCCTAGACGTCACATGACGTCACAGCTAAAAATTTGGGAAAAATGGGGTTTTGCGCCCCAGCCGTCATTTATGGGGATTTTTTTTCAAATTTTCACAAGGTACATCTTGAAAACAAAGGGTCATTCCTGTCCTAACCGAAAAATTCCCCAAGACGAAATTCTGTGGTGAAATAAGATTCGAACATAACCCAAAATTTCATTTTAATTATAGCTTCAGGATAAAGAAGTTAAAACTTTCCATTCAATTCGGCAAAATTTTTACAAATATTTTCGTCAGAAAGCATATGACTCATGTCGTCTAATACTTCTTAAT
>CM037779.1:45108407-45158407 GCA_021229015.1 Solen grandis | reverse complement strand
CCTTTCGACAAGGATGCTGTCGGCATGGTGAGTTTATTGTTCTGTAATATATTCATACTTGAATTTCAAGTATGGTCATCCTATTTGGGACTTCGAGCTAAATGTTTGAGCCTGAAAATAAAGTTATTGTCCTGAACTGGCTATACTCATTCCAGGGAGCACTCTCATAGTTATATGCAAGTTTCTTCTTTGCTTCAGTAAGCCCAGCTATTGTAAGCAGTGTTTCATTATGTTTTTTATTAAATTTTGCAAATTTTCAGCTATGGAAGATGATTTATTGGTAAAGAATATCATTAGCTAGTGAATGTAATTGTAAAAATGTTTCATGAAAAATTGCTTTAATATATTCGTTATAAAGGAAGTTGATCTTCATAATAATTTGTCATTAGATTTCATTGGCTAAGAGAGACTGAATTCACACAGGCAATTGGTAATACATATGAATCTTACTATTACCTGCGTAATGAAGGGCATTACTGCAGTGTGTTTTAAATTTTGTGTGGTGAAAAACCTCTTTAATAAATCAATTTTCAGTCAGTAAGATTTACATGAAATATCTAGAGGATTGCATGTTGAACTGTCCAAGACTAGTGTAAGCAATTCAGATATATTGCAAGATTAAAGTTCATTTTGGTAGCAATCAGTGCCAGTTATTTTAAATGCAGTGATCCAAATAGTCATATTCCATGAATTGTGTTAACCCCACTAACACAAGATAAAGCCAGTACTGGTTTCGGAGTTGTTGTAGCAATTACCCTGTAGCTGGAATGTTGTGGGTTTTAGCTGGTATACCTCTCTTGCTTTGGGCTCAGCATATAAGCATAGTTCAACTTGTCTTGACTTGACTATTTGATTTTACCATCACATCGACAGTATTTCAGTCGTATAGCGACATCCAGCTTATTACAGGTGGAGGAAGACCCTGAATGCACGGAGGCATCCAGGTAGAACCACTGACCTACCGCAAGCTAGCTGGAAGGCTTCCTCACATGAAAATCCGAATGACCCTGCCGGGATTCGAACCCACACAGTGAGGGGCTGAGTGAGTGGTAAAGTCAGCGACTTTACCCTTTCGGCCATGGAGGCCCCCCAATGGTAGTTAAAGGATTAGTTTAACGTGACTGGTTGTGATATTAAGGGTGATCCAACAGTTGCTTATGTAGCCAATGTTCCCAAAATGACTGAAATAGTGCTGATGGGACATTAAACCCAAGTATACAAAGTCTAGATGTATATATTTCTACAAATTGAGAAGTTTGCAAGTAAAAGGACCCAAGTAAATGTAACATACTAAAATCAGTCCTCCGTTGCTTGAAAAGGAAAAAGCATCTTTCAGGTTAAAGGGACCCAAGTAAAATGTAACATAATAAAATCAGTCCTTCCATTGCTTGAAAAGGAAAAAGCATCTTTCAGTGTATATATGAAGGTAAAGTGGGTTTTGGTGGGTTGTTTATGCTGCCATTTGCTGTATGGAAGGGTGATAATTATTGTCATTGGTCATAATCAAATTGTTGTCAAAATAAGAACAAAAACATTCAGTTTTAATCATTTACTTTTGTGTTATGTTTTCACAAGGAGTTAAGCATTGAGTTTATTGTCTGTCATTATTTCTGACAAACAATCCATTTGCGAAAGTAAGGACTTATCATATAAGTTGCATACCCTCCAGAAAAGTGACAGGAGAAAAAGCTGTGCCGTTTACATTATTTATCGTTCATAGTTATATCTAGACATTATATACATAATAACATATGTTCTTACATTTACAAAACTCCTTGCATATGTTTAGGGATATGACATGTTAATCATGTACAACAGTCATTGCTGCAGCTCCTGGCACCATGTAAAAGTATCTTGTATTTTGTGCACCATATAGAAGATTGGTTTATGGCAAATGTCATCCACTTTGAATAAAAACTTTACAAACATGTTAATAGAGTGGCATGGTTTTCAGAACTTAAATCTGTTCAGGAGAATGTGGGTGTCAAGGTAGGATCATATTTAGGCACCTGCTTTTTGATTACTTTGTCTGCCAAATAGTGAAAATTTGTGTGGTTGCCCATTCAGGCATGTGGGTTTTCAGCATCTCCTACATTAATTAAGGGCTATGTAAATAAAATGTTCCACAATTTGTATATTGTAACTCCCAGGGTGAGGGAGGGAGATAGGTTAAAGGAGAGGGTGAGGCATTTGTCACTGTGGTAACATATTTTGTTTGTTTGAGGCAACATCACAGTGCATAGCCCAGTTTTTGCTTAAGATAGAAATACACATGGTATGATGGAGTTAGGGATGCCGACAGCAAGTCAGTAGCAGACAGCATTCCCACAGAAAATTATAGGTCATTTACCAAGTGTAGATATCTCTGACTTAATACATCAGCAGTTTACATGTCTGCGAGAGAGATATAGAGGGAATTCTATGTCATCATACATTTATCCAATTTGGTTGGGACTTTTGTACTGAGTACTTACAAATGAATTTGATATTATTGACAAAGCAAAGTTAAATGTAGACAAGAGTTTTAAATAATTGAAGATAGGGATTTAAGGATCATTCATTAAAATGTTATATTAATAATATTTGTAATTTGAACCTGCCTGATTTATGCAGAACCAATATAGACTAAGATTAAAAAAAAAAAAATGTTTCTGTGGGAGTCCTTCACCTAGGATGTAACAATGAAACAGTTATCTCAAAAACATTTCTAAAGCCTAAGTTTTAATCTCATGTGATAGATTGTGGAAAACCTCTGTGGCTGAGAGGTTAAAGTTTTGTAGCCTTTCTCCGTTGTATGTTAAAGTCTGATGTAGTCAATCAGATTTGTTCACATGAAGAAGCCTTCCAGCAGTTCTACAGTAGGCCAGAAGTTTTGAGTGAAATGAAAGTAATCTTTTTTTCATATCAATCAGTGATAAATTAGAAAATTAAAAATGTTCATGTAAATGAGCTGGATGTCCCTATCTAACTTAACTACTGTCTGAGGGATGATACATAAAAAAAAGGAAACATAAGAAAAAATTATAAGTATACTATGTATTTAAAATGTTTGTAATTACAGCTTTGCTTGCCAAAGGGGCTCACTTTTTGCACGGAGAGACAACCGAGGAAGCCACGCTATCACTCCTTTATCATCACACGTGAGGATGGCAGCCGACTGTGCGGCTCTTCGTTTGTGTTCTACGAGGAGGTGTCCAACCCGCAGATCTGTTCCGCGATGCAGACCCTGCAGCACATGTTTGAGGCAGAGCTGCCCCCCACCCATTCCACCATGTCCTTGCAGGAGCCCCTCACAGACTTCAGTCCCATGTTGGAGAAGAAACAGTTTGACTCTGACCTGACCTACAATATTAAGACAGACAAATTGTATGTCACAAAAAGTATTTGTCTTATATCACAAATGCAGTATGTATCAGCACTGCGGACGTTCCTGCGACAACTGCACGAGGCAGTAACGAAGCCCATATCCAACCAGCTTCCCCTAGAGGCCTATGTATTTAATATGTTGTATGAAGTGCCATTACCCCCACCAGGCAGAAGTATGAAGTTCTATGGAGTAATGACCCCCATCTTCTGTCAACGCCCAAGTAAGACATTTGATCGTTGTTTTCATGGAATGTATAGGTCTTTTATTCTTTATGATGTTTTCTTATAATTATTTGTTAAAAGAAAACAGTGTAATCAGAATACAGAATTGTTGTGCTATAAATTATGCATGAAATGGGGTTATTTTTGTGATGGTAGTGATTTGTTAATTTAACATTTAGATATATGTCAACATATCAGTTTTAATTTTGCATATCACTTTCATATTTAATTGAGATAATAATGGACTAAAGACATCTATTGTATACATTTTCCTTTAAAATCTATTTTTTTTTCCTACACGTGCATCTTTACAATTTATTTTGACTGATTTTGTTTCTGCATGTTTTTATTTTTCACCAGCTGAGTGGAAAGGAATGAAAGGTTTGACTCATTCATGCTTGCTGTATATACAGATATAAATATAAAAACAGCTGCTTAGTTAGTGTAACCCCATGAAAGTGTCATTCTGTACTTGGCATTACTAATTACAGTAATAACAGAGCTATATTTATAACTTAAAGATATTCTTTCTATTGGATTTTTCATTTCAGATACCGTAGATACACTCCATAAGAGCCTCATTTTTATGTATTAATAGTAGCTAATTAAAGCCTGCTGGCTTTTCCTTTTGAAGTTTTTCTTCATTTATCAGGACTTTAGCTTCTATAAAATATTTTATTAGCATTGAAGAGAAATATAGTGTTGAAGAAACTAGGGGATGTTATACTGTCTTGTCTAGTCAGAGATGGTACTCTACTTATTGATAAAAGTAGTTGCTTGTATTTTATCTTTTACTTAGACTGGTCACAGTGGTTCAGTGGTTAAAAGTTTAAAAATGTCCACCTGGTAACTGGGATGTCATGAGTTTGATCCCTGGCTGAAACATACAGAAGTTGTTAAAAATAATATGGATTATCTCCTTTTCTTGTGCATGAGGGTAGACCCAGGACTTGTTTCCTCATTGTCAGGGTACTGTAACTAGGTATTGTATCATGCCATGGCGTGCCATATTGAGACAACACTATATTTGTCTTAGGTAGACAAACTTTACAAATGACTGAAACACTGTCAGTGGGACATTGACCTGAAGTTAACAAATAAATAAACTTTCCTTATTTTAAATTGATTGCAAGTTAGGTTTGCCAGATTACTCTAACAGTGGCATGAATTTGCACAATTCTGCAAACCAAAGGCTGTTTAAATGCCTATTTAGACTTGCTAAAATTTGTAGAACCTGGGCATCAAAAATTAGATACCCTCTACCTGGGGACTGGGAGACATTTGTATATAGTAATGTACTGTAAACCCTCTCTAAATGATACTAATCGACCATTTAGACATACAAACAATACCTTACCTATTTTCATTAAGGGCATTTGAATTTGGCAGACTTTTAGAATAATTATGTTGTAGTCAAATGTATGTACATGAAAGTTAACATCTACCGTCTAAAGTAAATATTTATTTTCTATCCTTATATATCTGTTTTGTGTCAGAAAGTTTATGTCATGCCTGACAATATAATATTACAGATTTGAACTAGTCCTGGCAGCATTTTACTAGCCTTGGGCTTGAGGGCTTGTGCTAGTTTTGACCTCTGTATTTTTGTTTGAACAAAATAAAGAGTATCAACCTTAAGGTCATGTACCCAGCAGTATGGGAACTTTGTTGACATTGGGTATTTAAAACCAGTATTGAAGCTAAACATTACTCACAATGTCAACATACTGGAAATCCGAATTCCCTTAATGTATTTTATTAGTTTTATATGCTAATGACCTGGCTCATAAATAATCTGGGGGAAGAAGAAAACACTAGATAATAGCTTCATTGAACATTTATAAACTGAGTGTGATCAAGTTTACAGAAAGATAAGTTCTTATGAAAACATTTGGCTAGGTGAAGGAAGGGCTGTTTCCCTGGTCAGAGGACATACCCACATTGTGTAGTCATAACATTGCTGGTAACCACATTGTGTACTCTGTATTCTACCTTCAAAACTGTTGGTCATTTGGTGATGGGGCTATGCTTATAGTTATGACATATTGGTCAAAAGTTTCTGTCACAGTTTGGTGCAATAGTCAGTTTACAATTGTAAAATAATGTACATGTAATTTCTAATGGCTGTCCTTGCCCTGTATTCTCGAAAATACTAAATACGATCTCAGGCTCAGATTTAAGTATCATTGAACCTTATGGGCATATTGTGAGTTTGAGTATGTAAAACATACGTAAGTGCCATTTCGATTTCGAGAACACGGGGCCAGTTACAGATACTTTTGATCCAAATGGTATATCAATTAAATTGAATATGTGACTAAGGCCAAAAAAAAAGAGTTCCATTTCTAGTTTCCAGCCAGAAAAAAAAGAGGGTAGGTAGGTCGGGAAGTTTTTTAGTTGTTTTTTTTTCCCTCTGAATGATGTGAAAAGTAAAATAAATAAAAAAGGTTTTTTAAGGTGGAAATGTAAAAAAAAACAAAAAAACTTAAGTGTTGGCCTTGAAAAAAGAGGGTCAGTCAGGAGACCAGAAACGGAACTATTTGAGGGGGCTAAGGAATGCATTTTACTTTGGTATGTGACTTAATAGAATAGGTCTAACTTGTTAACGGATTTATTCAAATTCAATAATTAGGCGATCCAATGGCTGTATTCTGACATCATGTAGCAAGTGGTTGACTAGATTTAAGAAACAATTGGGTTTTGTTTTTGGCGCAGTTGGAAAATAATCTCTAAGCATATGGATAACAGCTGACTTGACATTTTCACTGCAAAAACTGGAAAGTTCCATTGACTGTGAGAGTGTCAGGTATCACTTAATATCTGGTAATGGGTACATAGCCAACATTTACAATTAGACTCTTAGTTTAGATACTTCCTCATTGTTGTCTGAGAGGGTGAAGGAAACACTATACAGGCTCAGTGTGTGTGTATTTACTATTGTTTGAGGTTTGAAGTCAGTCAGTCCACCATTTACATAAATACAGAGGCATTCTTTGTAAGATTTGACAAGGAAGTAAACAAGTAAAATATTTTTTAATTTCTATAGGTAAAGAGTTATGATAGTCGCTGATTTATAGGTTGTTTATAAGAACATATATTCATCACTTCCAATATACTATAAGAATGTCACATTCATGTATTTGCTGTAATAGAGTGTAAAAAATGAAGTAACTTTGATAAATGCACAGATATTTATCATGATTTTTACAGTTTAGAGATGTTTATATTTGATTCTGTATAAATGATCATACAGTTCAACCTGGGATAGTAGCCACCTATACTCAGTGGACAACCTGTTTGAAACAGCCAGTTTCATTGTTCAGTTAATGATGTTTTGTTAAAACAAAACTTCAATTTAACAACCACTTTTTAAAAAGGACCACTTTTTCTTGTTCCCATGACTCACCAATTAAGACAGGTTTGACTTTAATTCCCCTTTGTATCAATGTCTTACTTCTGATTTAATGAGGTGAGCCTTTTTAGCTCACCTGAGCACTTTTTGCTCAGGTGAGGTTTTGTGATCTGTCTTTGTCTGGCGTCCGTCGTGCGTCGTCAACTTTTGCTTTAAACCGCTAAGCAGATTTTAATGACTCTCAATAGGAATGATCATTGGGTGATACTGCATAAAAATAGCTAAAATTTTCCGATCTGCCAACCAAGATGGCCGCCAGAGCTAAAAATAGAAAAATCTTTAAACGACATCTCCTCCTATACCCCTGAGCAGAATTTGATGAAATTTTAGTTAGATCCGTAGGTGGTAATGAGCAAAAATAGTTAAAATCATTCTGGTCCGCCAATTAAGATGGCCACCAGAGCTAAAAATAGAATAATCTTTAAGCAACATCTCCTCTTAAACCGCTGAGCAGATTTTGATGAAATTTTACAGGAATGATCCTTACTTAAGCATTTTTTCTCTAGCAGTTGAATTCAGGTGAGCAATTTAGGGCCATCATGGCCCTCTTGTTTCAGATGGTTGGGAGGGGACCTTAATACCATATTTTGGGAAGTAAAAAGCACTATTTTTTTAATTTGGAGAAGCAAAATCCTGGGGTAATACAATTTTCAGGAATCCACATTAATTTGAAGAAGTTTTCAGAGGGCAAGATGCCTTTGAGTGGTCCCTGTTAAAAAAAAAGGTAAAAAATAATAGACGTGAGTATTGACAGACAAAGCCTTTAAAAGGCTGTACAGCATGGCATGACCAGCCACAATCAGCAGTCAGCTTCCTGCTTATACAGTTACTAATATAGTGCAGAGATGCTTATGTAAATTATGTGGGAATAGTATTGCTTATCGTCATGGTTTGGTATTAAAGCTAACCAAGGCAGGCAAGTACAGTGGTGAATGTATAGATCTGTAATAGATTGCCTATATATATACTTGGAGTCAGGATGGTTGCCAACTCAAGATAGATGTATTCTGTCTTGAATGGTGCAGTTCTTGGCTAATGCTTTAAATTTGTACATTTCTATCTTAGAAAATATATTTTTGTGAAATTTATATTTAAAATTCTGAAATAAATAATGAGTTCAGTACGTGAGGAAGGTGTGTCATCGACAGTACATGTTTTTCTTTAATTGTGCATATACACTGATATATAAGCTATATACTATACTGTACTGTACTATTTGTGCATTAACTATCGTCCCCCCGAAGAGAGATAGAAAACATTTCAAGTAGTTTTTTTCTGCACAGATAGTATTTCTTGGTTGATAAAGTGAAGTACCCAGCTTCCTGAAACTTATACAAAAACATGGTGTGTGTGATGTAGACGAATCAGAAACCTGCTCAAATTATATCATTCAAGAGAAGAATGATCTAAAGATGTCTTGTAACTTTTTTTTTTTTTTTTTTTTTTTGTAACTTGGTGTGGGACATGACTGTATTCCACTTATTATGGTGTTTCACTTTAGTGAAAATCTCTCAGGATAAGTTTAAAGGAATGTTGTGGTATACATTTACAATGTAAAGCCTGTTACTTTCTGTAACCCTCTACCACGTGATTGTTGATGAGGACTGGGAGGTGACCTATAGGATCAGTATAAAACCAGATCACACTGCAAGTAAATCATAGACTGACCTAGATTTATATTGTCATTTCTTAGAACCTGCCAGATAATTAGAGAACACACTTAAACCTGTTCAGAGTGAAAGCAGTTATAAGTCAGATCTGGTTTTTTCATAATATGTTGTGGTATTAAACAGTAAGTAATACAAAGGGTGAAGTGAACATTTTTCCTCCATTACACATGAATTATGTCCATTGGACAAAGTCATATTTGCAACATACCATTAGTAGGTTAAAATGTGTACAGAGTGTGTCTAGAGAGACTGCTGTTCCAACAGCACACCCACTGGCCGAGATTTAACCTATTACCACATAAATATTCATGTAAAAATTATTGACTCAATGAATATTAATTCACTGCATTTAACCCTTTCCCTCATATAAACTCATTTTGACGCACTCAATAGGTACCACATAAAGCCTGATCTGCAGAAAACCACAGTTAAACCTTACCAAATTTAATTATAAAATCCTCATTTCCAGACCACTGAGGAGCAGCGAACAGCATAAAACCGATCAACTGCGAGTTACTCCAGGTTTTACAGTTAAACCTTACCAAATTTAATTATAAAAGAAATCCACAGTTAAATTTGGTAAGGTTTGACTGTGGTTTTCTGCAGATCAGGCTTTAGTGGTACCTATTGAGTGCATCAAAATGAGTATTATGAGGAAAGGTTAAATGAGTCTATATGAGAGAAAGGTAAAACGAGTCTATATGAGGAAAGGGTCAAAGAGTCTATATGAGGAAAGGGTAAAATGAGTCTATATGAGGAAAGGTTAAAATGAGTCTATATGAGGAAAGGGTTAAATGAGTCTATTGAGGAAAGGTAAATGAGTCTATATGAGGGAAAGGGTTACAGTGGGGCTTGCGTTCATGTTGCATATTTCGTGTATCGTGTGTGTATCGTGCGTTCCTTCCGTGTATCGTCGTGTATGGTGCGTGCGTTTATCGTGCACGATTCTAACGTGTTTCGTGAACGTGTTTCGTGATCGTGTAACGTGTATCGTGTAACGTGTTTCGTTTATCGCATCGTCCTTCCGTGTGAATCGTTCCGCACGATATATTTTGAGTTCAACGCTTCCTTAAAAACAGCATTAGAATTTCAGCTTTCAAAATCAGTTAAGTGGTTACTCACCGCATGCAACATTTAACTGTAGATTACTTACGTTGTCTGTTACAATTTAAGTCTTATATCGTTCATGTTTAATAAAAATAATGAGTTAACTACGTAGAGTGGTCTCCCCTGTATTGTGTACGAAGGAGATCACTTCACCTGCTGTAGATAGCAAATTAAATCGTATTATGCGTACCAATGACGCTTGCGCGAATAAATAATTGTTCAAAGATAGATCGTTATAGATCTAATAATTCAATGTGTAACAACAATTATTGTAATTTCGACACGATTTAGAACATGTGACTTCCTATTATAGAACATTCGTTGTTTATTTCGGTTGTGTGTATGTGTTAGTTTTAATGATGGTTTTATTTATAAATTGATTAATTGCCTTGTTCACTTGGGCGAAAAAAACCGAGTAAATCGATTAACCTCGCTACCGTGCCTATCTGCAATCGTTCGTTTCGTGCGTCCGTGTATCGTGCATCGTGTATCGTGCATCAACGTGTATATGCATCGTTCGTTATATCGTTCGTTCGTTCGTTTATCGTGTAACGTGCGTGTATCGTGCGTCGTTGCGTTTATACGGCGTATCGTGCGGTTCGTTTGCCAACATGAACGAAAGCCCCACTGTAAATGAGTCTATATGAGGGAAAGGGTTAAATGAGTCTATATGAGGGAAAGGGTTAAGTGCTCATACAATCTGGTGCGTCAGTTCATTAGCAGTTACAACCCATGATGATGACAGAAATACTGTGAAATCATTTTATTTCGTGGGGATGAAATTTCGTGGATTCGGTGAAAAAAACATGTTCGTGGGAACAAGAATTCGTGGATTCGTGCGTTTGAATTTTTTTTTTAAATTTATTTATTTCAACGTTATCTGGACGTTGATTTGAAGACCTTTACAAAATTTAAGTTGAAAAGAATGCAGCCTAATATTGGTCATAATATGTTAATGACATGGCATTTAGTGTATGTTAAGATCTGTTTTAGTACTTACTTTTAGGGAGCGTTAATCAGACCAAAGTAAGTGTAAATAAATCTAAGCTTGTGGCCATATAATCTTCGTAACATTTCGGCCATGTATTGATAAGGATAAAAACCGAGGTCACCACAGTTGTGGCACAGCATGATATCCCGGACCCACTCGTCATCAACTGGGGCTAGACAGGATGTCCTGTAGTGCCTGGGGGCAAGTGGACAATGGGGGCACAGCAGGTGTCAATCAGTCGTCTTGATGACAACGTCAAATCACTGTGTTATACTGGCCATAATACAGAGAGGATCTCTCCTATCCATGCAGCTTATCTACGCAGACATTCGTGTTCTCAAAAAAAATTTGACACAATTTGTAATGAAGCAAAACTTCACAAATGAAAGGATAAGACGAATAATATATATACATGTACATATATCATGTATATATTATAAAACTATGTACCATAAAACACGACTAGTACAGTGACCGCAGTATAAACAAAAGTGAGTGGAGTACTGTAAATTATGGTGGAAACCAACTCAAAATTAGTTGCAGTTGTACATTAAACACATTTAGTAACACAACTAACATTATGAAGTTTTCTTTGGTGATTTGTTTATTTGCTTTTTAATACATTATATTCCAGAACATAAACTTTATATATATTATTGAACTCAATTTACGCAAGAGTCTGTTCGTCATTATCGTCGAGCTGTTTGACATGATAAATGAAAACTTTTCGTGGGGACATAAATTCGTGGATAGCGGCGTCCACGAAATCAACGAAAATTAATCCCCCACGAAATATTATGATTTTACAGTATATCAGTGGACAAAAACAATGATAATTGGTGTCACAGTTTAGCATATAACTTATTTGTAATCAGTAGCAGTAACCATCTTGGGCAATCTTTCAAGGGGTTCAGAGTAGTTATCTGTTAAAAGAAGGAATGTTTATACGATGGTTCAACCATGGACTTCAAGGTTTTTATATAATGGTAAATTTGCATTTCCATTGCATATTGGAGAATCTCCTTGTTATACCAGTCCTGTGTAATACTGTACTTAGGTTTGAATGGAAATAAGATGTAATAGCTATAATGGAGTTTGTTATACACACTTAAATATATGTATGTAAAATGATTATGCTTACAGAGCAAGTAAAAGGGGTCCCTTAGATTTAAAAAAAAATGTTATGATATCCCTTACACTGACTATAATAAGTGTTGTAGTCCAGTGGTTGAATTATGACTGAGAATCTGAAAGTTGTAGTTTTGCACCCTTTAGATGGCATGAGTTTTTAATGCTTTTTGGAAGGTGCAAAGTAGTGGTCCAGCCCAGTTAATTTAATCAGTATGAGTTGTAAGACCTTGTATCCAAGTCTTTGCAAAAGATAAAGAAAGATTAAAGTAATTTCCTTTACTATAGTTGTACATTGTTAAAAGTGAAATGTTACAGTGTTATAGCCCTTTTATCAACTCTCTGTAGGACTAACCTATCTTGGATGTCCCATCTATGACAGGAGAATCAAATATGTCTTACATGTACATCATGTATAAAGCAACCAATCAAGGAAATTAGAAAACAAAGATGCTGGTACCTACACCATAGCAAGGGGCTGTTAAACAGAGCTTGTATAATAAAATGTCTTTTTTGATTCTTCAAGCCCCATGTTCTTAAAAATACTTCAGTATGATCTCAGACTCAAATTTATCATTATGTACGATTTTTATTTTCAAGAACGACGGGGCCAAATTAGCTGCTTAAACAGGTGGTCTGCTTGATGGCCACTAAGACAGGCTTAATTGTGCATGTACTTGTGATGTTGATGTTGCAGGTACAAGTGAGCTGCCTCTGTTTGATTTCTCCCTGTGGGACCTGGTCAGACTGCTGGGGCTGGATCATCTTATACAGTTGTTTGTCAGCATGCTCCTCGAACATCAGATACTGCTCTATCATCCGGTAACCCGTCTGTCCGTCTGTCTGTTTGTTATCTGTCTACATCTTCTCCCTTCCTCTTCTGTTTGTCTGTCTGTCTTGTAGAGAGAGAGAAAAGAAAAGAGAGAGAAGGAGAGAGAGGGTTTAGTTTGTCTTGATACATTTTAATTTTGTGTTATGAATATTTCAGTTATGTGATTATGGAAATGTGACTTTTCAAGAAAATAATAGTGAATACTTTATGGTTGTTAGTGATATGTTAAAGAGTCCAAGGAACAGTACATTTGTTATCAGACATAAACTGTTATATCTGTTTGTTGAGTAAAATTTTAGCCATCCACTAAAATTAACCATTCTGATAAAGGAAGGAAAATGAGTAAGTCTCACGTGGATGAAAAGTTTGTTTTTCTGAAGACCTAAAGGTGAATTGAAAATTTCCCTATTTGATAATAAAAGGTATAATGAACACAGATTACCATCGCCTGATGCTGGTTGCGGAGAGCATGTCAGCATTGATATTCCCATTTGGCTGGCAGCATGTGTATGTGCCAATCCTGCCTGCATCCCTGCAGCACTTCCTGGACGCACCTGTACCCTACATCATGGGTCTCCACCATGCAGAGGAGGACATGGCCAAACCACAGCTGCCTAATGAGGTCAGAATCAGATGCTTTACAAATATCTTTAGAGTTTTATGGGTTAAAAACTTTATTGTGTAAGGATTGACTGGTTGTGGAATGATTCCTAATGTACATTTGTTCCTTTCTTAAATGCACCCTCTGAAACTGGAATATTAGTTTCTGTTTTTATGCCCATGCCATTTACGGCATGGAGGCATAAAGTATCACCGTTATTCATTTTATATTCCATATTGAAAAGTGATCTTGAAACTAGAACCTCTGCATTCTGAATATCCAATATTCAGATAACTTGTACATATTTTGATCTCTGTACACCACAAAAATATATTGCATGGTTTATTTGGAAGATTTCGTATTATTTTTTTTTTATTTTTGAACTTAAATGGTGGTGTAGTTTTATCCACAATTTAAGTAAAAAATATACATCCAGGTTGCCTAGCAATTAATCAAGAGGGCAGGGCTTCTAAGCACTCAAATATTGGAAATGATCATAATTCAGTCAGGATTATAATTGTGATATTTCAGGCAAACCTGTGTTTTGTTGACATCGACAACAACATGGTACAGGTACCAGAAGACCTGCCCATCTTCCCATTTGAACAAGAACTGAAGGAGGAGCTGTACCAGGCTATTGTGTCGAGCAAGGAGAAAATGCTCAAGGAGAACTTCTCTGACAGTGTCATCTCTAGTCCCAAACGTAAAGTAGTTAGCAACAAATTATCTAGTCGCCGCAGTGAGACCTCATTACGTAAAAATCTTAGTCAGCCAGGTTTGGATAAGATGGAAATTTTGCAGCAAAGTGAAGCATGGTCTAAAATTTCTGCTTTAGCTAAAAAGACGGGTGTTTGGAGTAATGAGATGGGGGATTTTCAGTCTGACACCTCACCCAAACTTGCAAAGGAAGAAGTTGTTAAAGAAAAATTTACTGAATTGAACAATATGCCAACACGTGAACTTGAAGAATTAAAGTTTAACAATTCTGTGCGTGAAATCTTCTTGAACAGATTTGTGCAGATGTTTTGTTGGTATGAAGAGTTTGTGATAATGCAGTCACAAGATATGGAGTCCTGGCTAACTAATAGAGAGTCTATGCAAAACTTTGACAAGGCTTCCTTCCTGAGCGATCAGCCTGAGAGTTACCTGCCCTTCCTGTCACCGTTCCTGGAGACACAGATGTTTGCGACCATGATCGATAACAAGATTCTGGCACAATGGGAGGAGGTAGATCCCAACCTGAAGGTGTTCGACAGCAGGGTCAAGGTTCTGCGGGAGGACCTTGATAGTTCAGCTCCAAGATCTCATACTTATGTCCCGTGTTCTAAAATCAAAGATACAGGTATGTTTTAAGGTTTACTGTATATGATGTTTTCTCTCCATTAGACTGTAAGGATGACTTATGCATACATCTTTCCTATACACATTTAGCCAATTAGGTGAATAAGGTGTAAGTGTAAAGTAACAAAGATGATGAGTGAAATTACGGATAAATGAGTCTAGAAATGGAATGAATGGAAGATTATGGTTGTAACTCTTTCACAAAAGAAAACCCATTTGTCTATGATACAGTTGGAGATATTTATGTTAGTGTGACACTGGTTGTCTTCCTTTTCCCTCAGAGCTGCTGATAGACAAGCGGTCCCATTATATTGACCATGTTGCCAAGAAACCGGACCTCCCTGAGGGTTTCCCCAGCCCACCGGATCTGCAGGTCGGATTCTTCCCAGCTCTTGACAGGGAAATCCTCAACTCTGCATCCTCAATCATAAAGTAAGGATATAATTATTCAGATTTATAGGGTCTCTATTAAAATTGTGAGAAACCCTCAAATTATAAGAAAAAGTCTTAAACTATTCTGAAACACCTGTTTGTATTCAGAAGTAATTACCAAAATTCCAAGGTACTATACAAAGCTATACTCACACTGGAATGACAAATGAAGTCTTGGTCATTTTATCAACATATTCCATGCTTTTTAATGAAAGAAAATCTTGAAAAAGGGCATATCAGCAGAGGTACGCAAACAATGAGATCTACCTTGATGATGTTTTTTCATAGGATTTTGGCATGCCAGATAAACTGTGGTACACTAACCTAACCTAGAGATAAGAGCTATCAATGTTTTCTCCAAATTTATAAACAGGTTTGATCATTGTCATCTTTAAACCTCATTTTAAAAGGCATTTGACACTTTCAGGGCACCTTCATATGGAATACATGCATATATTTCCACTGTTTGTAACCAGCTGATGTTCATGGATCTGAATTTGGGTGGAATATAGTCTTTTTTTCTCATTCTTGTTTTGCAACCCAGATTATGAAAGATGAAAATACTGATGATATAAAAAATAAATACTGTGTATTTCAGACCAAAGACTAAAGACAGTGCCAAGTGGAGGAGGAAGGACAGACTTCTGCAGCAGTCTGAGCATCTCAAGCTGAACTCTTCACAGCGTGGAGTAAGTTGTCGTTAGCGTCACTTGACGTTTGTATGTGTCATCCGTGTCCAGCATGTTGTAATCACTGTAGTCAGGGATCTTACAGGACGTATATATCATGTGTATCATTCTTCATTGTCTGATGATGCCATTGAAGATTAAAACATGGGTTCAATATGCACAATGGTTTGAGTATTTTGCATTGTCTGAATTTGAAATATTGATTACTGGTATAAAGGCTGATTGGATCACATTCTGTATGTGGTCCCATCTTATTAACAAACTGCAGCAGTTTTCATTAAGTGTTCATCAGTGTGTATCATTACACTTGTACACTTTGTTTCCATAGTAACATTTGGGGCCATCTGGAGAATGTCAACTCGAGGCTCCAGTGTTTAGTGGTCATCATATTTTTACTACCAATGAAAGCACCAAAATCCAATGGTTAGATGCTCTTTCTAAAGATAAAGACCTGAGAACATTTGTTTTCCTTTAGTTCTGAAGGAGTGATCATCTACTGGTATCAATATTTATGCAATGTTTTAAGTCAGATGTAAACATCATTTTTATGTTAGAATCATAAAATCATCAAAAAGGAGGTCATCCAACAATATCATATTTTTAAATTTATTTTTTTAGATTTTCCTCTGTTTTATTCCTTAATTGTTCATGAAATTCAGGATATCAGTCTGTACTTTATACAAAAACAGACACAGGCATAGATTATTAGATAAAATTGCTTCCAATATCTGAATCAATGATTATTAAAATGATATTAAATTTATAATATGTATAATATTCAATATTATGTAAAGTAGGTTGATCATAAAAAGGTTGAACTTTACTGTGTGAATTGCATAGTATAATATTTTTCATTTTAGAGTTTTATATTACCATATCAATTTGATTTGTTTCAAGCTTTTTGGAAAGGGAGTGTTTTATTTTGTGATCCTATTTATTTGTCCATGTTGTATTTGATTTGTCTTTACCTTTATTTGATGTTGTTTTTTGTTTGTTTTTAAGTTGTCCCTTCAAGGCTCTATTGCTAAACAAACCTGGCTTGTAAGTGGTTTATTTCACTGCCTCTGCTTTCTTTCTTCAGCTCTTAGATTGTTCCTGTCAAAATCTGCCAGTCTTGGGTATTTAAGACTTATTTGTTCAGCCACTCTCAAGTCTTTTGGCTGTAGTGAAGGATTTGACTATTTTGAATGTTTCAATATACAGAACCATACTGGGAACTTATATTAAACAGATGTTTAATGACAGAAAGGCTCTAAATATTTAAACTTCATAAATCAGAAAATAGTAAATACTTAACTAAAGAAATTTAATGCTTCGTACACTGTAACCCCGCTATAATGCTACCTGGAATAAAGCTGTTCTTAGTTTATCTGAGTGTCTCCATAAACTCCATACATTTTAAAACAAGTACGGGTACATATTTTCATAAGTTCATTTTTACAGATACTGCTTACCAGTTGTTGTATATTAGTATATTCATGGATTACCACCCGTCAGTTTACACTTCCCACAAACATTCATTGTGTAACCCTTTCCCTCATATAGACTCATTTTGACGCACTCAATAGGTACCACATAAAGCCTAATCTGCAGAAAACCACAGTTAAACCTTACCAAATTTAATTACAAAATCCTCATTTCCAGACCACTGAGGAGCAGCGAACAGCATAAAACCTGATCAGCCTGCGAGTTACTCGCAGGCTGATCTGGTTTTATGCTGTTCGCATAGGTCTTCTCATGGTGTCCTCTATGAGGGAAAGGGTTATCCAAATTCAGCATGCATCAGCTATTGCACATTGTCACAGGCCAGGACAATAAAAACATCATTGTTATTCACTCCTCCATGACTATTTTCTGAATTTGTAAATAATGTGTGTCAGAAATAATGATGCATAGATAGCTGATATTTTTTTTTTTTTTTTATTTATATTCTAATTAGTATTTGCAAAAATAAACAATTATAGAAAGACTTAAGAAATGCAGTTTTTAAGTAATTCTCATTATTGTCACTTGCTTCCAGCAATAGAAAACAACTTTGATTTTATGGAATGATAAAAATCATGTAATGCAACAAATATCACTTTGGCATAACATGTGACATAGACCTTCTTTGAATTGAATGTAAAATCCCCTAGAAAATGTCTGCTGTATATACAACAATATAGGCAAGTTAAGTTGGTGGGAGGTGGTAATGGTTTGGATATAGAAATGAGTAAAACTCCTCTCACACATTACACATATTGCCACCTTGGACCCCACAAACTGCACTATAGCGAGGTTACAGTATAGCTATAAAATGCAAATTAATCCTACAATTGTTTTCAGACTTCAAATAGTTATTTTTTCATAATATTAAAGTAAGAATTTTGAATAAATACTGGTGTCCTTGCTTAACCATGGTTCTACCCATGCTTTAAGATCACCAGAAACACAATGAGTATCCATTCCATGGATATTGACCTTGATCAAGATAGTATTGATGATGGTGATGATGTGACCTTGACATTCAATGGAGAAGTATACTTTGATTGATTGCCCCCCTTGAATGCTTCCATTGCATGGTAGTATATATATGCCTGCTTCCTCCTGCTACCCAAGGTGTATGAAACCTAAAGTGCATTACCCTGGCCTTGTACAGCTTTGGTTGTATGAAACCCTTGATGTGTGAAACATGGGGTGTATGTATGATGGTGTGTCAAAAATGGTGTGTATGAAACCCTCAGTATATGAAACTGTCTTTATGAAACCTTTTGTGTGTAAAACTTTGAGTATGTGAAATCTTTGATGTGTGAAACTTTGAGTGTATGAATGATTGTGTGTCAAAATTGGGGTGTAACTCTCTGTGTATGAAACTGACTTTAATAAAACTTTGGTCGTTAAATCTTTGATGCGTGCAACTTTGAGTGCATGAATGATGGTTTGTCGAAAATGGGGTGTATGAATCTTTCAGTGTATGAAACTTTGACTTTGTGAAACCCTTTAGTGTGTTAAATTTTGAGTTTGTGAAACCTTTTGTACGTTAAACTTTGTGTATTTGACTGTGCGGTTGATTGGCAGTGTGTGGGATTAAGGATGATTAACCCTTCACCTCATGTAGACATGTGTTGATGCCTTAGCAACCCTTCCAGGGGCCCCTCTGCTTATTAATACAATATAGAGGTTCAGATTCTACAGTCACTACAAAATTCAATTATTTCATATACCATTTAAACACAGTAAGTTAATATTCATTGTGTAATAAATTTGTGCATGAATATACACAAGGTGAAAGGTTTTAAGAGAGACCTAATGTGTATACAACATGGGGTGTGGGGGTGAATGAGGTGTGTGAAATCTAGGGTGTATGAAGCATGTGCTGAGTGGTAATCACAGTCCACATTCCAGACAGCTCCAGGCATGCCTTACAGAGCAGTACTTCGCCTGATGCCTTGCAGTTATCTTCCATAGGGAGGTTTTGATACGAAAATGAACATATTTTTTTCCATAAGGAGATCTTTATATGAAAACTACCAGTGTTTTTTGTGTCACCTGCTGTAAGCAGAATTGACACATAGGGATCACTTTTCTGTCATCTGTCTGTCCATTCATCTGTCTGTCTGTCCATCACACTTTTTCTTCAGCAGGAGACATGTGTTCCAAAGAATTCTCTTGTTTTATCTTCTATAGGGAGATATGATTCTGAAAATGATATTACATATTTATCCAACAGATTATGTACAACAAAAAGTATTTCATAAGTCAGGATCTTGGTGTGTTTTTTTTTCTTTCTATAATTAGTCCCCTACCAGTGTTTACACCGGAGGGAACTACAGGTTTGCCCTCCTTCTGTCTGCCCATCCATCTGTCTGTCCATCCAGATGTCCGGAAATCTGGATCCCGCAATATCTTAAAAAACTTCCAAGATAATGTTTTGGTATATGAATAGATAACGGTATGGAGATTCTGCACATCACTTTTTTTTTTTTCTCGGACCAAAATTCTGGTTGCTATGGTAACGGAAAAAATTATGCACCTCACCTATAGGGGACTCAGGTGTTGCGTGCAACACCAGTTACACGTTCAAAGATATTTTTAGGATAATACAAAATAATTTGTGGTGATCTGCCAGTCATTTCATTTGCCAGATTCCCTTTCATTTATTACAAATATTGTATCCTGTGTCACAAACTTGCACAACTTGACTTAAGTCAACTATGATAAAGAACAATGTTTTGCAGACCCAGGCATTTGCAGATTTTAGACATGTCCTTTGAAAAATGATCCCTTGCAGTATATTGTGCATATTTACATTTTATTAAAATATTATTGTGACAGGTTGAAATTTAATTTACCATACATTCTAATTTAGGAACATACTTTTGTAAAGGAACACTTGTGCATGATATATTTTTACCTTGACCATAGTTAGAAGGAACTACATAGCTGAAGACATCAGGAGCATGATGTTTCTCATAAATTCTTGTTGAATGCAGAAATAGCTCTAGTTTTACATGCACAAAGATAGCATTGTTTTTTTTATCAATTATCCTATTGGAAGGACTTAATTTTTGGTAAAAAAGAAATGTGTTCTCTGAACATAGATTTCATCAGAGTTTATTCTGATTATAAATCTTATATAATAATACCAACTTCCTCTGCACCTGGTGTGCATTCAGTATGACAAACCATATGCAACTGGTCGCTTACATTTATCTGTACATTGGTATATGTGCAGCATCGTGGTTTATGACACTGAGATAGTTTCATAGCTGACTGTAAGTGTACAGTTGCATACAGTTTGTAATACTGAACGTACACCAGGATCTACTCATGTGATTACCTTGCCAGTGAAAAAAATGGGGGGGAAAAAACACAAGAAAATTATAGCCTTAGAAACCCTCTTTGAATGATGACCCAAATTTCTGTTTTTGCACAGGTTTAAATGAATTTTCCATCTCTCTATTGTTATGATTCTTAATTTAAATTACACATTATTTATGCAAGCCAGGGATAGTTTTTATGTGATGGTTAGAAAATAATTTCCTCAAAATGAATGATGCACAAGGAGTGGTCTTTGGATTTATGTCATTTTCCCCAAATTGCTATTTACCTCCCCAAACACAAGGAAATGGTTATTTTACTGTAATATATGATAATAAGGTCCCCTCCCAATTGCCTGTAATTATTTGCAGCAGTCCATTTTATTTTTAATTTCCATGTACACACTTGCTTGCCAAATAATAACTGAAAGAGTATTGACCTATCTTATTGGCTGGCAGAAGATAAAATAAAAATCATGTGAATACCATAAAAAAGATTTAAGAAGAAAAAAATGTGAGTAAAAGTGTCCGATAAATAAATGGTTCTTTCAGCCTTTGTTAACCATTATACAACAAAGAACATATACCAATAGATGGGTACACAATATAATGCCCCTGTCCATTGCTTATCTGTAGTTCAAGACTGTCTGAATGAAATTTCCCTTCAAGATTTACCATATCCTCTGTATAGCTCGGACCTCTCTCCCTGACTTCTGGATAAACCCAGACATTAAAAAAGGTCTTTGTGGGTTCTGTTTTGACACAGCAGTGCATTATACCAATGTACAAAAGTATACCATCAGAACACCTCAGAAATGCATTTTTATACCTCCAGATACAAGGTATATGGGGACTATATTGGAGTCACTCCATCTGACTGTCAGTCGGACTGTCTGTAGACTAGATTTGTCCGTCCTATTTCTCAGCTACCTTTGGTTTGATTTTGATGAAACTTTACAAGACTGATAAGTACCAAGTTAAATTGCAGATAAATTTCTGTCTGACATGGTAACAGTAAATGTGAGAAAGCGGTATCTAGGATTATTCATCATCTTCTTTAATAATTCTTGATTTGAGTGGATGGTATGATTGAAAAAGTGTGTGCTGTCTTATAAAGTACTCTGAAGACTACAAAATTGAATAGTCATATCAGAAATTAGAATATCCCACCATTGTTACCACTGCTTTAGTCTTTAAGACACTTCTTGTATGTACTTCAATCTTATTTGAAGATTTCTTCTACTTAATAAATTTGCATCAGCAATAGAATATTTGTATGTGGTCATCTAAGCAGGTGGATATAGAAGGTAGATATGTTCAGGTGACTTTTTCTAATTCGCTTAACCACAGAGTGGGCTTTTTGGGTCATCATCCTTGTCAGTTACTTTGTCTATCATCACAATTGATAAAAATAGTATTTATAGCCATGATGTCTTAGCAAAATTTGATTATGGCTGATATTGCACCATATTGCTGAAGTTATGGCCCTTGAGTTATCAGAAAATGTCATATTTACTATGTTAACACTCCAGCATCCAGATTTATTAAGGGGGTGGTTGTTATGTGTATTTAATGCTAAAGATTTCTAATGAGTATGAAAAAAGAATACTACATTAGACTTATCAAGAAAACAAGCTTTGCAAATAGTATAAGACAGTACAGCCTGCAAAGTCATGTTTAATATCATTTATACTACTACTTATTGCCTTGGGGATCAGGAATTATTATAAAACTAAATGTTCATAATTATAATGAATGGCTGTCTTATGTATAATTTCATACATTCGTGATAATGAGTTAATTAAATATGGATATTTAAGGTAGGGTCTAGTCTTGGATAGAATTGCAATTATTCACCTTGAGACACCCCAAGCTTTGCTAGAGACCTGCAGGGAGGCACTGCTCTAACATCTGAGCTTTATCAGTAGCATCGGGTCCACCTGAAGCTTTCTGGTATCCAGCAGAGCAATATGTATGGTAACATTTGGTCTAACTCTGGTACCTGGCATGTGGGAGGCCAGATCTTGTTGCCATAGCTGCACATGCTTGGTCACTCTTTAAGGTGATAAGATAGTCAAAATTCATCTTGCAGGCTTACCTCTGTGATATTCACTAGTAACATGCATTTTGTATCTGAACCACACCCAGTGTATGTGTGTCTATGTAATCCTTACCATGCTTAATTTCTTAATTGGACTTGTCCTTTCTTCATTTTGAACTATGCCATTAGTTGTTTATGGGAGTGCTTGCAGAAAATTTATTGACTGAATAGCAAACCATGCAGACCATGATCAGATTGCACTGATGTAATAGCTGATCTTAGTTTGTACTGGTCGCAAAGGCCGTCACAAGTGCCCAAAGCATAGTAAGGGTTAATTGAACTACCATCTAATTTTCAAGTTTCAAAAATTTATAACCAATTATTGGAATTTGAACTGCAAGGAAATGAGTTAGTAAACACGGATGTCACTCTTTTATTCTTGAAGTCTAATTACTTGCCCTGCATTATTTATTGTTCACAGGTCATTAGCATTGTGTCTTCCCTCTGTCACAATTACTGATTTCAAGAACACTCCTTTGTCCTTTATTCTGAATTAATTGCATCTCAAATGCCAAGAAGTCAGTTTTACTGTTTTCATCAGTAAAGTCACTGGTAATGAAAATGAAGTTCACATTTTAAAGATTTTTTTAGAACTTCTGTTGATATTAAAGTTTCTTGCAAATACATCCTGTATTTGAACCATATTACATTTTTAACATTTTATACAAAAAGAGAATAATTATAGACATTTTGAAGGAAATGAGTTGAATTTGATTCTTGCATGCTTAATTCTATAAAACAACTGAACTAAGCATGTCTGTGCCGTAGCACATCTATCATACTAATGGTAACATTTTTACAGTTTGAGAGAAAGTTTGACTTATAATGTTGTCCATATAAGTTGAAGAAGTTAATAGTTTACTGATAACTGATATGACTTTCTCTTAACTATATTAAACTCAGTTTGAAGCTTTTATTCCAGTTATAAACATTTAAAGATTTGTTTCATTTTCATTTATTTTTTTTTTATGTGAAGAGTTGTAATTCCATAGCATGGTTGTTGTCAGAGTGCTGCCTCCATTTTACTTTTCTGTCTTACCAGACTCTAGGGTTCAGAATTTAGGACACACATCTACATGCGAGACATGACAGTGTGCTTGTTTCCATTACAGAAGTATATTGCCGAGGCTCGGAGTAAGTTGCTGCGTCAACCTAAGTTGTCAGACCTGGCGACTGGCGGGGTGGCCCAGACCAACTGGAAGTTTGTGGAAACATTGCTCAAAGAGTGTAAAACAAAGGTATACCATTATTTGTTAATCCAAAGTTTTTAGAGCACTTTTCTACACTGTCATCCAGATTTGGGAAAAATTAATTCAGTGTACCCTAGTCACAGTTATAGGTTACATACTGCTACATACAGTTATATGTTACATACTGCTACACACAGTTAAGTTCATATGCTACATAGTTTAGGTTACATACTCCACAACAGTTATAGGTTACACACTGCTACACAGTTATAGTTACATATGCACACAGTTATATGTTACATACTGCTACACACAGTTATAGGTTACATACTGCTTACACAGTTATAGGTTACATACTGCTACACACAGTTATATGTTACATACTCCTACACACAGTTATATTACATACTGCTACACACAGTTATAGGTTACATACTCCTACACACAGTTATATGTTACATACTGCTACACACAGTTATAGGTTACATACTCCTACACACAGTTATATGTTACATACTCCTACACACAGTTATAGGTTACACACTACTTCACAGTTATAGGTTACATACTGCTACACAGTTATAGGTTACATATTGCTACACACAGTTATAGGTTACACATTCCTACACAGTTATAGGTTACATACTGCTACACACTGTTATAGGTTACATACCCCTACACACAGTTATATGTTACATACTCCTACACACAGTTATATGTTACATACTGCTACACACTAGTTATAGGTTACATACTCCTACACACAGTTATATGTTACATACTGCTACACACAGTTATAGGTTACATACTCCTACACAGTTATATGTTACATATTTCTAATGATTGTGTGTTTTCATACGTGTGTTGCAGACCAAGCGTATGTTGGTGGAGAAGATGGGCCAGGAAGCCGTGGAGCTGGGACACAGTGAGGGCAACATCACTGGGGTAGAGGAGAACACACTGATCGCCAGTCTCTGTGACCTCCTGGAGAGAATATGGAGCCATGGGCTGCAGATGAAAAAGGTAACCCCATTACTGTGGTTTTAAGTTCCCTCTGGTGAAACCAGTTGGGGGCTATAGGTTTGTGCTCGTCCTTCCATCCATCTGTCTGTCAGCGCAGCCAGATTGGAGTAAGGAGCCATCTAATTGTTAACAGAACAAAAGGAAACAAAAGTCTTCATTCTGTTGCAATAGAATAGGGGGCCATGACCCTATAAAACACAAAAGAAAATAACAAAAGAAATGACCCCTTATTCCAATCTGGTCGCGCGTCAGTCAATTCATTCCACTTTGGTGTCAGCCCCATAACTGGAACATTCATAAAACTTTACAGACTTGTTTGTCATAACAAAAGGTGTATTGTGCACATCAACATGCGCACGCTTAAAAGGTCAAGGTCACCAGTGTTGTTAGAAATATAGGCTACATCTACATGTCCACTCTGTAACTTCCATAGCATCAACGTTTGAAAGGTCAGTGCATTTGGGGGATCATAACCCATTTCCATTTTTTTTCTTGTTTCTATGTGACACAAATTCTTCATGGGGGGATTTTCACTGGTGGGGACTCTTGACAGTATTGCTTGCTAAAATGACATTTTTTTATGTCAGATTATGAGAAATTGAAAAGTTGATGTGTGTAAAAACTCACAGATGGATCAGTTTTCAAGTTTAATTATTTTTGATACTTATTTAATAGTGAAAATAAACAAATGAAACTAGAGAACCTGACTGTAAAATGGCATAAAGATGAAATACCAATGAAGAATCATGATGAACATCTGTTAATTAATGAAAATTAAGTTGCACACCTGTGTGCTGATGAAATATACACATTCTGGTATGTTGCCTACTTTTGTGTTGCCTATTATGAGTTATATTCCACACGTGTGTGTTGGTGAACACAAAATTAGTTAATCTTTGTGTCAGTGTAAGCCTTCTTGCACACTCCGTAATGTTGACTGCTAAAGTTCACTCACCTGTTAGTTGATGAATACCAAGTCATATGCTTCTGTGTCTTAATGAAAACACCTGTGTGTTTATGACAGCAGTGGTGCATGCCTGTGTGTTGATGAATACCAGTTGCACATGCTTGTTGATGAAAGTTAAGTCGCACACTCCTGTGTGGATGAAAACCTAGTTGCATAGACTTGATTTGTTCACTAAAAACCTAGTCGCATATGCCTTTGTGTTTATGACATCTGTGGTGCATGCCTGTGTGTTGGTGAAAACTTAATTGCACACACTTTTCTGTTGTTGAAAACCAAGGTGCAACACACCTATATGGATGAAAACCTGGTTGCACACACCTTTGTGGATAAAACCTTATTGCATGCCTGTTAATTTATTAAAATTTTTATTTACACCTTTGTTTAAATTTAAACTTTGTATAACACCTATGTATTTATGGTGACTATTTTGCACACTTTCAGGGCAAGTCTGCTCTTTGGTCCCACCTGCAGAACTATGTGGAGATCGAGGACGGGAATGAGTCTGGGAGGCAGGTGGATCCTAACCTGCTGTCCCCAGGTAATAAAGTGGACTGTTACGGTTAGCATACCATCTCATTACCATCTTAGACCTGTCATAGTTGTGTGTCTGTCCGACCTTCCACCACAACTGCTCTCACCTCACATTAAATCAGAATCTTGTCCTAAATATTACTGTTACCCTGGCTGTATATAATGACATTAACTATTGTGATTAACTTCCCTGGATGTGTTGCCATCTACAGAATAACAGCCATTTTGAAGTGATTAAATCATTTGAACTATGCTTCAGTATAATCTAAATGTGCAGTTCCATACTTGATAGTGTTTTCCAGGTAATTAAGTTATCTCCACTTTGATATATGCATTAATCAATTTTTTATCTCTCTGTAACATGAATCTCTCTGTAAATGTTTAAGATCCTGTAAGTCTGCATTTATATTAATAAACTTTAAGGGTTGTACAGGTAGGATAGTACATCACTTTTTATGAATGGATTGTCACTATTCACAATGATTTCTCAGGGAGCTATTATAGGACTTAGTATATATGTGTGAGACTGGTCCCAGTCATATCATTTTCAGTTACCTAATCAATATGTATAAGAACATGGATAAATCATGACAGTAATCCTCATTCCTAAGTTAGACTCATTATTTAGAACACATCCTAACTCATAAAAGAAACAACCTATAATCACATTTATGTGTTTCCTGTAGGTTGCTTTTGTTGTTAAAGTAGAAGTCTGTAGACATATTTTGTATAGTGAAGCTCCATTATAATGCTACCTTCATTAGCATAAGACCTATATCCTATTGGTCCTCATAATAATTGTGACATAATATCTTCTTTTTTTTTTTTGCTTTGACAGTATATCTCAATGTTAACTCCACAAATAACAAATTCAGTTTTGGTGCCCATTGTTGAATACACTAGACCCTGTAGCAGAGTGGTACAAGTGACCTTCCATAACGGGGTCTTTGGTTTGATCCCTGGCTGTGATAGACCAAAGTTTTGAGAGAAAACAAAAATGAAATTGATAATGCATTTCCCTTGCTTGGTGCTCAGAATATAAGGGTTGTTCCAATACAGGTCAGCTGCATGATATCACAGTGTAGTGTAGACAAAATTCCAAAATGACAGAGTAAACCAAAGCAATCCATTGTTGAACAGTGTGACACTGAAATCACATTATAATGGGGCATGATACAATATATCTTCACAGTAGTATTATTTAAGTTCACAAAATGGTTCAGTGTTTATAGTGGGACAAGAATTCTTACTGTCAGAAATATAAGTGGCTTTGATTGTTCATTTGGTTCAAGTTGTCTTTGTTTTGAAGTGTTTACTTGTCTTATAATTTGAAGTGTTTTTAATTGTTTTATGTTTTAATATGTTATACTAGTTATTTTGTGAGATTCCTTATTGATTTCAGTCACATTTGCTCCAATGGCAAACAATCCTTATTCTTCAGTATGTGTTTTCATGACTAAAGGATTGTTATTTGACATGTCTGAGCCAATCTTTAACAAATGTACTCAATTTCAAGTTTTTCTATCAACTAAATTTTGTCAAATGTTTTGATGATTTTCAGGGAGTTCAGGACCAGTATGGTTGTAACACACTCTGCCTCTCACCAATGTGTCCGGGGTTCAATTCCCAGTCACACACGTGAGAGGGTATGCTGATCATCTGTTAAGTCTCGGTGTTCTTAAGTTTCCTATGGCAATTTCAATACATACTCTACTACATACACTATCACAATTGATCTATATAAGATGTAAGAATTTGTTTCGCAATCAATGCAAAATAAAGTTAAAACTTTATACCTGATTGTGTAATTTTCAGCCATATACCGCCCTGATCAGTATGGTCTCTATGCTTGGATCTTTCACAGTGTTGGTATGTCCGACCATGTCGTCTATGCTTGCTTCCCATTTTGTTATGTTTCCGTACAATATTTTCTGTCCTCTTGATAATATAGAGGCAGTAGACTTGGACAGCCAGTCATTGTTAACCCTGCTAAATGTCTGTGTTCTGTTTCAAAGCCAGAAGAGCAGTGTTGACACCATTCTAATCACCTCTCATTTGTAGATTTTTGTTTCTGTAGTGAGTCGTACGTTATCTTATTATCTTTTATGCAGCTAGCTGTGTTTGGAAGTTGACTAAGTTTTGTTGATTTGTAGTCATTTTTAGTGTCTAAATGGATGTTTTTATAAGCTAATCTTTGTATGATGTTTGATCCTACGTAACTTTTATTTTTACACAATTAATTTGGATGGCATATTTAGTTTCCATGTATACAACACAATTTTTTCTCTTGAAGTTTATGTAAGATATTCATTAAGGAAAATTTATTTTGTTACTTATATCAAAAATTGAAAGTCATGATATTGAAAGGTTAATCAAAGAAATTATTTTCAAAGGAAAGCTATACAAGTTATAGCCCATTTTCTTTCCCTTCTTAGCTCGTCTGTTTTTCGATGAAAAAAATATGAGCTGTTGTCGTAACTCCGGCCTCTGCATTGTCGTCGTCGTCGTTAGTCTTGGTCCGGAATCTTAATGTTGGCCATAACTTCTCTACTATTCAATACACAACTTTCATTTTTGGTATACCTGTTCATCTTGACAAGACCTATCCAGACATATGCAAATATTTTACCTATTGACATTGACCTTGACCTGTGACCTTATTTTTCTGTAACTTTTGGATAATTTAAAAATGCCTGTTATTTCAGAACCATTGTCAACAGGGCACTGATATTTCATATGTGAATTCCTTGTAGCAAGACCTTTCCATCAATGTTACACTTTTGACCTTGACCTTTGAACTTTGATTTATTTTAAATATTTAACAAAAAAAACGTTAACGTTGGCCATAACTTCCTAACTTTTCAAATTTTACTTTTTTTACATTTTAGGTCTACCCATCACTAAATCATTATTTAAATGCCAACACTGGCAGCCAATATAGCTGTACATTATTGGACCCATAGTAGACAGGTTCAATAGTAGACAGATTGACAGATGGATGGCGGTAATAACAATATCCCTCATTATTTCTTTGAAATGAATTGGTTTAACAACAGACAAACGTTGGCATCCACATGCAGTGCTCTTGTCTCTGTCATACACTATTGCTTCAAGATTCAAAGAGAATCAGATACCATGTGCAAACGAATTATAATTAGGGATATTTTGGCCACACAAAGTGGAGTTTGGGCTATACAGCAATTACATTTGGTGCCCTGTTCTGTCCATATTACATATAAATCTGTAGAAACCTTTGAAAGACAAAAAAGAAATTTCTCTCATATCCATTTATAGGATTCCATCCTCAGTAAAAATCACATCTTTGGTTCCTTTATCCTAGGATTGTTTTTTTTACAAATTCAGCTACACATGTACTAAATGTGCATTTTCATTATTCTTCAATTTTTGAGTCAAGATTGTGTTGCAGGGGTATTAATTACCTTCTAGCTGTTGTTTTGGGTTTGTTTTATTTTCTTCAAATGAAAATTGTAATTTGTTTCAAATTTTCGCAGAAGATAAGGCATCATTTGCAGATGATTGCAAAGGTAGGAGACTTTCAAACATCAACCTACTGTACAGGAGCTATGTCACTTTGTATGTTCAAGTATGATGCACCAGTAGTGGTATATCAAAGTCATCATTAATGGAGCCATTACCAAGCTTATAGTATACCTCCTGTACTGGGAGAGGTGAGGGTGGTAGATGCTCGGAGTACACTTTTTACTCTCTCTTACTTTGTATCTTGTTTTTTGTCAGCAGTTTGTTCTTAAGATTCCTTTGGTAACTAGATCACACAGCTTTCTGTTTATACTATGTGTTTCTTCTTGAATGCATCTAAGCCTACAAGTCATGAGATTCAAATCCTGTGTGACTGGATGTAATGTCTGTCACAGGATGTTAGGCCAAGGACATGTTACATTGACATTACTTTCTGATACCATCGATCCAAGGCCTGTCATGATCTTAGGATAAATTTATAATTATACCCATATGAAATCATAGGTATCTTGTCAGATTACCCTTGGCCACTTACTAGTAAGCATATCTAGTATTTTCATTCTTTCAGAAAATATTCTTGTAACATAATGGTGTACAGCATCCTTTCATTCTGCAAGTTGTTAGTTTCTTAAGATAACACAGCAGATTGTTGGAGCAAGTCTGCCAACAGCCATGTAAAGCACACACACTGGTTTTAGCCACGAATGTCTCAGAGAGTTGGTAGCTGTTTAGTAGTAGTGAGTATGTATATGTGTGTATGTCAGTAGTTTCACATGTGCAAGGGGCTTCCATGACTGAGGAACATAACCACTGACTGTACACTGTAGTTTTAAGTCTGGTCGCAGTCTTCCAGCTGGCTTGCACTAGGTTGATGGTTGCCTCTGTGCAATTGGGGCTTGCCCCCACCTCGTTTTTGATTGTTGTGTCAGTATGACTAAAATACTGTTACAGCAATGATAAGCTCCTTAACAACAGTGTCTTTAGTTCTTTGACTGCATATGTAGTAGGGAGGGAACAATGTAGGATTTGTGCTCATGTTTGTCGCACCAATATTGATATGTTTTGATATTCAAAATTTAACTTTTATTTTCTACATTGATTCTGATCCTGTATTTGTGCTGTCACGTTTTGTCTGTGTTTATTACTTACATGATATGCCAACTTTGCAAGCTTTATGACAGCAAAATTTCATTAATATTTCTTCCACTGTATTTATTGTACTTCTAAATACCTTCCTTCTTATTTTTCTTACTGCAGAACAATGTGCTCAAGGTGAGCTTTTCTGATCGCCTTTTGTCCGGCGTCCGGCGTCCGTCGTCCGTGCGTCCGTGCGTCCGTCCGTCCGTGCGTCCGGCGTCAACAATTGCTTCAAACAACATCTCCTCCTAAACGGCTTGGCCAATTTGAAAAATATTTTGCAGGAATGTTCCTTGGATGAAGCTCTACTAAAGTTGTATAAATGGTTTTGGTCCATCGCATAATTAGGTCACAGGAGCTAAAAATAGATTTTAAAAATGAAAATTTAAAAAATCTTCTTCTCTGAAACCACAAGGCCTAGCCTTTTGATTTTTGGTATGTAGCATGATCTTATGACTGTCTACCAGGATTGTACAAATTATGACCCTGGGGTCAAAATTGGCCCCGCCCCAGGGGTCACTTTTTCACATAGGCTAATATAGAAAAATTAAAAAATCTTCTTCCAAACCAAGGCCTAGCCTTTTGATTTTTGGTATGTAGCATCATCTTATGGGCCACTACCAAGATTGTACAAATCATAGCCCTATGGTGATAAATGACCCCGCACCAGGGGTCACTTGTTTTACATAGAGTTATATAGAAAAATCTTAAAAAATCTTCTTCTATGAATCCATAAGGCCTAGCCTTTTGATTTTTGGTATGTAGCATCATCTTATGGGCCACTACCAAGATTGTACAAATCATAGCCCTATGGTGATAAATGACCCCGCACCAGGGGTCACTTGTTTTACATAGAGTTATATAGGAAAATCTTAAAAAATCTTCTTCCATGAATGCATAAGGCCTAGAGCTTAGATATTTGGTATGAAGCATCATCTTATGGGCCACTACCAAGATTGTACAAATCATAGCCCTATGGTGATAAATGACCCCGCACCAGGGGTCACTTGTTTTACATAGAGTTATATAGGAAAATCTTAAAAAATCTTCTTCATGAATCCATAAGGCCTAGAGCTTAGATATTTGGTATGAAGCATCATCTTATGGGCCACTACCAAGATTGTACAAATCATAGCCCTATGGTGATAAATGACCCCGCACCAGGGGTCACTTGTTTTACACAGAGTTATATAGGAAAATCTTAAAAAATCTTCTTCCATGAATGCATAAGGCCTAGAGCTTAGATATTTGGTATGAAGCATCATCTTATGGGCCACTACCAAGATTGTACAAATCATAGCCCTATGGTGATAAATGACCCCCACCAGGGGTCACTTGTTTTACAAGAGTTAAATAGGAAAATCTTAAAAAATCTTCTTCATGAATCAATAAGGCCTAGAGCTAAGATTTTTGGTATGTAGTAGCATCTTATGGTTCATTACAAAGATTTTCAAAGTCTTGGCCCTACGGTGATAAATGACCCTGCGCCCAAGTCTTCTCTGAAACCATATGGCCCATTGCTTAGATATTTGGTGTGTAGTATTGTCAGGGGTAAAATGTTTTAGATTAAGTTATATCAGAATCCTTGTCTGTTTAAAAACCTTGACATCAGTTGAAGCAATGGTACTCAGGTGAGCGATTCAGGGCCATCATGGCCCTCTTGTTATTTTATCTGAGTTCTTGCTATCCCCCACAAATCAAAAGGTTTAGGAGGGGAATAAGTTTTGCCATTGTCTGTCCATCACACTTTTTTATGTCATATCTCAAGAACTGTATGAGTCAGAGTCATAAAACTTGACTTGGATGTTCACCACAAAGTTCTTGACCTGTAGTTACTCAATATGTGAAGAATTATGGCCTTTGAATTACTTAAACAGCAACCATGTCGTGCATCTCTCTAAAAATAAGTTATATGGCCTTTGGTTTTGTTACAAAGGCTATCTGATTCCTATGTAAACATCTTTAATACTGAAGCTTAGCATTAATATATACATTTTGTATGGACATGGAATGATGCTTGTCCAAAGCATTCACAGAAGTCCATCTTTCTGGAGCCATTTATGGATCACTACAACTTGACTTATATTTTATGTAATTTGCCTTACTCAGGGAGATATTAATTCAGCAAACTTGCTCATTTAATCTAGTAACAATAACAAAATGTTTGTAGATTTCATACATTATTACTGATGACAGAGATGGAGGTTCAAGAGATGTCATCCCCTGGTATATTACTGTGATACTTATTGCAATTATCTTTTTCTTTAACACAAAGGGGACTGAGTAAGAAAAGGCTGTAGAGTTCAATGTCATTAATTTGCGTTTCCCAATAAGCCAGTGTTGATCCGTGGATACCAAAATATCCATCATTTTCAACATTTTTTCTTTTTTATTAAAAACAATATATATATTTCAAATTTGGCTGCAATTTGCCTTTTCTTTTGCATGACATCTACACTTATGTGCACTGATGTGTATCTTTATTTTGACACTTACCAGAAAATAATAACACACACCAGATAGTGAGAAAAACTCATGAATATTTTGGTTTGTTTTTTTATCATAGAATGGTGAAAGTTGATTTTATTTTTCTGTACAATTTTTTCAAGGCTATTCCATTTTTCTGAGCCATTTAGGGTGAAGGTAAGAAATTCTCATAACTTTGTTGATATACAGTAAAAATGCATTCAAATTGTACAAAATATATATATTGTTTTAGGTATCCAAAAAATAATGACCATTAGGTGGATAATACCTTAAATATTAACACATATGATAATACAATTATAGATATATCAGGATATATATTATTTCAGTGAGTAGGTTATAAATGATCAAATTGAAACATTTCACTGTCACTTTAACAGCACCCATTAACAAAGAGCGACGTGGAAGTAGATCGTATGATAACAATGTGGCAGCCCGCAAGCACAGCAGATCACTAGATAATATCTCCTCACATTCATCACAGAGAGGCAGTAGAGCTTTCGATTTCATTTCGTCATCTGAGAAGCGAAAGTCGCTTGATATAAATTCCTTCGCTGACCTCTATGTGACCCTCTGCAGTAAGTTTAAGCATGGGAAGGTGTGTGCCTCGTTTGGTCAGCTTTGTTCTTTCCTCTGTAGATGATAGAACAGTTTGGGCACCTGGACAGCAGGAAACTATATTATGCATGCACTATAACTCTGAATTGACCATGAGTGCTGGGGCACTCGCTTGGGTAGACATTTCTCAGACTAACATTGTCATCTTGTATGTCATATTGGAAACTTCAATTTTCGCTCATTTTTGATTTATATATGGCTTAAGTATTGATTAAATGAAAAAATTACAGAAATACCTAACATTATCTGTTTTATTTACTGTCTGCATTAATTTTACAGACAAGGTGGCTGACCACAAGTGCATGTAGGGTTTATAACAATAAATTTGTATTGCCATAGTTCCACATGTAATCACCCAGTGACTAGAAGGGACAGGCCATGGGGGGCCACGTGGTTGCTCCATCAGGGTTGGGCCCACATGGTCATTGTGTCTTGTGTCACTACAATATCAAACTAATGTGCAGGCATGTGGCCTGAATACTGAAGCTGTAATGGTCATTATGTGAATTGATGTGTATGACAGGTCCTTCACAGGTCTGTAGTGCTATGACAAGGATCATATTTTTGTCCAAAGCTAATCTTTAAACAAAAATGAGAATGAAAATTATTACTGTGTATGAGCTTGTTTCTGCATCAGTACAAGGTTCAACTGTTTTAATGTCTTTTTACTCTATAATATGATGTGCCTGTAGGTTAATTTTTGGGAAATTGTACTGAACAGAAAAGAGGAGTGATGTTAACGCCTGCTTGTAAGAGGAAGTGACCATTTTCCTACATGTTAAATACTGTATCACTATAAAAATCAGTATCAGCTTCAGTTTTGAGAGCCACATGCCACTGTGGGCTATGATCAACCTGTAACTAATGATGTTTATGTTTGATTTACATACTAACAGCCCTGGCCTGGTGTATATTACGCAAGAGATATCAGAGTAGGTTCAGTATTGTATATTACCAGTGCATGTTGTTGTTGCTTGTGTGACCTTGACCCCTTATTGTCTCCCAGATATGGTGGAGACACTTTGAGTTAACATTGTTGGATCTCCCTTTTTAAGGAGCAGTTAGTAATTAATTAGTTATGTTTTGTTTTACATTATGCTTTTTTTTCCAGATGGTGAATATTTATTTTATTTTACATTAACATAATGTATTTTTTTATTTAGGCATTTCTTTTTCTTTTTTCAATTGATATTTTTTTCCATTTTATATATTGACTTCTGTTTCAATTGTTTGAAAGTGGACATTATTTTACAGTGGGCATTATCAAGTGTTTAACTCTCATGCTTAGATGTATAGTAACTTTATTTTTGTATCATTTTTTTCCGGCCTTTTTTAATATATAAAATATTAAAATATTTTTTTTTATGTTTTTGATTACATGTATGGTTTTATAAAAAAAAAAAATATGTCTATCTTGTATAGATGTTATGTTTTCTGGAATATAATACCATATATTATAAATTATAGCACCATCATATGCAGAAATACAAAATTACTTACCATACATGTATGTATATCAGAAAATAATGAAATTTCCCTTTAAATTATGAGATAAACAGATATATAAATAGCATATATGTTATAGTGGTTTAATACAAATAATGGTTTTAAGTATTAATATCAGTTTATTTTAACCATATCCTCACCAATCATGTTAGCATGAAAGATATGAATTGGGGGTGTACAAAACTCTTCATTTTCCCCTGTTGGGATTGGAAGTTGTGAGAACTTAAATCCTTGGTTTCATTCTCATTGCTATGATTTTGGATGTCCAGATTTAGTGGTTAATACACTAGCTTTTCACTAAAACAACCCGTGCTCAATCCCTAGATGGTTTCACATTGTTTGTCAATGGGTAATTTGTCACATGTTTGTGAGATTTCTCCTAATACTCTGGCTTTTTCCCACATTGAAGACTATGTTAGTGCATTAGGACCAATGGAAAGCTTTTCATAAGTGATATTGCTTTTTGATTATCTCTTGTAGAATGAATAAAGTTGAGAAACTTTTTTAAATCATTTTGAAAATACCTTCTCTTTGACATATAGACCTTTGACTTCTGTCATTTCTATTGATTAACCCTTTCCCTCATAGAGGACACCATGAAAAGACCTATGCGAACAGCATAAAACCAGATCAGCCTGCAAGTAACTCGCAGGCTGATCAGGTTTTATGCTGTTCGCTGCTCCTCAATGGTCTGGAAATGAGGATTTTGTAATTAAATTTGTTAAGGTTTAACTGTGGTTTTCTGCAGATCAGGCTTTATGTGATACCTATTGAGTGCGTCAAAATGAGTCTATATGAGGGAAAGGGTTTAATATAATGAAATGATTACCAGCAGTATTGATTTATCATATTAATGTCATATTTTGATCTCACTACTTTTTCTGCCAAAAATATCAATAGTTTGAAGAGTGTATCGGTAATCAGTCAACAGAAATATGTGTCATATATCAATATGGTTTCTATGGGTGACAGCCGTGTGAAGTGTATTGGTGAGGGTGTGAATCTGCCTCAGTGATATCTCTTAATCTATGGCCATAACTCATGTGATACATGTCTTGATTCAACAAAGATAAGACATTACAGTAAAAATGTTTGATTTAAGGTCTGCATGTATAGTTAAAGAAAGATACCCTGTATAACTGTTTAATCAGCTGTACTCCAGTATTGTTAATTGATTTTGTTGTTTTGTTTTCACTTTTGTTAAACCTCAGTTCAGTATTTTCCTCAACTATTTCTATTACATTACCGTGATACCAATCATGGAATTACACTGTTTAGCTTGAGATTTTCTTTGGCATTGGGAGTCTTTATATTGGATTTTGGAACAGCAACTAAAATTTCATAATAAATTTGTATTTGAAGATCTGAAAATACATAGTTCTTTTTACATAAAGAAACAATGTGCTTCTTGTTTGTTTGGCAATGCAATGTTAATTTTTGTTTGCATGAAGATAATTGGGATTTTTGATACTTTTTATTTCATTATGCACAAAAGATAACATGAATAATGCAAGCTCAAATATAAATCTATTGTTAACTTCTCATGAAATAATAGATAAGAGATTTATGCAAAATAAGAATTACTTTATATGAATCATTTAGTCATTTATTTACAATGCAGTTTTACAGACAGGATGCACTTTATCAAAGAATGGATGGTTGGGATAATTATACATTTTCAAACAACATGGAAAACCAACTTAATAACACTTGAAACATTTATGTTTATTTATTTTTTTTTTTAATAACACTTTTATTCTTTTTTAATTTATACTGTTTTTATCATGGCTGCCTTTAAACAAGAGAAGGGGACTTTTTTCTTCAGGAAATGTGATAATTTTTTTAGTAGAGTGTCTTTAAAATGAAAAATAAACAAAGGCTTATACTTTATCAGTTATTAGAAGTTATTTTCACATTAAACCATTAAGCTTATATTAACTACCATGCAAATCTGCTTGTAGTGTGTAAGGTGTTAATACTGGGCAGTGGGGTATTGTATTTTTAAGAGTCCCAATGGTTTACTTAAAACAACAACCTGTTTATCATACTATTAGTTAGCAGTCCATCATGTCATCCGCCATTATTTTTTTTCTTACCTAACATCTCTCCCTTTCATTTCTCTTGATTCACAATTTATTTTTTCCATTTAGTTCAATTTAACCATTCCTTATATTTATTGCAAATACTTCAATTCATATTGATATTTTATTCTTATGAATTTTCAAATGATATGGGGAAAAAAACAAGAAGTTGAAGTCACAAGGAAAGTTCATTGCTGCATATGTATATTTAGGAAGCATTCTGTCATCATAAATTTAGATCACTTGGTTATATGTATCTGTATGTTCCTGCAGATTTGTCGTCTATGGCCCTCACAGAAGGCGAGAAGAGTGCTAAGCGAGGTCATAGACGGTCTGGTAGCCGTGGTAATGTTGAGTTACCTGTCCTAAAACCACTACCTCACACCTTGTCCCATGATATGAGGTGAGTCACCAGCAAGGATTTGCTTATAGTGTATAATTAGTGTATTCGTTGTGAAGAAATAACTGAATTTATTGTCAGTTACTCATTTTTAGTACATAATTATGTAAAAACATTACATATCCGCTTTATTTTATGCTTTTGAGCGGATTAAATAAAAAAAATTGATAATTCTATAGTGAAACTTTGAAAATTGTATTCTCACTAATGGGAACACCACTTGATGAAATAAAATTGCATCTTTCACAAAAAAAAACAAAAAACTTTAATGCCCTCTTATATATTGAACAACATTGTTCATGTATAGCAGACAATTTAAAAATCTGGAGCCTTGGATTTTATCATGTTATATAAATATTATAAATGCATTGAAACGGAGCCTGCAGTTTTGGATCTACACAAAAAGTATTCACAGTTTGTATTTGTATAATGTGTAGTTGTTGTATTATAGGCGAGTGCAGGAGATGGGCGACATCAAGACAGACGTGGGCTATGCGCGGGCATGGGTGCGTCTGTCCCTGGAGAAGAAGATGCTGTCCACCCACCTCAAGGAACTTCTGTCTGACTCATACCTGCTCAGGTATTATATATGCTATGGTAATGTTGACTGATCAGTGTTATGTTTATCCGTCAGCAGTTTGCCAGTCATTTTTAGACTGAAGACAGTTTTAGACTTCAGTCTAAAATTCTTACGATACCAGTGCATTTAAAAAGAATACTCAGAAAAATTCTGAAAATATCTTTACAGATACCTCTACGTTGATGTGTTGTTATGTACCTTAGGTTTTGTTTCGGAATCATCAAGCGATAGCAGAGTTATGGCCCCTTTGATAAATCATATTGTGGCATGCATTACTCCCTAAGTTTTTATCCTGTATTGATTTAACTTCTCAGGTATAATCTCCTAGATGTTTAGTCAATCTTGGGTTTTGTTTTGAACTTCATTGAGACGTTACATAGTTATGGCCCCTGACTAGGGACAGTGTTCAAAGGTATGGGCATCTGTATCCAGTTGACACAGTTTTTTTGTTTATGTGTTTGTCTGCAGGAGCCTGTACAAGCGGTATGCATTCCTGCGGTGTGAGGATGAGAGGGAACAGTTCCTGTACCACCTGTTGTCACTCAACGCCATGGACTACTTCTGCTTCACAAATGCCTTCATTAATACAGGTACGCCTCACATGTGTCTAGGGTGATATGGCACTGATAAGTTACATAGCTGTCACAAGCTCATTAAATACATCATTATATTTAGCATTTGAGTTTGGATTTTTGAACTGAGCAGACTCAATGCCTTTAAAAGTCATATAAGAAAGCCTTATGAATGAACTTCAGTACTTGTTTGCCAACAGTCGTTACATACAGTGGTTACATCCCTTTATCCTACTCAGATAACAAAGTGAACCTTCAAGCTGGAGTCGCTGTGGAGGAGTTTGGTATTTCTGACCCACCTTAAGTAAGACATCAGCTCAATAAAAATCAATCTTGGCCTGTGTTCTCATATTAAGTATGGTCTAAGGCTCAAACTCTACATCATACAAAAACCCCTGTTGAAACTAATTGGCAAAGTTTGAGTCTGAGTATAAAAATTATACTTAAGTACTATCTTTGATTTGGAGAACAAAGAGCCATACCTTGGCACCACCAGTAAGACAGCCATGACACAGCTATACCTTTACCTTACAGTTGTCCCGTACCGTGTGCTGATCTTCCCCAGTCTGAAGTTTGGCTGCACCACAACAAGTGCTAACCCATGGATCAACTTCGCTGGCCACATGGGCGAGACTGGGGTCATAGAGATACCCAAGGGCTTCCTGGAGTTCTGTGTGGAGGTAGGGCTCTCAGTTGGGCATTGTGGGTGAAGAAAGAGTTAACTAACAGGTGTCAAGAAATGAAAAAATAATGTAAAGTGACAACTGAAAATGACATATACACATGTCAGTAGCTCTTTTGTTTGGTATTCCAAGACAAACATTATTGGTAACAGAACTGAGAGTTTAGGAAAATGATTCATTTAAAGAAAGTTTAAGAGGAAGCAGAATCAGGACTAAAATAAATATCATGAATCACACATTTTTGTACTTATTTTAAAACTTACTACAAGTTGAGCAGTTTACAAACAAAAAGGATTTGTTTCAGATTTAATCTAGGAAAATGAGTAAGCTTTGATATGAGTAAGTATAATATCTAGATAAGCAGGTGTTGTCATTCTGATGAGTGTGTATACAATGTTTTCAGCATAAGAACCTCGGTGTCCTGACCACGCTTCGTATCGGCCATGACAACAACGGGCTGACCCCAAAATGGCTTGTGGAGTATGTCCTTATCCGCAATGAGATCTCTGGCCATACATACAAGTAAGTCGGGGTTAAATGAATTCCTGCATATTCATTCAATGCTTTTGGTGTTACATGGTGTTACAGGTCTTGAAAAACCCTTGAATTTGGTGTCTGTCTTGAAAAACCCTTGAAAATGACATTTTGCCTTATAAATCCTTGAAAACCTTAAAATTAACTGAAAGGTCTTGAAAACCCCTTGAATTTAAAATATCAGTATTGATCATAAAAAAGTGTTAATCAAGTTGTTAAAAATTTGAGGTTCATCCCTTTCATGCATATGTTGCAGTTTATGCAAGTCCTTAATTTTGAATTTCAAGGCCTTAAAAGACCCTTGTAAACCCCTTAAATTTTGCTTCAGAAAATTTGTATGAACCATGTGTTAGAAAAGATTAAGAAATATTCATTAATGGTAAATCACCTTTTATACACCATAAAATGATATCATTATACCAACACTACACAAAATGAAGAAGGAGCCATGTAGGAATTGAATCCCAACCCCTCCCTTTGTATCGCATTAAACAAAAAGTTAAATATCTTTTCATATGGTTAAGTCAAGGCAGCATGGCAGGGGTATTCTTGACCAGTTAAGAAAATGAGTTGAGTGACCTGTAACTTGCAGGGTAATCATAACCTCTCAGACAAGATGTTATAATGTTAAATCCTGTCCAGACTGAGAATCTCTCGCAGATTGGACCAGGTTTCTCATTGGTCAAGCATGTTGTAAAGTAGGTAAGGAAATAGTTAATAACTAAATGACAAACGTGTATATCCAGTCTGTGACATGCATGATATGTTCTATGTAAAGGTTCCAGTGTGGACGATGGCTGGGAAAGGGTGTGGACGACGGCAGTATAGAGCGCCTCCTGGTGGCAGAACTACTGCCCCAGAATGCTGACACAGACGGTAAGTAGAATCATTGTACATCAGTTTAAAACTACATGGTGTAGATCTGTTGTACCATACTTGACTTCCTTCTAACAAGTCATTTATGATTTTGAGGAGACCATGGTTTCATCAGGACTTGATGGATGCCATGGCAATGTACATGGACAGTTGTCAAATGTGTAGTCAACATGATATTGCTTATTAGTCCATGTGAATGTCCAATTATATTTTAACATTCAGTTAACACAGTTTATGTTTGTTTTGTGTTTTGATAACTCTCCATGGGACAATGTGTGATGAAATATTTACATGTGTTTCAGATCTGACGGCTGGCAGTAGGACTCCTCCCAGGGCCCGCAGTCCAGTCTCACCAAGACGTCAGATGGAGCAAGGTAGGATTTACTCTAATGTAGGAGTACACAATGCATAACAATATTTGAAGCATGTGTACTTTTTTAGCTCACCTGAGCACAAAGTGCCTCAAGGTGAGCTTTTGTGATCGCCCTTCGTCCGTCGTGCGTCGTCCGTCGTCAACAATTTGCTTTAAACGACATCTCCTCTGAAACCGCTGGACAGAATTTAATGAAACTTGGCAGGAATGTTCCTTGGGTAAGGCTCTACAAAAGTTGCTAAAATAAAGTTGATCCATGAAGAACTCTGGTTGCCATGGCTACAAAAAGAAAAATAATTTGAAAACTTTAAAAATCATCTCCTTCAAAACTACTGGCCAGATTTCAAAATAATTTGGTACAGATGTTCCTTGGGTCAACCTCTACCAAAGTTGCTAAAATTATTCCGATCCGTAAAAAAACATGGCCGCCAGGGGCGGGGCTTATTTGCCTTATATGTATATAGAGAAACCTTTAAACAACATCCCGGACAGAATTTGATTAAACTTGGCAGGGATGATCCTTGGGTCAACCTTCACAAAAGTTGCTAAAATAAACTTGATCCATGTAGAACTCTGGTTGCCATGGCAACAAAAAGGGAAAAAAAATGAAAACTTTAAAAATCATCTTCTTCAAAACTACTGGCCAGATTTTAAAATAAATTGGTACAGATGTTCCTTGGGTCAACCTCTACCAAAGTTGCTAAAATTATTCCGATCCGTAAAAAAACATGGCCGCCAGGGGCGGGGCTTATTTGTGTTATATGTATATAGAGAAACCTTTAAACAACATCTCCTCTGAAACCACTGGACAGAATTTGATTAAACTTGGCAGGGATGATCCTTGGGTCAACCTTCACAAAAGTTGCTAAAATAAACTTGATCCATGTAGAACTTTGGTTGCCATGGCAACAAAAAGGAAAAAAAAATGAAAACTTTAAAAATCATCTTCTTCAAAACTACTGGCCAGATTTTAAAATAAATTGGTACAGATGTTCCTTGGGTCAACCTATTTATCTCAGGTGAGCGATTTAGGGCCATCATGGGCCTCTTGTTTAATTTTTTTCATTTGGATGTATGATGTATTTTCAGTATAACAGGAAATTCTTCTTTAAATAATATTTATGGTGGCCGAGGGGTTAGAGTGTCTGCCTCAGGAGGGGGAGGTCATGTGTTCAATCCCTGGCCATGACACACCAAAGTCATTAAAAATGGTAGTAATATAGCTCCCATGCTTGGAGCTCAGCATATAAGGGTAGTTCAAGGACTGGGTTGGCCCGGTGTCTGGATAATGTGACTTGGTGAGGTATCATGCCACATGTGTACAGCATGATATTGCAGTGTGGCAGCACTATATCTGTCTTAAGTTAACATCGTCTCCAAATGACTGAAATACTGTCGGTGGGCCGTTAAACCCAACAGACATTTTTAACTATTGATAACTGCCAGTGACTGCTTTAATATATTTATGACATTTGGTCAAGATAAGGTGATCACTGATATATTGTAACCTCTCTATCAAAGTAAATAACATTTTTCAGTCCAACACCAAATGATGATTATAAAAAAAATGTGACCCAAAACATATAGACATTTATATTTACTGTTGTATAAATCATAGTATTGACAGTCAGCTTCTCCAGTGAAAAATCCTCACTCTTGGCTCTTATGATCATGTGAAAACTAACAAAAATAGAAACAATATATTGCTTTTGTTTGTAACAGTTCAATAACCAAAAATATGTCTGAATTAAATAGCAAAAAAACACCATTTTAAAAGCAATTTGTAGACATAGAATTGATGTAGGATGAATCAGAAAATCTTTGATATGACTGACTGTTGCTTACTACTGGGTTTTTCAGAATAATATCACCCTTTTTGTGTCACTTGCTGAAAGCATAGAGGACACACAGGGATCACTTTCCGTCGTCTGTCTTCCTGTCCGTCACACTTTTTCTGTCATTCTTCAGCATGTGATGTATGATCCAAAGAATGCTCTTTTGTTCTATCTCTGTGTTAACCTTCTATTTATTTCTAATATATTGACAATAGAATAATGCTGGGGCAAGTAGTGAAGGGATGGTTGGAGGCTTGATGGCTTGCATGGCTGTCTGGCTTGCTGGTTAAAGTATGAGGTACAAGATGATATGTTTCTCTAAACTTTTGGGCAGATTGTACCTGGGTTGAACATAGAAAGATTAAAAAACTAATTTTGAAATAGTGTCCCAGTATTTAGAGGCACAAAAATGTTATGTAATAAAAGTTAAGGGTTGTCTCAGAACTTAAGATTGATTATGGTAATGGGCTCAATTGAATGTATACCACGGATTTGGGCTTAGCCATTGGTAATTGATGTCAGCATTGGAGGTAGTGTGTACTTTTGAAATAGTATTTAATAGTGGCTTTATTCAGGTACCTGTTCCGTGTATCAAGACATTTACTGAAATCAGTTCAGTGTTAGTGTACCTGTGGTATGCCTGGCTTTATGATATGGTATGTCATGTTGCAGCTGGTCTAACAATTCCAGACATCCAGGAGATGTTGGGACATGCAGTGAATGGCCTCATCAAGCACTTCTACAAGCCAGAAAAAGAGGTGGGTACACAGACATCACTCACACATGTAGAGCCAGTCACTAAAAAGTCTAGGGGTGGGGAGTGTGGGGGGGGGGTAAGCTACTATGGGTTTTCATCTAATATTGCCCACTCAAACTAGCATGTGTTGCAATAAGAATGATAATATTTGAGTGAAAGGACCCTTAAATATATGAAATTATCTCACCAATTTTATTAATCACACAACCATGACCACCTTACCAATGCATCATAATTATATTTCATTATATAACAGCCATTATATATTAGCCTTTATTGACAAAGTTTGAAAAAAAACAACATAGTAGCCTCATAAACAGGCCTTTAGGAGATTGGTTTTAAATTTAGATTTCTACTTTCATTCAAAAACAAGCTTTTACAGCTTTTAATAATCCCTTTCTATATCAATACTTTACACCTAGGAAAATTGTGATAATGACACAAATATTATCCCACTGACAGTAAGCTCCAACACAACAACAAATATTAAAGTCTAAAACCATATCATATTTCATGAGCATATGATTGGTAAAAATCAGATTTTGCAGACACCTGTTTTTTCTTTTTCAAATGAATGTTATGGGAACATTCAAGGGGCATATAATGATAGTTCAATAGTGGAATGTTTGTGTTACAGCGAGGTAACCTGACGTTCCTGCTGTGTGGAGATAAGGGCCTGGTCCAGTGTCTAGAGAACATCTTCCTGTACGGCTTCCGATCCTCACGCCTCTTCCGTGGAAAGTTCTTCATTTGGGACTACCTCGGTATGTCATGATGGTATAGTGCTGTTCTCAATGTTGTGAAATGATGTTTGAAGTAATATAATATGGCAGATATGGAAAGCTTTCTTATGCTACAAATGTATGTTATTTTACATAAGAATTTCAAAGAAATAGACGGTACCTTGAATAGAACTTAAACTCTCTTTATGTTTCAAAGCATATTTGTAATATTACTTTGGTAATGGAATAGGTGAATGTGGCCTGTATAGAAAAATGTTAAAAAAAAAAACAACTCACATAATGTCCACCTCAATATTAGGACCACTTTCTTTATGAGAATTTTCCTTATTTAAATATTAACTTGATGAGACCGCCTCATTATAAGACCAGTTGACTGTGACCCAATCAAGATTTATTGTGGTTTCATTATTATGTGTTTTCTTGAAGTTTTGATAGCCATCGATACTAAAATAGAAAATAAAAATAAATTTAAGGCTGATTTGTTCAGACAAAAACACCTGATATTCTATTCATTTTTTTTTCTTTGGTGATGAATTTTAGCATTAATATTTTGATTGAATTCCATATTTACATAATTTAGAAGATTGAAGAAAAAAAATTGAACGACAAAAAGGGAGTTTATGTTTTGTGATTAACCCCAGACCTCAGTATCTGGGAGGAAGATGACAATAAAAGTATTCAAATCATTTACCAGTATAACACATTGTCTTGATAATTATCCACAACAGGTTTACTTTTAGCAACAACTGTAAATCTACTTTTACCAGAATATAAATCTTAAGTGTAAAATCACAAGAATGGCAAACGTTTAAATCATATCTGGCTATATCCTGTTGTGAGGAGACTATACAGGTGTCCTTCCCTGCTGTACCTTATGGATGTGTTGTATTGCAGAGCGAGTAAAGACCCACCTGGAGAACTCGATGGAGGGCGAGGTACGGAGCCCGATGTCTGAGGCAGACAAGGCAGGTTTCTGGCTCTTCTGTAACCTCATCAACAAAATCAACCAGGCCACCGAGACTGTCGGCAAGGACGGAAAGTTTCAGATATTTGTCTGTGTTGGAATTAGGTACATACCTTTCTCTGATCATTACTGTTCTTGAATCTTGACATAATGTCCTTGGCATGACTACAGAGAGAGTGTCCAGTTAGCTCTGACTTGGACACTAAGAAATGTCATGGAAGCCAACAGACAGGTAGTGTGAGCCACTTCTAGGCTCACCAGTGTGTAGCTGTACCAAGCTAAAGGGTAAAACATCTGATGACGGCTATAAAGCACTCTGCTGATTAAGTCTATGTTATTCAGACCAGGGTTGTTTGATTATGAACAATATTTGTTGATATGCATCCTACATTAGTTATAATGTTCAAATATAGATTATTACAAATCATCTATTGAACGTAAATTTTCAGGTGGATACAGTGAACATTCCTAAGAAAATTAAAAAAAATTTAAGTGCACAAAACTCATGATGAATTATTTCAGTAGGGGACAATAAAGCAGTTGCAGATACAGGGCCCTATATATTTTATTTACAGATTGAAAATACTTAAGATGCATAAGTTTGTTGTACATTTCTTTGGCCTTTATGTGTCTTTTCAATCAACCCTTGGTCTTCTTATTCTGTCACTTTCTATCTAGCATTTTCTTGGATAAACATGATCATGTCAAGTCACAAAATCCAGCGCAGATAGAAGAAAAAGCGTTTTGTTAAAAATCAGTAGCTATCAGATTATCCTCTACCTACTGACAAAACAGTCTTGCTTAGCACAATGTTGTACTGTTGAGCCCCTTTAACATTTAATGTGATGACATCTATTTTCAGAGACCACACTTTACAAAAATGGCTGCCAATGATAGTAAAAAACGTGATCACTGCCCAGATGTACGAGGAGAAATCATTCATGCGTGACAGTGACCTGATCAGTTTCATCATTCATATCCTTGACACGCTCAACGATTTTGACATTGTGCTGGAAACTTCACTAGTGCGCGGGCTGGATATTTGAAGACGGTGGACAGGATCTACATGGTATACAGGCCTCCATGTAGCAGGGGTATAGAGAGACCAGCTGACCCCCCAGCCAGTACTAAATAGAGCAAGTGCTGAAATGACTCAAGTCAGCCATTCGGGTGGACATTGCTGCATTTTAGGAATGGTGTGTTGCTGAAACAGTCTTGCCTACAGCTACACAATGTTATACAGGGTCACTATATAGTACTCATCTCGAAATATACATGCAACTACCTGGTGCACTGGTATATAGTTGCATCTACCTTTAACACAGGTTTGTGTAGACGTTACCTTTGTACACAGGCTGGGTATGTGTATACATTTATACAGAGTATATTATTCTTACATCTACCTGATGTATTTACAAAAAAGGATTTTATTTCCTTAGAAAAAATTCAAGGACAATTAATAATGAACAAACACATCTCCATAAGTTACATCAGTCATTGAAGGGTATTTAAGACCCAGTCTACAACTTGATAGTACACTGCCCTGACACATCTGTATACAGTGCAGCTCCATTTTAACGCTGTATTTGGGGTCAAAATCTACAAACCGTGTTGTATTGAACATTATAACTGAAAATGCACGTTAAGTCAACAATCCCAGAATATGATGAACTGTGCTATATTGGTTTTCACGTTACGATGAAGTGTGTTATAATGGTGCTACACTGTACCAGCAGGTGTACCACAGTATGTTAGTAACTGTGGTAATTGTTCCTGTTATGTTATTTTGACTTGTATTCTTAAAATGTTTCTGTTTTGTTTCCTAATTTATAACAACTCCTGCTTTTTTGTCTTCAAGACGTATTTTTGGCTTTATTTATTTTTGGCTTTATTTTATGATGTGATATTGTTTTACCTTATGAGAGTTTGGTTATGAAGCAGTACAGTATTGCAGGCAGGACACTTTTTTATACCTTAATTGACATCTGGTTCAGCCACAAAGGGTAGTCTATAAACTGATTGATTATCAGACTAATTGGACTTGAAACACTTACATGTAACACATTTTTATAATATACCAAATTTAGTAATGAAATGTAGCTTTTTAGTTGTTTTATCTGTATAAACTTTAATATATGCATTATTCTAATATCATTTAACCATAACTCTTTTACATTAGTTTGAAAACACATTTTTACATTTAATCCCTTTAGATGATTCCTGGATTGTGCCAGTATTTTGTGTTTGGTCTCAAGGTCATGGAGAAAATCTCTCTGACTGGGATCCAACACACAACTTTGAGATACTTCAGCAAAGTTTTTGATATCCTGTTTCTATTGTTCTGTTGATTCTACATGTAATATAAGTAGTCAATTTGCATCAGGTTTGAGCAACAACCATGGCTTTTGTTATTCTTTAGAAACGATTGGACATGAATATATTTGAATTTGCTCACACTGTTCTTTTGTTGTTTTCAGTTTTTTAATTAATTAAATTTAATTATTCTAGATCTCTGAGATTAACTAGAGAAATGTGCTAGTGTTATGATACTATAAAAGTATTGTGACCTTGAGGTGAAATAAGATATAATGAGGGGAAAAGAAACACATGGAGAACTTTCGTGGTGGGATTAGTCTTTACCTAAATATTGTATATATAAGGGCATAATAAATAGCTTAACCAAGGACTATTGCCTCAAAAAGTGGGGCTGGTCATATATGGAGGACTAACAACAGTTAGATGAGCTTATCTTGAATCCAATTGTTAACAAAATTTCATTTTTGTGTCACCTGCTGTAAGCAGAGGTGTCACATATGATCACTTTTCCGTCGTCTGTCTGTCTGACCATCATGCTTCAGCAGGTGACACATGTGTTCCAGAGAACTCTCTTGTTGTTACACTTGGCTTCTTTTTCCCCTCAGTATATATGAAGTAATGAATGTTGGTAACTTAGTGGTATTATAAGTTCCTAGTCATTATGTGAAATGGAAAAAAGAACAGTTACAGATGGTAAGATATAAGTTATGGAGGTGCATGCTACAAAAGATATATATGTTTGTGTGTTTGTGATAGGGAGGATCTTTAAAGACATGTTTGTGTTCAAGCAAACAGAAAAGATGTAATCCGAAATTTGCGTGTATGTTGACATGTGTAAGAGTGGAGGTGAACTGTTAACAAAGACATATGGTGTATGGGAAAAAGGGAAAGAGAGAAAAAAAACTGACAACAAAGATACTATATTGGAATAGGAGAATAATGAGATGGAACCTTGGTATGGAGTCTCAAGTCCCTGTACCTCTTCATGATTTACGTGACACACTAATACATTGATCATACAGCATGATGCCTTGATTGTTCTCTGCACATTTCATTTTAATATTCAACAGCCTTTGCTGCATCATTTCTCCTCAGTTTTATATATATATATACCACCATATTGTTGTTTTACAGGCCAGAGTTTTAGTGTTCAGTAACTGTTACCATTTTAACTACTATTGCTTAGTGCTGTGCTATACTACATGGAAGTTGTACATGAACCTTGTGAAAATAGATCAGCCTGTTAGTAATTTGCATGCTAATAAGGCTTTATTCCTTTCTTCTCACAAATGCAGTGAAACCTCAACATTAAGACCACTACTGAGACCACTGTTAACTGGTGTACGTTCAGTATGCCAAATCATATGTAACCGCTAGTTTACAGTCAGCGATGGAGTTGTCTTGGGACCATATACCATGCTGTTTACGTGCACCTTATGCTGTACATAAGTATATGTGAATATCGTGGTTTATGACACTGAGACAGTTTCATAGCTGACTGCATGGTTGCATACGGTTTGGCATACTGAACACACGCCTGGTCTTAATAATGAGGTGGTTTGATATAAAGTTGATCAGTAGGTGGGGGAAATCTTTTTAGGTTCTTAATAGTGAGGCCGTTCCAATTATGTGGTCCTA
>CM037779.1:45058307-45108307 GCA_021229015.1 Solen grandis | reverse complement strand
TCCAAAGATTGAACAGCTACCTATTAACTTGAATATATCCCCACATGAACACAAAGTAATTGTACAATGAATAAATAAAATCAAACTTAAATAGATTTTATTGAGATACGTTTAGCTAAGCTTTAATCAATAAATACATACGTGTATTATCAAAACCATTTACTTTCTATAGTGATGTATAATTAAAATGCAATTTGTAGAGATTAAGCCCACTTATCTGGAATATCTATTGCTCTCTTATTTCTCTCCACAGTGCATGGTTTGATTAGAAGTTAAATGTGTAATCTGAAATATAACAAGACTCTATTGTAGGTTATTTTCAAGTATTCAATTAGACTATAAAGAGAAGTATCTCGACTCTCTCGATGTTTACATACATCATTCATACCTTACTGATGTACACGTTTGATTGTGTATTTCTCTATGCACCACTGAATCGAGTTTCACAAAAGAAATAAGAAATAAGAAGAAATAGAAAAAAAATATCGATAATCTCTTCAATTAGTTTACCTAAACGTTTCACATCTCGTTACAAGAGAAAATGTCATTAGAATTTCAGACAAGCGTAAAGCTGTGTTTTTGAATATTGCCCGTATTTTCTGTGCCGATGCTGTGATATGGTTTTTTAGTTGATGTCAAGAATCATTTATTTTAGTTTATTGTCGCTAATTTGGTTTTGTCAGTCGAAAAGAAGAAATGGTTTAGGAAATTGAATTAAGTATTCTGAGAATGTGTATTCAACAACAACAGACAGAGAGAGAGAGAGAGAGAGAGAGAGAGAGAGAGGGAAGCTTAACATATATGAGAGAGAGAGAAAGAGAGAGGGATTCAAATAAATTTATTTCTTTCAAATACATCTATTCAACAATTTACATATGTCCATATTACACAAAGGATCAACTCTCGCTATATAATGTAAGTGACCCGACTCAAAGACAAAATTAACCGACTTTGTAAAACGTTGATACGTGTAATCTATCACGTGACAGAATAATTACTGAACTCATATTGATAATATGGCTTATAAGCCTGTTTGGCCGGGTGTCTATATTAAATACGAGTACATAAATATTTTTTTTTTATTTACACCTACAAAATATTATCTTATTTACACTAAGCCATATCGTCAAATAGTATTGGTGCAGTACTGTGCGTCTATGAAGGTCCTAAAATATTCTATCACTAGACAATGTTGCACATTGCCAAGTCCTTATCTTCAAATCAAGTCATTTACGCTATTTCTGTATATCAATATACGTTTGTTTTATTTTGTTAAGATCTCAATATATCTATTATTCGTACTGCTTTGAAATTATTACAATAGAAGCATGACTTATCGATCGAACCATACATACGTGAATTGTTTACTAGAAATATGCTGACATATCTATCGTTTTTAAAAAACAAACATTAATTTTGCTTACAAACCAACTCGACTCTACAGAGTCATGCCCAATCAAGCTACACAGATGATATCAAACGTGAATGCACAAAATATTAATTAATATGCACGTATTCACGTAGCGTCTATACATATACATTCAAATTCACATATTTGATTAAGGATTATGACTGCGCAATAGAAATCTCGTGAAAGGGGAGTGATAATGATGACAGGCTGTTGTAAACCATTCTTGTAACAACGGATGTTTCGAGGGCTTGGTACAAAACTATTGTTTGCTTGTTTGGTTTAACGTCAACCGACAGTATTTCAGTCATTTAGAGACAATGCTTACGTTAGACAGATAGAGTGCTGCCACACTGCAGTATCACGCCGTGTTACATGATACCACACCCAGTCACATTATCCTGACACCGGGATAACCAGTCCTGGAACCTTATATGCAGAGCGCCAAGCAACGGACAATACCAGTACCATTTTTGCGACAAAACTATTGTAACTGCTTTTTTAATATATATGCAGTTTACCTTAGTTTTGCACCAAGTCCCCAATCTGTTATTCCTTAATTATACTGGAAAGAAAAGATAAAGTCTTACAATTATCAAATAAGTTACATTTAAAATATATAAATAAATTTGATATGACAGAAGTCAACATTAACTATACAAACCCTTAATAATTATTAATCAATTAATGATATTTTTTTATTTGATGAAATACTTAAAAAGAATACGTCTAAACTCTAGAAAATCCACGCAGATACGACAGTGTGTAATTTGTGCATATATACCGGTATATATTTATCATTATATACGAGTATGCTGTGAAGAACGGCATTCTGTGTTTTAACATTCGTAAATTTAAACTAGATTCAATTTACATTTTGCATTGCCCTTACAAGTAAAACAGAATATAGCAGGTGTACTTAACGTGAGAAAACATTCATGATTCAAGACTTGAAGCTGTTATGGATCGTTTTTATTCAATTTTAGTTTTTTTTTGTATTGTGTATTTTACAATGCTCACATTGCATACATTAGGTCTGCATTGAAATAATGAGTACGATGCACTTTCGATTTATCTGAGTAATGATTAAAATCCTATTGAACTCGTTTATGACCCTCTGATTTTTCGTGCACTCCACTGACATAAAACATATGATTAAAATATGTTGCACGTTTTTTTTTCTTCTGAGTATGACTAAATTTTCTCATTATCTAACAAGAGCGCGTATGAACCGAAGGCACACTTGTAATGCCTGACTGTAATGGTATGTATGGTATTAACATGTATGTATGTCTGCGCCGGAATATATGCCGTTACAAAACTGTTAAATAGTTAAAAAAATTGTGTGTGTGTGTGGGGGGGGGGGGGGATCTATCACTGACGTGTGAATCTTACGTTTCTTAATCATACGAAGATTGTACCTCTATTTCTTCAATCTTATGTGATTTTTAAAAAAGAACTGTTTAACAAAATAAACCTGGATATACGTTTAATTTTGTTCTGACTTACAAAATAAAAAGTATGCATGCACGAGGAATATTATTTTACATGGAACAATTTACAAGAGAACTGTAGAATTTAAAGCATACCGACGTCACCTAAACGTCAAATTGACGTAGTCACCACCTTTGGCTACTAAATTGTATATAACCAAGTCAAACTTACAGTATTAAAATATAACTTGGTTCTATATATGTCCTTCTTGAATATTCAAATTTGAAATCCGATACAGATTTTACATCTTCGATTTATTTCAAGACTCACAATTCAGTAGGAAGACTTTGTCATACTTTGATTTATATTGAACCAGCGATGAAGTTTTGTTCGCAAACATGCGTGAAATTTATTGCATCGTGACATATAATAAACATAAAGTTAGTCCATAGTTAGGCTTGCGTTAGCAACCACCTCTATTAAGCGTCAAACCCTTTTTAAGCAATCAGTTTTACTATTACATACTTTGGACATCAATTATGTACCCCGTTTCTCTGTCTCTCTTTCTTACTCCTCTCTCTCTCTCTACTGTCGATTTAACTAAAGGCATGATTCACTGTACAGTTAGACCCAATTTTGCGACCACCTTTATTAAACACCCAGTCTGTTTACATTTCCTGAGAAAAATATTATATTACACTTTCGACTATATTTAACAACCACACACGCATGCTTTATCGGTTGTCCTCTTAAGAAATGATATTAAACAGTACAGTATAATCTTAAATAGCGGCCACCTGTATTAAACAACCAATCTGTTATCAGTAGTCAGCTTTAATATTCCAAAGAAGACCTGGTATACTATACACGTGACTTCCATTTACCAGCCAAATGGGCTTATCAGCCTTTATCTTTTTCCCTTGATTTGACTGCTTAAGACATTTTATCATTATTTTTTTTTACTTCATACAGACGCGTTCCTAAGTGTTTGCAAACAGAGCAGAACCAGGCAAGACAATCCCATTCATAAATATAATTGAATCGCATGTTGATTAACGTGTATGTATGTGCATAGCAGAATGGTTATTTCAGTATATACACTCATGTGTGACATGTTTGTCTTAATATGTTTTATATGTTCATATATATATAACAGTAGTTATTTGTATATAAAACTAACAAATAAATATTTTGTTACTATCTTTCAGGTATAGACATCCTTGATCAATCGGCGTTTTTCAACTGAATGGAAACCTTCACTTAAGAAAGAACACGTCCATCAAGTCAGTTGAAGAACGTTTTTTCGAGTTTATATATGGCCGGAACGTCGACGAAATAAAACGGCCAATCTGCTGAACTTCGCTCTAACTGACGTCCCCTTTTGGTCCATTCTGTTGTTGAGTTTCAGGGACTTTAGTACTGGCTGTCTGTGATACGAGTGATTGGTCTGACATATAAGTGGTAGAAGACAGGACATTAAGTAATTTTCGACGAGTACCTTTGCAGGATGACAAACCTGTTATAAACTGTGACAAGTCTATGGTTAACATATGTACGAAGTTTATAAAGTGTGTGTGGTATCTTTGATCAAGGCAAGCGAAGTCGCAATAGGATTGCCCTGTTGAATTATTTAGCACGTTTGAATACAATTACATGTGTATTTGTAAAACCGCAGGTAGAGATAGTGTTTTTATACCTACATACACATATGCACATAAGATATTGACTTCAACATCGCGTGTGTGTATTTAATTTAAAGTACTCTAACGAAAGATTTGTGCAAGGCTTGATTCTGGAATAAGAAATGTCTAAATTGTAGCGAGATAAAACATGATTAATTGGCGAGGTGACGCCTACGGTTTACATCAGAAGTGTATGCACGAGACCTTGAAATAGGCAATACCTTTGGAGGAAATCATTCAAACGTAGCGGCAAAAGTTAGTGAAGGGTTTACTGAATTCACGGATGTGCATGATTCATGGTTTGTTTTCGCCAAATATAGGCAAAAAGAAGATGTACTTCACCCGGCTTTATCCATTCCTCTGTGTTACTTTCGGATATTACATACTACCCGAGGTGTAAACATGTTATCTTGAATTTCGCGTGGTGTTTGGGGATAACAAATCAAATGGCAAACGGGATTAAGAAAAATGGATTAAATGGTCTCGTGTTCGAGAAAGTAGTGCCGCCTCAAAATGGACTCAAGCCTATATACAGCGTTTCGAGTCCCGGGTCCGAAGGCCGGACAATTCGAAAGGTTAGCGATAGTGAATACCTTCGGGAAGTGTCCATCGGTCAAGCACCGGACACTTTCCCGTGCGGACACGTGTTATGTCATAAATGTATCCGAAATCATATGACGCCATCAAAGGAGGAGAAGCTATCTTGTCCGTTGTGCGGAAAACAGGCGTCACGCATATTTACGGCTGACCCTGGCACTTCCTTAGGTTACAACGTCGAGAGCGTGGATAATATCACACTGTTGTCAAATTTCGAGGACATGATCAAAAAGTTCGACGGATTAAAATACTCTATCCGGAGACTGCACAGTGAGTCCGTGCAGAGCCGGAGTCTAGGGATGACGTATACGAACTGCGCATGTCACCTTTGTAACGAGCACCACGGCACCCTGCAGGTTCTGCAAGAGTTCAACCAGCTACAGGTGGCCCACAAACGTCCCAGATTGCCCCCGCCCTATTTCTACAGGTAAGATGTGCAGACTCACGATCAGGCCCAAGCGTCCCTTGTAAAGCATATCGCCTGCCTCATTAACTACACCACTACAGGTTACGAGTGTCAGCTGTTCTGTAAAAAAAAATGTATTATATTTGTAACAACGCAAGTCTTCCATAAACTTGCTGTCATTTCTGTACTATGCTTACTAGAATTTCATTGGAATCATTTGGTTTAAAGGTTAATTAGTTTCAAAATAATTGTTTTAAAGGGTTCATTTTGCAGTTATGCAATGGTCTTTTTCTCACACATTCAGTCGTCGGTGTCATCATCATCATCATCATCGTCATAACCATCATCACAACCACCACGATAGCCACCACCACCACCATCATCATCATCATTATATTCATTTTCATCTCAAACATGGCATCACCACCACCGTAATCCTCTCCTGTTTATACCATCAATCTATATATTCGTTGTTATTCATATTATATGCGATTAAATTCATTTGGATTGAATCTCCGAAAAGCAAAAGGCCTTTGAATTGTTTTCTTTTTCAGTTCTCATACTTTTCATTATCTACGAGTAATGGACATTGCCCCGTTAGCTTTCTGAAGCCTTTGAAAATATCTATTATGAAAGTTCTTTTATTTATTTTTGCGATGCCCTAAGCTGTACTATAAATTGACAAATATACAAACGTATTCAAATATATGTATACGTTCTATCCCATTCAATTATTTATTGTATGTGTACTCTATATACTCCTTATACACTCATATACTCTATTTACTTTTCTCTTCAATATTTATTTTACATCGATTGGGAAATTATTTCCTATAACTTATGGTAATATATCTCGACTGTTTCTGGGTAGGGCTAGTACTTTGCGCCCGGGTAAGTAATGACCCCCCCACCAACCCATAAACGAGGTTTGAATACACAACTTTGGGATACGAAGTTATGTTCGTTTCCACACTATTTTGTGACCCCATTAGTAAATGATATGTATATTGATTGTGTATTTAAAGCAACATCATCATCACCATCATCTTCATCATCAGCAGCAGCATAACTTTCGTAATATGCGTGTTTATTTTATATCTAAGGCAATAGAAATGAATAAAATACAGTCGTCTCACAAAACAGGTATGAAGTGAAATCTGAAACTCTCCTGTTGTGAAACTTGCTGAAAGTTTGGTGAATCATCTCCTACCCTTTTGTCATTGAAATTTACTTTCGTTATGTAGATAATTAATTTCGTAGAACGCGCTGCACAAGGGTCCCTCTTTTTTTACATCAAAATGTACTTCCAATATATGTTTCGGTTGCTAGGTACATTATATTAGAAGAGGGTGCTACATAAAAGTTCAAGTATGTTCTTCAATTGAGAAAAAGCAATTATACCAATTGAAAACTTGACCTCCTTATTTACACTAGAGTAACAAAATATCGCCAATTGACCGGTGACACGGGACATATAACATTTACCGTTCAATATATTGGCTACTGTCTATTATACAACCAATGTAAAGGAAGAAAAGACCTTTTTGAATGTGCCTTTTCCCACAAAATATAAATTGAAAAAATAAGTTTGACACATGTTTGTAACCCGATTTTATAATAACATATAACTGCGTGTAGTCTTTGTCAATGATGCGTTCATGTATTGGATTATTCTAATCTGGATTTGATTTTCGTAGGTTCCCCACAGTTGGTTTTATGACCATATTGCATTTCTTTTGTGGGATTTAAGGCAATAAACTGGTTAAGGGTATCTTTTCATGTCAGCCTGACTCGCGAACAAACCCATTAGAGATACATTTAAATTGAATTAAATCTTTAATACTTTTACACATTGGTCGACTATAGGGAGTAATATACACGGCATTTTGTATCACAATCATTTCTCGTGGTAGTCAGTTTTAAGGATAAATTTTGTTAAAACGTGTGAGAGCTTATTTTGCTTTTGTTGTTTGTGGTTTTGGTGTTAACCGTCGCTGCAACAATGTAAAGTGTCACTCATAAAGCAGCGTCAGGCTGATAACTGGTGGCGGAAGACCCCGAGTGCACTGGGGCCAAGCGGATAGAACCACCGACCTGCGGGCCAGATGGAATGATCCCTCACATGTCACAAATCAAAGTGACTGACTGGGGCTCGAACAAAAAGCGGTTTAGTTAAATCTTATTTATTTTACGTCGATCGTGAAACAAGTCCTTAAAATTTATACTAATCCCCCATGACTGTTTCTGGATTGGATTAGTACTTTGCGCCGGTGAAGGCTGTGAAAAATCCTTGCATTTAACGGGGGTTCGAACCCACAACCTTCGGATCCGCAGTCGGATAAGTTACCACTGAACCACGGCGTCCACATACAGCGCTGAAAGACTAAGTGAATAAAGATCAGTAACCGTAGCCACTCGGCCACGGAGACCCCCAAAATCAGAATTAGATTTTTTTTTTGAATGACTAATTATTTTGATCAATAGCTGCTAACATCACGTGTATCAGAATATACCCTTGCAAACGTAAACAATCTTTGCAAACCTATACGTGGACATTAACTCTGTTGAACAAACTTTCAAATAACAGAGCAAACTATTTACATCTTTGCACTGATGATGGTGTCCGTCCTTGAACAAAGATGAAGACTTGAGAGACCGCACGTGTTTGCCCGAGCGACCCGAGCGCTAGCTTACGTTGAAAACTTGACATCTTTACACTGATCAAAAAGTACATGTACGTAAATATATAGATACAAACACGGGGGATGATGAACGTTTGATTTTCTTGTTAACAACATGGGTTTTACACAAGTAAGCAGTATCCGTATCAAATTTACAGGTCGATGGAAGAAATGGCATACTAATGACCTAGTTATATCAAAAGATGGAAAAAAGGGAGGAGAAATCGTGTTCCGTCAAGATAAATGAGAGTAATTTATACTGAAAATAAACAGGTAAAACCTGTTGACGTGATGTCAAATGGAGATAATTGCATAGTTTTCATGTTTAGAATGATCTCAGTATCAGAGTTCATTATAAACATTACTTTATTTTCTAACCATGCTTATTAAGTGGTCAATGACAAGTACATGTATTCGAATGTACATAATATAGTAAAATAGATAATGACACACGTGTACGTAAGACGAATATATACTACAGCCAATATATTATATGAAATGTCTCGGGTTTTTGGAACTATATGAGTTATTTTGTTCACAAGAAAGTTTGATAATGACTGGCCATCGAGAAACACGCGCTGAAACTCTGGTTACTTAATCGCATATGTCAGTGGTACATTAACAAGGACAAGACGGATGGAATTTGATATATTAAAGATTAAGACATCAAAATATTCTGATATAAATATTAAAATATGAAAACGTATCAACCAATTTCCAAAGATCTTTTTATTGAAATGTTAAGAATTTATTTTTTCATTTTAGCCATAATATTGCGGTTGATACTATTAATCATGGTTTCCGCTAACTGAACAATTACAGTATTTGACTCGAAGAAAGGACAGAAGCCGTGAATTGATCTCCAGCCGCGACCGCGACATACTAAAATCGTAAAAAGGGTACTTGCTTGGCGATCAGCATAAAGGTACGCGGTTTCAGGATAATGTTACTGGGTGTGATATTATGCCGCTAGTTTAAGGCTTGATATCGAAATGAGGCAGCACAATGTCTGTTTCGTGTAGGCAAAAGTTTTTAATGACTGAAATAATGTTGGCGGGACGTTAAACCAAAACACACACACACACACACACACACACACACACACACACACACACACAACAACAACAAAAACATCTTTATTTTTGTCCTGAATGTTCGACACTGTATTTGTCTCAAGTAGACATCGTCTCCAAATGTATGTCAGTGGTACCCCCCCCCCCCCACACACACAAAAAAACCCCCCACAAAAAACATAAACAAAACGGCATCAAATAAGCAAAGAAGCAATACTCCCAACCGTGTATACCCCCATAATCTATTATGCAAGTGATATTTTTTTACGTGTGTGCGGTATGAAATTAAGCTAGAGAGTAATATTTTTTGCAGTCGACGAGATCGTCTATATCTCCTCTCTTGATTTATCACACACTTAACTTAAATGTCGCTGTTCGAGTGGTGTAGTCGTCATTAAATACTTTAAGCGGTTTTCTATCGATATTCTTTCGATAGGATTTCATGTTATCAACTTGAATTTTTTGTTGCTAAGTTTGCGTTTTGGGGCTTTTTACGTGTAGTTCCTAACCTCATAATTTTTCAAGTAATTTTCTAGATTTCAGTTCAAACATATGTTTAGTCTATGCCACGTATGGATAATCACTGCTTATTAACATTTATTTTAATATAGATATAAGATTTTATTTCAATAGAGTACTGGTGTAGCCCCCTGCTTTACGCTCAGCATATAAAGGGTAGTTCCAGGACTGGTTTGCCCGGTGCAATAATGTGACTGGGTGTGGTATCATGCCACATGTTTACGTCAGGATACTGCAGAGTAGCAGCACTATATCTGTCTCAAGTAGACATAGTCTCCAAATGACTGAAATACGGTCGATGGGACGCTAAACCTTACAAATAAAACCACCTCTTCCTCCCCATTATAAGCGTTGTCGATGTTGCTCTTGTCAGAAGACATCAACATTTCAAAACCACAAGCATGACGTATTCACATTTTCTTACTCCCTAAGTCATACTTTTCAAAGTTATTTTTATCAGACTCCACCCATCTTGAAATTGAAAATTTGTCAAATGAGCCATATCATGACCTTCCGTTTGTAATATATCATCAAATATATTTGATCTCACCGTGAAATGCATTGCAGCCCAGACATAGCGTGTCAGCTATATGGATATTTATGTACAATTGAAAATTGGTTCCCACCTTAAAACCTCAAAAACCCTATTGTAAATGTGTTTCTTAGTTTTGGTCGTAATGTTTTCACATAAACATCATCTTATTTTTATTAGTCTTTCAATTTAGCTAACAGGTCATTTTATATACTAGTAGTTGCTTGTGTTACTTCTGTGTCTCTTTAATTATTCTCTTCATCAGATAACATTAAGAGGCATAGCGACCCCATACAACTTTTTTGGCTTATCTCTTTTTCTGAGAGTAAAATTATACATGACTTGAGTATTTGCTTCATTTTGGTCTATAGCCAAAGCTATTGATAATGATGTTTGTATCAATGTCTTAACTCTCCACCACGCTTTGATGTAACAGAACTAGGTATATGTGTAAAGTCTATTAAGGCATTTCTACGGACAATAGAGGACCGAAACGAGCGTAGGATTCAATTGGCTGGAGAAATGTATAAATTGATTAGAAGCCATCCTAAATTTGTGGAAAACAGCTGATTTTGTCAAATAGATAGATCTATTTTGTACAAAGCATAATAGAAATGTGCTATATTGAAATATATCGCTAATAGAATTAGAATTAGAATTTTCAGAGATTTCTGATTGGCCACAAATTTGGGTGACTTCTAAAGGTACGAGTACTTTGTGATTTTGTCGAATCTGAATAAATATATTGACTTTTTAAGTGAGATATTGCAATCCATTTCTTTCTGTTAAAACGTAAGGGTTTTCTACCGTTGAATGAATAACTTAAATTTTTTTTTTTGAAATCCAATTCCCTCTGTTAAAATGTATACTTTTTTTGAATTAGTAGTTTAAAAATATCAAAAATAAATCACCAGACTGTGACAGTTGAACATTGTTTACATACTTAAATAAAAGCCCACTTAGTGTGTGTTCAACTGCTTTTCAAACGTTGTAGTTTATTGCTTTCATAAACAAACTTACGAATGATGAAATTGAATGCACTACTAGACTAAAGCATTAAAATTATTCGTCAATATTTTCTTCATCCATTTTATCATTCATTTATTCGTTTATTGATGTATTGTTTTTATTTCTTCTCTTACCACTCCGGTAGTGGCATGAAAAGTAAAAACGTTACACGTATATCAACATAAGGGTAGTTCCAGGTCTGGTTGACCCAGTTTTATGAAAATCATGGCCGGTCGTGGTATCATGCTACTTGATTATGGTTTCATACGTAGTCACCATACATCTGTCTCATAAAACCCCATGTTTTATCGATGATACCTGGGTTAATAAAAAAAAAAAAAAAAAAAAAAAAAAAAAAATCCCTAGGATTACTGAAATATTGTCGTTTGGACGTTAAACCCAATCTCAAACAAACAACAAATAAATAAACAACTTTTTTAAAACACCTCTCTCGTTTGGTATGAGTTACATATCCTATTCATGTTTAATTTGTATATGCGTTTTTGTTTCGTTATGCTCTGTTGCACGAGGATATATGTTTTGCAGCTACCAGCAAAGCTAAGGGAAGTGCCCGGGTTTTAATCAATCACTCACGGCACGTTTCGCTCGCTGAGATTAAATTGGATGATTAATGTCAAATAACATAAAACATTTTCTTTTACGTACCTGTTTAGGCAAACACGTGAAAATTTGATATATTAACCTACCATTGATAATGTTTATTGTTATCATCATTTGAATTCAGTAGTGTAGATGTGTCAGGCGTTTATTCTGCCAATCATGTTCATTAATTCTTTACTTATGCAATTAACAAACTTTTTTTTTTTTGGGGGGGGGGGGGGGGTGAATACCTGATACCCTCTGTTGCCTCACATACGTGGCCAGGAATCGAACTCAGGACTCATTAACGAGAAACGATCCCTGCTCCAGGGACACGTTATATAAACATCATCAGCGATGGAGCAGTCAGAGAAACAAAAAGTTTACAAATTGAAGAACTCGATCCTGTAACCGCGACGTTCTTTTATCTTTTCTTAAAAAAAACAACAAAAATCATTAAGAATTTCGGACTTGAAGGAGTTGTCATTTCCTTTAAGGTAATCCATCCATCATTAAATATTATAATCATGGTCTCTCAAGTGCTCAAAAAGATTTCAGTGCAGATGCAAGCATCCATTGACTTGAATGCTGTAAGCTCTTTGATTCTAAATCTTTACTATAAACTTTCCACGAACATTTTATAAATCATGGTCACAATTTAATGATGGATGGATTAACCTTAAGACATGCATTGTTCCAAGGCCCGGATCACCTTGTGAAAAAAAGTATAAATGTCATTTCAGAACAAGTTGGGCTATAAACGGTTCTAAATCCTTACAAAACACCATTATCACTCTTCACAAAATGACAGTCACTTCAACTTTATGAGGTTATTTGCTGAAAGGAAAACATATATGGACGTCATTGTTTTTATTCATTGTTCATTTTTGACCTTAACAAAGTCAAGCAATAAATATAGCATTTTTACCGTAGGCGTAAAAAATTGACTCCTCGAAAATTATACTGTATAGGTTGGAAAATAATATATTGGTTGACTCTTTTTTAATGAGTTATGTAGAAAAGAAAACTTTTCATATGTTCATAAACTTAAAAATAAACACACAAACTGTTTCGTGACGTGACTCATAGGGATCACTTTTTCGTCGTCTGTCTATCTGTCCGCCCAGCTGTCTGTCTGTCTGTCTGTCTGTCTGTCTGTGACACTTTTCCCGTCAAGCTTCAGCATGTAATACACGTGTTCCAAAGAACACTTTTGTTATTTTCATTTTTTCCCTTATGTTTCATATAGAGCCTAAACGATGAAGTACGGAAAGACAAAACTATATAAAAGGGCAGCAAGAAAAAACAACAAAGGAGAAGTTAGTCGGGTGTTAACATTCTTACGTCTTATATACGTGTAGGTCTCTGTTACGGAGACGCCCTTTCCATGAAAGTAAATAATTTACATACTTTCGTTTAAAAAGCACATGCAATGAGCAACGCAGTAGATATCCTTAAGTATGCTAGGGAATTAAAATGACTAACCCTATAACATGGGGGCATGCCACACCATGTGTATGTCGCCGTGCACCCAAACATGCGTTTTCTTGTTTTTGACAATGATCGCCCACCTCCTGTCGACATGCGCAAGATATACGTAGACGTATGCTAAGTAGAAACGCTAAAATTCAAACAATCTAGAATTATATTGCAAAAAATCCCAAGAGCAGTTTTTTTTATCTCACTTAAATATTGATTTTATCCTTAGGTTGCAAAATAGGTGAATCTATCTCAGTTGAGAAAATCTTTAGGGTGGGCGGGTGTTTACTGTATTTTTAAAGGTAGTTAACTTTTTTTTTATTTTTTGAGAGGGGAGGGGGTCATTATCGGTGTTTTGGTTAGAATTACTGTTTGTTAATGCTTATTCATTTTTTGGTTGAGGTAATTGAAAGGTTGGAAGTTGAGTTGTATACAGAGATATACCTCGGGCAATTTTACCTCCCTGCGACAATATTCTGCATCCAAATCGAGGAACAAAACAGAATGTGTGAGGTAAAGGTCTCATACGGAATACTTGGCTTAGATAGACACACAGTAAATAATGCTCGGCAATCGCAAGTCTCGGACAACTGAATATGTTTGTTTCTCTACACCGGGATTTTGAGTTTACCTCGAAAATGCCGCTCCTCACCATTCTCCAGTTTCACAATACATGTACATGTATTTCAAAATGGAAGTTTGTCATCTTATATTTATGACATACGGTGTTCTGATTTGATATGCACTGTCGCTTAACAAATAACTTCCATGATGTATACATTGGGAATAATAATCTCATACAAACTACGTGGAGCGTGCGTGTTATAAATGCATTTGTATATGATTTTATTTCATGGTAACCGATTAAATACTGCGTTCTATCAGTGAGATAAAATCTATATCTCACAGTGCGAGTGATATAGATCTGCCGGAACTATTTTTTTACTTATAGGACGTGTGTAGCAGCAGTAAGCATAAATAAAGAAATTTGATTGAATATGGAATATATATCTACGCGCTCTTGAAAATATTGAAACTGTATCACTTTTTGATGAGTTATATCCCATATCCACTCAAAACAAACAAACAAACAAACAAACACAATATAATTATACTCATGTATATGTTAATACAACAACAAAGACACTATAGCGTTTTTGTTTGTTTCGAAAAGCCTTTTTCTATATAAACTTTTATTTTCTTTATAAAGTAGTTTAGCATTCCCAACACCCAGTATATATGGTTTGTTTATTACCCAACATATAAAGTGCTGCCTCTACGTCATCGATTTATAAGATCCATTTAAGATTACATCGCATTTTATGACATGATAAAGTCATTGATATATCAGAATATATATATATATCAATCAGGCGATGGTTAGTTTCCTACGAGATGAGGATACATATACACTTACCATCGCGTGATTGGTTTTAATTCTGATATTATATAGAAGCTATATGAACTTTCTGTTTATCTATACTTCTATATAGAAACTTTATGGCGCTCTGTTTTGTATAATTGATTGGGCGATCAAACTGTGCATTTAGAAAGTGTTCAGTTGATTGTTTAAGTTAAACCATCATAATCATGGTCATTCAAGTGGCTGTAGTAATTTTACCTCCTATGCACTGAAGTTATTTAAAACATTTGAAGGACAATGAATATGATTTAATGTCGGACGGATTACCTTAAGATATAGGAAAACAACTGTTGCTTGAAACAAGTCAGTTTCAAACATTATAAATCTAGAATGAGTATATTAGTTCTTGTTTTGTTATGTTTGGTAAGCTTTCCAAGTCTGTATACACCAGGGGATATCTTTTATGTGCACATGTTTTGTGTTTGGTTGGAGTTAGTGTCTATCACTTCAGGAGGTAGAAAACTTTTCTTTTTTTTTTGGGGGGGGGGGGGGGCAAAATTATTTGATTAAGAAAATTGAATTACATACCGTGGTAAACATCGGAAAAGCATAGCTTAATACCCACTAAGACATCATTCTGCATACGATTTGATGTACATACAGCGCGAGGTATTAGTCAACTGTATACCTCATGATAGGCAAATCGGACTCTCTCTCTATAAGTTATAGTGAAATAGAGGATAGTTGTTGAATTTTGACCGCATTGGTGGAGAAAATATTTTCACGGGTAGATTTAATTTAAGAATTTCCTAAGACCAAAAATGAAAGAAAATAAGACCTAACAAAAACAAGACGAATGATGTACCTTTCGTGTTTCCCTTTTTTCGAGTTTTCCATATTTACCTTTTTGGATAAATTTATCTCCATCGTTGGAGATTATTATAATTGTCCATGAACAGATGAGTCCTTTACCGCGCGTAGTAATATTCTACCATATTCTTACCGTGAATAGTTAAAATGCAGGAAATGTATTACTAAAAGCTCTAACATATCTATTTAATATCAAGTACATATTATTATCATTTGTTTATCTTGATGAAATGATAAGAGTAACGTGTCTAAATCATTAATTATTCTTTGGACTATTTCTCCATGGAGAATAGACGATCACGTGACATGTAGGATAGAGTTATCTCCCATTTTTTGTATGCTAAATAATCTTTTTACTGTTTGTCAGTCTATTCACCAAACGCATGATATGAATAACAATCATTATTGCTAGGATTTCCAGATTAACTGAATTGTTTGCAACCTTCCTATGTTCATGTACTTTTATCTTCTATTCAAATCCTGCATTTCTCATGCAACGAATACTGCGCATTTAATCCTTTATCTCTTACCACCTTAATGTGATCTCAAGTTGTGGGAGCACTTCGGTATCATTTACATGCAATTCAATAATGTATAAACTTAAATTACATCCAGACTTTAATATCGACGTCTTGTCACTCCTTTGAAGGCCATGTTATCATATTTATATGGTAATGCTTCAAACGCTTTTCAGCATTATACTCAAGTGTGAACTATATTCGAGTTTTAAGGCCTATGTGCATTAAAATAAAACTCAATACCTTTCAGAAATGTGCATTAAAATAAAACTTAATACCTTTCAGAAATGTGCATTAAAATAAAACTTAATTACCTTTCAGAAAAGTGTATATATACTTAAAATGAGTATTATTTATTTATCTGTTGCACTGACTTAAAGAAAATAAACGGTTTATTGTCACGAAACAATATTTACGATAAAACAATAATCGAATAGTCTTAACTGTCTGTATATCCATATACAGGATGTTTAAAAAGTGCATATATAAGTAACTTTGAAATATCAATAATCATATATATATAGGATATGACACAAATTGTTGTTTCATATTAAATTTTACTAAACGAGTGGATATGACACAAATTGTTGTTTCATATTAAATTTTACTAAACGAGTTCATGAAAACATTATTAAAAATGTCGATAAAATTTATATTTCTAATCCTTTAACTGAAAACGCGATTAAACAAAACTGTGAAAAATTGTACTACAAGAAATAGTTACAAATAATAACTGAAAATAACGATTAAAAGTGTGTATTTCTCATACATTTTCAACATCATATGAATGATGCGTCTTAGTTGTATCAAAATGGTCGAGTTCTGCAAAGTATGCATATATACTCGTATAGAATATACTCATATGGCTGAGTGATGTAATTCAGACTAAAAGTTATATGTAACGTGTTAAATATAAGAAAATGTGTGATGGTTATACGAAACCGGAAATAGTTATTTGAACATAATGTCATATGATAAAACAAAATATTGCAAAAGGTATTACTTCATTAGATTAAGGAAAAACAAGTTTGAGCTAAAAATTAATATATGACTTTTTTTACCTTTTGACCTTTTCATTCCAGACTGTCTCAAGGTGAGGTTGTGACGTCATTCTACAGTGTCGTCAACTCATGTTGCATCTGCGTTCCTTGCACGTACAAAGAGCTTCGCCAAAGTGAACATTTCCCATCGCTTAAACTGCTCACGGATGACGAGGCAAAAACAAACACAAAACTGGTGCTTGCAGAGGTTGGTAAAATAATTGCGAAGAATACGGCTCCACTTGAAACTCTCCATGGCAAAAATGTGATCGAAATTGACCATAAGATTCAGCTCTCGGAGCAAGCTGATGAGTTCGACTTCCAGCACACGACGAACAGGATAAAGAAAATGGTGACGGAACAGGAACAGAACCTGATCAAACTGGCGTCCTACAGAATCCAGGACAAGGGAGGTCTGTACCACATCCAGGGTAGCAGTTCCGTGGAGCAGAATCTCAAAGAAAGTGTAGTATGGTAGACTTTTGATACCTCAATCTGGAGTTTTCATCAACTCGAAATTCGTTATGATTGCCATGTGTTGGAAAAATAAAGACAGTCATTACCCTAATCGGTCATAAAAGTACAAAAAATACATAAAAGTACAAAAACAAAAAGTAAAAATATAATCAGTCAAGTAAACGGTCGAGAAAGATTGGTATAAACTTGAGTAATACGGGAAAAAAAATCATTCTAATATAATAATTTTTAAGTGGCATTCATATTCATGAAACAAAAAAAGTTAGCCCTTGAACATTTTGAGTTGAGGACAATGTCAGAGTGGGGCGTTTCTTTAAATAGAAACTAGAAAGTGTTGTCAAACTCTACTGCCCACATAATGTTTTATAAATGAACTATTTTTATTCTCTCAGAATAATAGAATCTCAGTGAAGGCAGTGATAGATAATTTACTTTTAATTATTTTTTAAAGTTTTTTTTTCCAATCTCATCAGACCTTATTTTATGATTTGTATTGTTCAAGTACTCTCTGGATTTTTGTTGTTGAAAATGTGATCGAAATTGACCATAAAACAATATCATTTTAACCTTTTACAACACAGCATATGCAAAGAGAAAGAAAAAAATTACACAAATGAAAAACATTTTTTTTTGAGAACACAAGTATTTTTATTAAGGTATTCCTCTAATCAGTCACATGCTTGATTCTCTTATGTGATGTTGGTATTATTTGAAAGCTTTTGGTGGAAAAAGACTTTCAAACAGAAAATAATTCTGTATCTGGCCAAAAATGCGCAAATTTAACAACATTATTATTATGTTTAATTTAAATATAGAATGAAATATATAATAAAATAAAATACATCTTTTTTAAATCAGTAAATATTAGGCTATAAAGAATACCAGCATTATATATTTCCCCAAAGCATTGTAGTCAGAGAGAAGGACCTAAATATTTTTTCTGGTGCATTTAAAATATTGATTTGATATTCAAAAGAGTAAAAACAAAAAAACTAATATGCAGATACAATAAAAGTCAATTTCATTAAAGCCATATTCAGTTTATTTGCGAATATTCACGGATAGTAGAGGAGCGCAAATTAGGATATGATTTTAATGAGATTGTATAAAATTAGGCATGACTATTTATTTAACCCTTTCCCTCATAGAGGACACCATGAAAAAACCTATGAGAACAGCATAAAACCAGATCAGCCTGCGAGTAACTCGCAGGCTGATCAGGTTTTATGCTGTTCGCTGCTCCTTTGTGGTCTGGAAATGAGGATTTTGTAATTAAATTTGGTAAGGTTTAACTGTGGTTTTCTGCAGATCAGGCTTTATGTGGTACCTATTGAGTGCGTCAAAATGAGTCTATATGAGGGAAAGTTTTAAACGCTTCAGCTGCCATGTTTATTTCTCGAAGAATATTACTAAAGCTCTCGACCAAGCATTTTACACAGGCATTTTCTACAAATGCAATCAAAGGGTAATATTAATATTAACAATGACACTTACCTGTTTGAATAAATCCAGTCTGATGAGGTATGGATATTGTATATCATTTCAATCACTATGGATACTATACTCGAGGACTTAAAAAACGCCTCATGTATAAAACTTCGCATGATTTTGTCTTTTTCACAAGTTGACCCTTCCTTTTATACTCATATAAAAGTAGGACATAAAACATACAACACTATTGCTGAAATATTCCATATTAAATTTCTAATTATTCTAAAATCGTTTGAAAAACAGAAATGAAATATTTGATATTTTTCCAAAGTGGGGCGTTTTAAAAGCCCTTGAGTGTAAAAAAAGCTATTCTGAAAAGTACAACAGTAAAATTTTGAAATCCGAGGGGCGATTATTCGAACATCATGCATAATTCGAATTCGAAATATCCAAGGCTCGAATTCCATAAACAGTACTTAACGCTAAGTAATACTTTAATTCTTTAGCTAGGTAGATGCCAATTCAACGATTACTATTTTATGAAATATTCAAGTACATGATTAAGCTGAAATGAATTTTTACTATATACTAACGATATTTGTCAAAAATGAAAAGGGGTATTTTTTATTAGAGAAACAAGACAAATGGAATTCGCCCTTATGTATTTAAGTTTTACTTAGTGCTAAGAATTATTGGTCGAATTCGACCCAGTCCTTGTGTAGAGAAATAGACGAACTAAAATATAAGGACGTATACTAGAGTTTCTTTTCTTATAGTACTTTCTGACTTTCACATATTGTATGTAAAATATGTGCTGAAAACGAAAATCGAAGAAAAAATAAGATAGGCCAACGAGCCGCTTTTTTTATACTACGTTCAACTTGGTATTACAATGGTAACCGTTTTAATATGAAATCTAAAATATTCATTGTTCGATAAAATAGGCCTCATTTTCAAATATACTGACATTCTTACAGAAAATCTTTCAAATCTGTTTTTGTGTATGTCTCTGGGAGAGTTGACCAGTGCCAGTTGTTCTTAACTCTGAAAACCAATAAGGTGATATGACCATTTGTATCATAATACATCGTCATCGTCATATACTTTTTGTTGCTATGCGACCTATTAGGAATTGGTCAGAATTGTCTTCTGTTAAAAGCTTGTGATATGCTTCGAGTTTTAGAGAGAAAAAAAATCGCATAAAAAAGGACTTGTTTAATGAATGTTATTGCCTTCCGTATTTTTATGTAAAAGTATCAAAATGTTATTTTGTAAAGAATGCTGCTGGTGATAAAGAAAGTGACATCGTTTGGAAAACTGCATTTTTGATTAAGGATGCTTCTGTGTGCTACAAATGATACATATAATTAAATAATTGTGTGAAAAAATATTCACATTAGATTGTTTCCATTTGGAAAAGTTATTTCTATTGTACGTAATTTTCCTGTCCTTTAAATATAATTTTCAACACGAAAAAGTCTCTGACAGACAAAACTCGATTCAAGGGAGATAATTCTGTAACCAAATTCTTATTCCTTTTTAAGTTAACTTTCTTTTGTCGGCATATAAGTAGGGTGAATTTTAAGATTTAAGTAAAATATTGTTTCTTTTTAGCTCACATGAGCACAACGTGCTCAAGGTGAGCTTTTCTGATCGCCTTTTGTCCGGCGTCCGTCGTCCGTCGTCCGTGCGTGCGTCCGTGAGTGCGTCCGTGCGTCCGGCGTCAACAATTGCTTCAAACAACATCTCCTCCTAAACGGCTTGGCCAATTTGAAAAATATTTTGCAGGAATGTTCCTTGGATGAAGCTCTACTAAAGTTGTATAAATGGTTCTGGTCCATCGCATAATTAGGTCACAGGAGCTAAAAATAGATTTTAAAAATGAAAATTTAAAAAATCTTCTTCTCTGAAACCACAAGGCCTAGCCTTTTGATTTTTGGTATGTAGCATGATCTTATGACTGTCTATCAGGATTGTACAAATTATGACCCTGGGGTCAAAATTGGCCCCGCCCCAGGGGTCACTTGATTTCACATAGGCTAATATAGGAAAAACTTGAAAAAATCTTCTTCTCCGAAACGACAAGGCCTAGCCTTTTGATTTTTGGTATGTAGCATCATCTTATGGGCCACTACCAAGATTGTACAAATCATAGCCCTATGGTGATAAATGACCCCGCACCAGGGGTCACTTGTTTTACAAGAGTTATATAGGAAAATCTTAAAAAATCTTCTTCCATGAATGCATAAGACCTAGAGCTTAGATATTTGGTATGAAGCATCATCTTATGGGCCACTACCAAGATTGTACAAATCATAGCCCTATGGTGATAAATGACCCCGCACCAGGGGTCACTTGTTTTACACAGAGTTATATAGGAAAATCTTAAAAAATCTTCTTCCATGAATGCATAAGGCCTAGAGCTTAGATATTTGGTATGAAGCATCATCTTATGGGCCACTACCAAGATTGTACAAATCATAGCCCTATGGTGATAAATGACCCCCACCAGGGGTCACTTGTTTTACACAGAGTTATATAGGAAAATCTTAAAAAATCTTCTTCTATGAATCCATAAGGCCTAGAGCTTAGATATTTGGTATGTAGCATCATCTTATGGGCCACTACCAAGATTGTACAAATCATAGCCTATGGTGATAAATGACCCCACACCAGGGGTCACTTGTTTTACATAGAGTTGAATAGGAAAATCTTAAAAAATCTTCTTCTATAAATCAATAAGGCCTAGAGCTAAGATTTTTGGTATGTAGTAGCATCTAATGGTTCATTACAAAGATTTTCAAAGTCTTGGCCCTACGGTGATAAATGACCCTGCGCCCAAGTCTTCTCTGAAACCATATGGCCTATTGCTTAGATATTTGGTGTGTAGTATTGTCAGGGGTAAAATTTTTTAGATTAAGTTATATCAGAATCCTTGTCTGTTTAAAAACCTTGACATCAGTTGAAGCAATGGTACTCAGGTGAGCGATGCAGGGCCATCATGGCCCTCTTGTTTTTTATCAAATATTTCCAATTTGTTACATAAATTTGAATGGTTAATTAGTAGAATTTGTAATGTATACTTTGTAAATAGTGCATATAGTGTACTATACAAGTTACATATTTGTTAGTGTAAATAATCAGTATAGGTGTTGCCTTGGACAATGTACATGTAATTATAATATGATAGAAAGAAAACCCCTTCTGTTCACGCATTGTGTATTTATTTTGCATTCATTTATATCAGAAAACGGTCTCATATATATATATATATCAGAGGGAAGGACTTTGTATCAGAAAATCTTTTATTTTCAAACATGATCATTAGTATATTGAATCTTGAATTAATTGAAGAGGTTATCATTATTTACATTTTTTCTTTTTTTTCATATTTTTTGCATTGTTACATTTCTGTGAGATGATTTCGGTTAATCATCAAAATTTCTCAACTACTTGTGTCGAACTCATTTTAACGTTGATCTATAAAAATATTACGTGATATGATAAACGATATATAGGTATGAACAGAATTATCGGAGTATATACCTAGTAAAAAACAGTGTAACCAGTCTACCATTGTTTGCCTAATTTTCAGCATAGGAATAAGTACATTAATACAACTTACTTACACTCATATGGATCATAAAAAACCCCGTGAATTTGTGTCCAAATATGCGTACATGTATGTGAAAATTATGGATTTTCGTTCATGGTTGTCTAAAATTTTATTAACCCTATATGCAGATTTTTTTTATGATTTAGCATATTTACACGCATGTACATACGTGTAGTTGTATACTTGTTTTCATGTGGTTTTCTTTTCTTTTGTATATAATTGTACAAAACTTTTCGTTTTTTTTTTGTAATTATTGATTGCTATGTATATCACTAGATTTTTACGCTCTTGTTAAAGTTGTGAATAATGAAGCCAAAATCTTTAATTAAATCGCTATGCACAATATATTTAATGTTTGAAATTGACAATGCTAACTTTACACATATGAGTGTTCACAATGGCATCGTACATCGATTTTGTCAGTGTAAATGGCCTCGATGCACGATTTTTAAAAAATATTTTATGTGAATGATTTTAAAAGCTGAAAAATGCAAAGTTGTATGTGTTTTAGTTGTGTGTGAATTCAAGGATATATATATATATTATTTTTTAAATTTATTTGTAAAATTTAAAATTTTGAATATAAAAGAGCATATTTTTTTTGTAAAAAAATTTTTTTTGAATATGTTATGTTTGAAATATGTACATAATTGTAGAATACCACGTTGAAACTTTTGATTTGATATGCGTATTGAATATACGCAGTGTGTGCTTTCCATATTTATTTAATGCATGGCGTTTTTAAATATACTTCTTAAGACGATTATCAAAATGTGTTAAAATCAATAGATTGAATTTGAACTGGCGTTGATATAAGTTACATTCATCGATATTTATTTATATATATATTTTTGGGAAAATGCCGTGGTAAAAAATTTAGAGGTAGAATCAACACTAAATCTTAATCTATTTTCTGCTTGAGTTCTTCTGTATTATAGTCCGAACTTAAATTCAAAGTGTTTATACTTCGGAATAGCATAATATCTTTTAGCTAAAAGCTTTTGTTGGGGGAAAATGAAATTTGGGAATTCTTCGTTGCCCATTCTACATCAAAAGCGTGTATAGTGTTATAGTTTGTGTAGATCAGAGTCGCTGTTAAAAACTCCAGCTAAAATGTGTGGGCAGGTTGTTGCAACGGAAGATATAGTATTTTACTCTTCTTTTCACATTAGTTACCTCCCTTTGCAGTTGTTGATAACAAATCTCGTACCTGTCGACTGCATCCGTTACAGTTGTAGATGTCCCTTTACAGTTGTAGATAACAATCATGTTTCTTTCCCTATCATCGGAATCCACGTGATTAGTGATTTTCGAAGACAGTCACTAATGACGTCGCAATGATCCAAAATTGTGGTTACTACCCCTTGCAGCCATTGGTTACATTCCCTTATTTAAAAAAAAAAAAAAGTAGACGTAACCTCCCTTTACAGTTGTAGATAAAAACCTCCCTCACAGTTGTAGATAAAAAACTCTTACATAGTGATAACCTCCCCTGACAAATGTAGATAACAAACATACATACGGGTTACTTCCCTTACAGTTGTAGATAAAAAACATACCCATTGGTTATCTCTCCTTACACTTGCAGATAACAAACTCTTATATGGTGATTAAATATTGATAATAATAAATTTATCATCATTCTCAATAATTTCATCAAGCAAATCTATATTTTTCCCTGAAAATTATCGTTTTATACGTAATTATCAAACATTTATTTTTTTTCCAGTCCGACCTTATTTTTTTGTGCCCCTCCCATATTTCTTCATACTTTATCTTTGTCATATTTAAGTACAAAACCTGTTGCGACATTTGAGGTCTTCGTGGCTTACTGGATATAGTGTCTGACCTACTGTCACCGTCTCCTCTTTAGTCACCGTCACCTCTGTTGGCTGTCACTACCTGTTGGTTCGAGTTTCGGCCCAGCCACTTAGAATTTTCATCCATCCATTTGGCATGCGATCAGTCGATTGATCTATTCGGATGCGTCTGCTCACACTGGTCTTCCCCAACCTGTAATTAGTTGGGCGTTGCTATGAAGCGGCGTCGTTTAATTTCAATTCAACATCAACCTTATTTCCTCCCCAACCACCCAAGGGCCTGATTTTCATGACCACACAACAAACACTATATCCAACATTTTTGTGGGTCTAAGTGGTACAGCAGACGACAGTGCCAAGTTTTATTTTTTGATTTTACATTAGAATTAAGCTGCTTGTGTTTTTTATATTGTACTAGTTATTAATAAGAAACAATGCTATACTATTCAAAATTTGCGAAGTTTCACTATGTAAGATCCAATTTACGAGGTATATTTGATATACATGTATTTGTTTTTGTCCATTTTGAATCAGCATTTATAAGGTTGTTTTGGCCAATGTGTTTCTAAGGTAGTTTTGAGTGGTCTGCTATGCAATGAACAATACATGATCCTTAGCCAATTTTGAGTAGTATAGATAGATAAACATTTAGTGACTAGTGTATCGCAGCCCATTGTCATTTCCTATTGTAGGAGTTTATAAAAGGTATAACATGCAAACGTCATTTGAAAACAAATGTTAGTACGCATAAGCGAGCCTGTTCTATTAGTAGTCAACCACTATTTAATTTTTACTAGATTTTTTTTTTTTTTTGGTTTTGTAAATGCGTAGTTATTTTGCTTTTGCTGTTTAATCAAGACGTAGATAAAATAAAATGCTTCTGACATACAAAACAGAGCGAGATAATCATTGCGTCCATGAGTATGCGTGTTAATTGCAATGCAGATAAAATATACTTGAAAATTAATGATATGCGTTTTACTTTTGGCTTGTATGTATGTGATATATACTTTTTTAGGCAGTCAATATATACTCATGCAATCAAGTCTCTTTTAAGCGACCAGTCAAGAAAACAAGACAAAGTGGTTGCGTAGTGGAGGTTGCTGATAATTAGAGGCTACCAGTGTAATACATTGTGTTTCTATTCTTTTTAAAGCTGGTTGCTTTTAACAGGGTGGCTGCTTTAGAATTAGATGGCCATTAATGGGGTCATTAAGAAAGGAGGACATATAACCTCAGGTGGTCGTTAAAATAGGGGGGTTGTTAAGACAGGTGATCGTAAAGACTAGTGATTTTTGAGGACGGGGGTCGGTTACACGGGTGGTCATTAAAGCAGCTCGTTCACAGATGATCGATAGAAATTAAAAAAAGAAATTGTCCACTCTCCCTCGGTTAAATAATAGAACACTGTATCCTCGAAGCGGATGCTTGCGGTACCACGTGACACGTCTTGCAACATTTTCACCAGTTCAGGGTAGCGTAAATCAAGCCTCTGAAGTTAGCGCATGCACAAAGGGTGAATGTGATCAGCCACATGACGGCAAATGGAAATAGAAAATCAAATATAGGTTTTATAATTCTAAATATAGTTGCAATACCGTCTGTAACGGTATTGCCTGTGATGGGGAAACTACCCCACCCCCCTTTTTTAACACACGGATAGTTGCATTGGGTGATCATGCGTCTGTAGATAGGTATTGATAGACATAAGACACACATATAGTTGAACATCAAATTCTTAGTCAATGAACATCTGTGAACGAGCTGCTTTAAGACAGCTAGACGTCAAGACAGTTGGTCGTTTAGACAAGTGATCGTTAAATCAGGGGATCATTAAGACAGGTGGGTGTTAAGACAGACGGTCGTTATGACAAATGGTCTTTAAGACCGAGAATCGTTTAGACAGATAGTCGTTTAGACAGGGGATCGTTGAATCGGATGATCACTAAGACAAGTCGTCGTTAAGAAAAGTGGACATTGAGACAGGGAATCGTGAATGCAGGTGGTCGTTAAGACAGGTGATATTAATTTAGATTATCGTTGAGATAAACGGTCGTTAAGACACGGGGATCGTTAGGAAAGAGGGGGTTGTTTAGACAAATGGTTTTAAGACAAGTTGTCGTTAAGGTAGGTTTTAATTTTCCCCGCATTTCCCGATTGTTCCACGGATATGTTCATATTTTTTTTACAGATAAATTGTCTTAACATTTATTTCATACAGTGGTGCTATATTTACATAATGATGATAATATATCTATATTTATAAGTACAAAGGATCTGAACTAAGTGATAAACATATGTAATTATAGATAAGGTATGCTGGAAGTAGTCTTTCAAGAATGATCTTATACTTGTAGTATTTTACGTCTTGCCTTATACCACATACATTATTTCTGTACACATTTTGTGTTCTACTGAAGTATTTTTTGGACAAAAATTGTTATTTCTGATTTAATTTGAAAAGAAAGAACAAAACGTTTAAATCTGCTCGTAAATGTATATATGTATGATATATCGACTGTCTCCTTTCATTTGAACGAGTACAATCTTTTACATTTTTTAAAAAAATATTTTTGGACATATTAAATTTTTTTTTTTTTTAAAAAAAAATGATTTTTGATAAAACTCTGAAAGGTTATATATTGTTTTTATCTAAATTTCCTTTTAAAATGGGCTTTGTGACAGATACATAGTTTTATTAAATAATCTTTTTTCAGCAGTCTTTCAATATTCAGAAAACAACGAATATAAATTTGTCATGATTGAAAACACAAGCGCTGTTTTACAATTTTTAAATTGAATTAAACAGGAACTAAATTTTTATGTGATTCCAACAATTAATTTATGTTTCATTCACCTCAAAAGAAATTGCGATTTTCAAATTATATTCAGAATTGGAGTGGTTTTGCATTAAAAAGTAACCATAACATTCATTTTTTTTTACAAATCATTGTTATTACATTTCATTTTTTTTTTTTTTTTTTTTTTTTTTGTAATTTGGCTTGATGACGCCACCATAGCATGATTTATTTTCTCATGAAAATGATGAAACCATAGAATCTATGATTGGATACGCTTGTTATTGCTTGTTTTGTTGTGTATATTAAAAGAGCTATTACGTTTATTATTGTTGTTTTTAAATAAATAAACAAACAAACACAGTTGTTATGAATGCATGACCTGATGAAGAGGAAGTGCATTATATCCTTTGATGATTCATGCACAATGCCAATGTCTCAGGCAACCAGACCCGACGGCCGAATGGTTAAAGCGTCCGCTCCATAACTGAGAGGCCGTGGGTACGATAACCGATCATAGTATATAAAATTCATTACCAGAGTCGTAAGAATGGTACTGGATAGCTCTCTTGCTTGGCGTCCAGCATATAAGGGTATTCCAGGACTGGTTGGCCCGGTTTCAGGATAATGTGACTGGATGTGTATAATGCCACATGTCTACGGCGTGATACTGCAGTGTGGTAGCACTATATCTGTCTCCAAATGAATGAATAACGGTCGGTCTGGACATTAAACCAAACTAACTAACAAACAAACATAAAATCTCAAGTATCTTATAAAACTCTCTCTGGATGGAAGAAAACAATTTCTTAGCAACCTTTCAGCCTTGAATATCTGGCACAGTTTCTTGAAATACACAATTATGGCTGATAAAACCAATGTGCTTGCTTATTTTCACCATGCCGTCAATAAGGATGTCTCCGAGAACTAGATAAAACCAGGCAAAAAGTTTGACTGTAAAACTTTCATCATTTTGGGATCGGCTCCATTTAGAACTGCATATAATCTAAGCCCCGAACATCTTTTTATCGCCCTATTTCCCTAGGATTCAGAACTTCATTTTATTTATCAGAAACATCTGAAATGTATATTTCTTTGTGCAATACGTAAAAACCGAATGTATGTTTCACCATTATAACTATCTTTAAAGGGATAATTATTTCTTTTATTCTATACCCCCAAAATATTCCGTTTCTGGTCTCCCGACCTACCCTCTATTTTAACGACCAACTCTAAAGTATTTTTACCTTTCCGCTTTTAAAAAATCTTTATTTTTTAACCTTTCGTTTTATCAAAAAAATCCCTACCTACCTACCCCCCCCCCCCTTTTTTTTCTTGAGACCAGAAACGGAACTTTTTTGGCCTTACCAGGCTGTTTGGTTGGCCATTTCACGTACGTTCTTTATTAAGCTAGTCACCGTCTGTAATTTGATTCAAACAAAAATGTGGTAAAGGATGATTTAATAGTTTAAACTTATTTTATGTCGATTGGGAAAGAAGTTCTTAAAGCTTATACAAATCCCTCTCGAGGGTTTTTTGGTTGGACCAGTACTTTGCGCTACGGCATGAAAAATCGTTGTATCTGACGAGGTTTGAACCAGCAACCTTTGGATCCGCTGCTATGCATATCACTGCTTGACCACAGAGCTCCTCATAGACGAAAAATAAATCAGTTTACAATATACTAATATTTAAATACATACAGCAACTTTAAACCCGGATCATCAATAAAAATAATCTTACTTACATTAGAAATCAGTGAGTTTTGATAGAGATAAAACCTGTTTCTGCAAGCTTTTTTTTTTCTTTTAAACGTGCAAACGTGCATATATGTCTTTATGTCTTTTTTTTTAATTTTCTATTTGTTTTTACTAATATTTTAGAAAATTGATGATCTTATTTAAAGGCCCGTTAATTCTAAGATATTGTAATTATTTTACTACCAGAAATGCTTCGCAATGTTATAAGATTTCAAAGATACCTTAGAAGAACTTTAATAACCACATATCCAGTCTCATTTGACTTTGCATCATCACGTTTTTAGTATGCTGGATGGACGTTAAAATACTACATTGTATATTTGTTACATTTTTAAAATGGTGGATTTCCTTCGGTGGTCCGTCAGACTTCGGAAAGCTACATGACTGAAGTGTGAAAAGCATGCGTGCACGGAAAATTGGAGTAATAGCTAATATTGTCATGTATTAATGAAAACAAATTTGACATATTTGAAGTTGTGTGTATGGGGTGGGGGGACGTACTTCTAAAGTATCTAATTAATAAAAGAGCATTATGGTTGACATGTCTTGAGATATTTAAATTGAACAAAATCCCCAGACTTTGTAGATATACTATGTTTGATAAAAGATGTTTGTTATGTGACATAATAAACAAAACCATGCCATAGAAATAATATAATTCTGATTTCTTCAATAAAATATATTCTCTCTACGTGCATTCATTTTCATGATTTCCTTCCGTGTGTTGTCTGATAAGTCGTGATATATGTATTTATCAATGACAGGAAAAAGAAGAAACAAAACAAACAACAAAATAAAAAAGAAATGCATGCATTTCGTGGGCTTGGTGCAAATCTACTTTTTATATGCAGTTTCCATTGTTTTACACCGAGTCCTCGATTTACCCCTTAGAGGAATCTGTTCTCCTAATATTTGTTTGTAAATTTATTTATATGCCGACTGGAAAAAAGTTCTACTTTTAAATACTAATCCTTCTCGGCAGTTCCTGAGGTGGAATTTGGGGGAAAATGCAAAAATGAACACACGTACGTGTATTATGAAAGGGCATCTACGTAAATAATCGGTTGCTGTAACTTACACATGCTTTCTACTGAATATTTCATTTGTGTTATTAAGTTGTTTCTTCTCACTTCAAGTCTATTAATCAAAGTAGGTCGATAAATGGATATAACTGACAAATGCATTTATCTAATTAAAATGAGAAGTGTCTGCGTGCAAAGGGTATGCTTTCTACTGAATATTTCATTTGTGTTATTAAGTTGTTTCTTCTCACTTCTTATAAGTCTATGTATACAGCTTTACGTTGCATCAAAGTAGGTCGATAAATGGATATAGCTGACAAATGCATTTATCTAATTAAAATGAGAAGTGTCTGCGTGCAAAGGGTATGCTTTCTATTGAATATTTCATTTGTGTTATTGAGTTGTTTCTTCTCACTACTTATAAGTCTATGTATACAGCTTTAATGTGTATCTACGTAAGTTAGCAAATGACACTGTGTACGTTTGCAATGTATTTTATGCGTCACTTGTAAATCTAATGTCCTGTGGCTAGTCTCTTAGCAGTAAGCATTAAAACGAATGCAGTTAAACGAATGAATATTAACGGAAACCGGGGACCAGCAGCAATTGGTCGTACTAAAAAGCGCCATGTAGCCATCCATACGCCGTCCAGTGTTCTATAACTCCACCTGTTTTATTACAGGTCGTTTAGGTATGAAATTTCACCAGTAGCTTTATAATAACGTTTTTTTTTATCATATGTGCAAATTTCATTGATATGTATATATATATATATATATATATATATAGATATATATATATTTTTTTTTTTTTTGATGTTTAAATCAATTTTCAAATTTCACTTCAATACCTCACCGGTGGGGGACTTAACGCCATCCGTGGTTTAAAGACGCCACCCGTGTTATTTCAAGTCGTAATTGTACGAACTTCCATTTACTAAGTGATTAACCCTTTAACTCACAAAGATGTGTTTTGTCGCCTTGACAGGGACAGACAGTTCCTTCCAACCTACTACACAGTCTGGTTAGTATCTCTTCTGTTTTCTCATACTATTTTGTAGCTCAGATTTTACACACGGCAGAGAATTCGATTATGTCATAAACCATTTTATGTTCAATAAAACCATATACACCGAGTCATTTGCACATGATAATTTACTAATTCACGAAAAAAGTAATACGAAGAAAGTTTTTACCAAATCAGGCGCACATTTGTCCATACATTTTTAGAGACACCATATTTTAGAATGTAAACTGACGATTACTATTTTTCATATTTTTTTTTCAGTATTTTTGTGAAATCAAACATAATGAAAGAAAATGAAGATTATATCAAAACTTAGAGTCTTGAAGATAATGATTATATCAAAACTAAAAATATTGGAAGAAGATAATGATTATATCAAAACTTAAAATCTTGGAAGATAATGATTATATCAAAACTTTAAATCTTGGAAGAAGATAATGATTATATCAAAACTTAGAATTTTAGAAAAAGATAATGATTATATCAAAACTTAAAATCTTGGAAGAAGATAATGATTATATCAAAACTTAGAATTTTAGAAGAAGATAATGATTATATCAAAACTTAAAATCTTGGAAGAAGAAAATGATTATATCAAAACTTAGAATTTTAGAAGAAGATAATGATTATATCAAAACGAAGAATCTTGGAAGAAGATAATGATTATATCAAAAGTTAGAATCAAGATTCCAAAGTATTGATTAATTATGATTGATGAAGAAGGGACTTAATCTCTTTTGAGTACAAGCACATAGCTCTCGAGACATTCATGAAACAAAACCTGACTACCTAAGTGTTCGAACCCACAACCTTTTCATTCGGTAATCCGATTGAAAATATTGTGACTTTATACCAATTATCTTTTGCGTAAATTCGTGGTTAAGATCAAGCTATCTCCTAATGATAAAATACTGTCGTTGGAACGTTAAACAAATGAGAGCGGATGTGTGTGTGGGGGGGGGGGGGATGTGTAGCTAACATTGTGAGGTAGAAATCATGTACATTGGTTTGTATTTTTCGGTGTCAGGGTAAGGGTTTGGGTTAGGAATAAAGTTCCTTTTTTTGTATGTAGCTTTTATGTTTGTTTCGGTTTTGGGGCTGAAATAATGGTTAGTGTCAATGTTGAATTACATACCGAGGTATACCTAGGAAAATGTACCTCGCTATGACAACATTCATACATACAGATCGAGGTACACACAGCAATAGTGAGGTATAAGTCACACATGGGATACCACGCTAAGATAGTGGTGTGTCTGTGTGTGAGAGAAAGCGTGCGGTATGTTAGAGAGCGCGGTGAGTTTGAGAGTGTTGTGTGTGAGAGTGAGCGTAGTGTGTTAGAGAGTGTTGTGTGTGAGAATAAGCGTGGTTTGTTAAAGAGTGTGGTGTGTGAGAGGGAGCGTGGTGTGTTAAAAAGATTGGTGTGTGAGAGGGATAGTGGTGTGTTAGAAAGAGTGGGGTGTGAAAGTGAGCGTGTGTGTAAGAGAATGTGGTGTGTTGTCGTGAGCGTGGAATTTTACGGAGTGTGATGTGAGAGTGAGTGTGGTGTATTAGAAAGTGTGATGTGTGAGAGTGAGCGTGGTGTGTTAGAGAGTGTGGTGTGTGAGAGTGAGTGTGGTGTGTTAGAGAGAGTGGTGTGTGAGAGTGAGTGTAGTGTGTGGAGCGTGCAGTGTGTGAGAGTGTGCTTGGCGTGTTAGGGAGTGTTTGAGTGGAGGTGGGGGGTGGTTTTGTGAGAGTAAGCTTCGTTTCTATGAGTGGCTGTGTGACAAAATAGTGGATTTGTAAATGATGTAAATGAATGTTGTTAGGAGGCAGAGGTAACGGGCGAGTGAGTGCAAGGTGGTATTCGTGTGAGAGTGAATGAGTTTTTTGAGAGAGATAGAGAGGATATAAGATAGAGAGATGATAACGGTGTGCGAGTGAAAGCGATGTTGAGAGGGTCAAAGAATTAAGACTGGTTTGAAAGAGAGAAATATTGCCCCTGGTCGTGGATGATATATTTCAGAGGCATACAGATGTTTTAACGTTATTAACGTCAAAGTACATTATTTTCATAATGGTATTTTCTGTTATCATTTCCTATATTTAAGCTCAGAATTGAAATCACAGCTTATGATGATGCCTGGAAGCCACTGCTTTCATATTATATGAATTTATACGTGTTGTTTTAGCACACTTTTTCAGCACGTTTTCAGAGCTTTAATACGTTTCACTCTGGCTACGGTATTCTATATATCTGCAAGCCATCAATTACAAATCAAACTACCGATATTAATGGACAGCGGTAGTAATCCAAATAAGCAAACTAACAAAGAAATTATTTTGTAGAAATCTCAGCCTGATATTATCAAGGATTTTAAAAACGCCAAACCTTGGGCAAAGGTCGAATATATTATTTCGTGTTTTTTTGTTTTTTTTTTTGTTTTTTTTTTCTCCTAACTGTTGTAAAAAAAATGTGATGTGGCATATTTGAGCGATAGAATGGTGTATGTTGTAGGCCCTACTTTCATTCATCACTAAAGAAGGAGAGGCCAAACCATTATTAAAAGTATTATTATAGTCGTATTAAATTAGTACCAGATGTACCCTTGCCTGGCACTCGGCAAAATGGTGTTGCCTATAGGAACTCGTAGTACTCAATACTTATCCTACCCGGGAACTTGTCTCCCATGTGTCGGTGCAATATACCGGGCGCGTAAAAGAACCAAGGTGTATTTTCGCAAAATGAGGGTATCACACTCGGACTCCGTTGTATATAACCACCGTCTCTTCCGATGCTGTCTCATCAACAAATAACAGGACCCACTCATGGGTTATTCTTGTCCGCAAAGTCTAAAATATGGCAACAGAAGAAGTGTTTCAGTCCAAAAATCATAGCGTGAAATACATGTATCGAAAATTTATACACGTTCATGAGTATATTTGTTTCTTTTTTTTTTTTAAAGTTTAGTACTTTTAAATTAAAATTTATTTATTTTACATCGATTACGAAACAAGTTATCACAACTGAAATTTATCACACACGATGGCTCTGGTGGCGGCGTAGGTTCTCATTATTGTAGGAGGAAACCGGAGAGAAAACCTACGTGTCTGGATTGGCGACCACTGTACCCTCTCACGTACGTGACCAGAAATCGAACCAGGTACGCATTGGTGAGAAGCGAGGCGCGTTACCACTACGCTATCCAGTTACCCATCCAGGTACTTTTAAGTTTAAGACAGTCTACAGAAAATTTTAAACATCCAAGGTGCCATTTCTTGAGTACTTATTCAAAATTATTTCCTACTCAAGTGTGTGTAGGGGGATACTTTAGGATAATTGTTGGTTTTAGTAGAATATCATTTTTAATTCATCGGGTGAGGAGGAAAATAATTATTTTCACTCGTAAATATTGATCTTCTTCCTTACTCAATGAATTAAAAATGATTTTCTACTGAAACCAACAATTTGTCTTTTTATTCAATGCTTTCTCCCATTAAGTTCATAAAGTCCCGTAGCAAAACAGTGAAAATCATAAAATTGGCGATAGAGAGAGAGAGAGAGAGAGAGAGAGAGAGAGAGAGATTGCTTCAGATCATTTCAATAAAAATCCCTTAAAAAAAATATCACATTGTGCTGTGCTCTGAAACGTCTTGAAAAACTTTAGATTAAAATTAACACGTTGTGCTCTGAAACGTCTTGAAATATTTTAGATTGAAATAGAACTGTGTGCTCTGGATCGTCTTGTAATATTTTAGATTGAAATGGCACTGTGTGCTCTGGATCGTCTTGTAATATTTTAGATTGAAATTCGCTTGATATGATTAATAATATATTAAACGCATATGTATCGGACTTTAAGTCTTCAACCTCAGACGCCTGTAACACTATATATATATGTATATATATATATATATATATATACTTTGCAAAAATACATGATCAAAACAAAGGAAGACGACGTGATTAAAACAGACACAATGAGTACAGAAATATTAGGAAATATAGTTCTAGTATTGTCATGACAGAGACTGTTTTTGTAATCTTTGCTTTTTTATTTTTGACACAAATTTGATTTTCAGCACCTTTTCTTTAATTTTGTATACATGTGTTGAAGAATTATGTTCAGTTACTTCGGATTTTCAAAGTAGAGCATTGGATGCTTGAAAGGTGGGAAGTATTTTGATGAGTGACTGACGTCAGACGTAAGGTAAGATCTCAAATACCATTAAAACAGTACGTTTTGTTGCTCCCTTTGATACCGCAAAGTTATGGTCACATAGAAAACAAATAAACATTTTCTTTCGTTTATCTTTTAATTTAATACTTTCATTTCGTATTTGTTCTATATATCTAAAATATGACCCAACTCTCATCAAAGTTTCAAATAAAGATACATGTATAATTATGTATAATTATGCCTTTTGAATAAATACCAAAAGAAGTTCAAAATGTTTTGACATTGAGATGTTCAGCATTACACAAAATACATTTTCTAGATAAGCACATTTTCTTCAGCCATTTACTGTTAGTAAAGAAAAATAAACTAAAAATAATATTTCAACGTTCAAACCTCACTTTTAAAGTAGACTATCACAGAGTCTTTTTGTAAATGAAAATTAAAGGAAAATAGGTCACTGTGTAAAGCTAGTCAGTAATATCAACTTTATTAAAAATATAGTCATATCACGGATTTTCGACAAGACCTTCTAATCGTTCATAACAACCATGTCTAAGCGTTGCTACTGATGAAATTATATTTTTAGGCTAATATAAAGTCCTTGACATCCGACACAGGAAATGAAGAAAACAGTGTATTTTGTCATCTTCAAATTTCTGGAAAATTGGCGCTTTTATTGCCGTATTTAATCAAAATTTAAAAAAAATGAAATATTTGCAAACTATTACTCGGGTATTAAAATTACACTTGCTTAATCAATACACTTCCCCAAAAATAATAATGTTGTATATGTTTACCAGGCATCAACGTTTTAAATAACAGTTTAAGGAATGCCTTAAAATCTACCTTAATGATGGCTTCAATACACGAGAAGTGACTGATCAGGTATCCCCTAAAGCTTTCATTTCCCACTCAAGGACTCTCACCTACTTAGTCACCTAGGCACAGTGGTAGTCTAAAAGTTTAATATTTACAACCCAGATTCTCGAAAAATGTTATTATATATTTCCTTAAAAACATAAACATCTTTTACGCTTAAGATTTGTTTGACAAGAGGAAACTGAAATAAAGATGGAATAACTAATGATATAAATTAGAGAATATTTAATGACCTAAATCAGTGGAATATCTAAATAAAAAATAAGCCCATTTTAAAATAAATGCAATTGCTTACACAAACCATAAATTATGTTTATCACCTTGTGCCTTGAACGTATATTCCCAAACTAACCTTTAACACGTGTTAAACACCAAATACCTCAACAAAACCTAAAGAAAATGTAAAAATTTCCTAAAAAAATCCATCACGAATACTATAAACGGAACTCACAACGGAAAAAAAGAAACTAATATTTTGGATTGTTTCCCTTTAATTTCATGTCAATATATTTATCTAATGCAGGTGTTGCTAGGCTTTGAGATCGCTTGTTGTATCCCCCGTTACTGGAGCAGTACTCTTGCATCTCGAACAAGGAACACTGGTGAATGCAACACTCACAGACTATACTCCGTGTATGCAAAGACTTCTTCACTAAAAAGGAAACTGCGTCTCGTTTTTGAATGAAATCCTTTGTATTTATTTGTAGGTCTAGGTCGGCGAAATTTTTGTCCAGGTCTTCTTCGGGGTCAAAATGGCGCTGGTCTGGAAAAGAAAATGTATTAATGCAATCCATTCATCATTAAATTATAGTCATGGTCATTAAAATGCTTAACAGACTTCAGTGCAGATACAAGCATCCATTGACTTGGAGTTATGGGCCTTTTACTCAAAGTCTATAAAGGTTTCGCTTGCTCCGCCCCTTCTTAATGTTTAAAATTTCACTTTATATGTTCTATTCATTACTTAAAATTTATGAAGAAATTAAATTCTTCTTCAGACAAAGTCGTTTGTGAAAGCTTAAAATAATGTTATATACAACAGTGCATAATGAATAGCACTATAACTGTCTCATGTAGATAAAAGTCCCCAAAATGTCTGAAAATAGTGTCGTTTAACTTATTTTTTTACTATATAATTAAGTCCCAGTTGTATTATCGGTTAAATTTATCATTATTAATTGAAAAATAAAGTGCTGAGTAGGTTTACTACAACATGGGACTCAGTGGCCGAGAGGGTATAGCGTCCACCCGGTAATCGAATCATGTGTTCAAACTCCGTCGCGGTATAACTCGTTAATATGGTACTTAGAGTAATTCCGATTCTTTTTCGCTCAGAATATAAGGGTAATCAAATGTACTTGGATAGTCAGGTGTAAGGTTAATGTGACTAGGCATAATACTCAGTGTAGCAATACCACGTGACCGTGACGTCACTAAAGGAAAAAACAAAAAACAAAAAACAAAAAAACAAGGCAAAACGTGCAACTACGTAAAATCTTATAAAAAAAATAAAATATAAAAAAAATCGGCTCAGCTGCTGATGGATTTCCTATATTTCCTGGAAAGCTTATACCGATACATGTCACATAGATCGATGAAGATGAAATGAAAAACGAGTGATATTCTATTTTCAAGCGGAGCCAATGTTGATATTTTTTTCTTGGTTTTGATGTCTTTAGTTACGTCACGGTTACGTGGTATCGCTACACTGATACTGCAGCGATTATAGAATTTCACACACTTAAATACACACACGATCTACCGGTTCCGGAATCGGAATCGGAAGGTCATTGGTTCGATCCCCGGCCGCAACATACCAAATACGTAAAAATGGTCGGTTGGCCCGGTGTCAGGATAATGTAACCGGGTGTGGTATCATGTCACATGGCTATGGCGTGATACTACAGTTTGGCAGCACTTTATTTGTTGCAAGCAGACAAAGTTCCAAATAACTGAAATACTTTCGTCGGGATCTTAAACTCAATAAACAATGATTACTTACCGATTTGAGGTGGGTTGTTGCGTTTCTTAAAAGCGAGTCCCCTGCATACTAAAGACAGGATTTCTGTCAGCTCGTTTCCGCAGATGCCTTCACGTCGCACTCGTTCGGTTCCGGGAGTACACACTCTCTCCCAGCCACAGAAAACGGGAACCAAGAGCATACATGTTACGCAAAAAAACTGCGATAATTCGTTGACGCCTTTTGTCATCGTCGAAACGAACTGAAAGAAAAAAGGGAGATAATAGTTGTGGTGTGTCTTCCGCCGTTTGTAATATGTTCCCACATACACTAATCATTTATTTATGCAGGATTCAAATTATTCATTTATGTTGGATTCGAATCATTTATTTATTCGAGATTCAAATCATTTATTTATGTAAGATTCTTAATTAGGGTCAAATGAGCTTAATGGATACAATCAATTGAGGGATACATCATGTAAATTTCGCGTTTTCAAGAATCCACAGAATTAAGTCGCTGTAAAGCATACAGCTGTATGCTTTTGCTACTGACCCAATTTTTCACGGAATTTCAACCAACCAGAAATCTATTTTAAGCGCTCCTGCTTAAAGGCAGTGTTCCCAATGGCTAATTTTTTGCTTTTCACAATTAAAACTGGACATGAAAATTAAATTGGGTGAAAGACATTTCCTATTACGAAATTATGCATTAAAATGTCAAACTCTTAAGCGAGTACTGGTTGTGGGATTAAGACTTAGATTTAAATCATACACATATGGTCATTATATAAGAGATGTTCTATATCTTGTTCACATTTAGAATAAAATGTCACTTGCATTTAATATGTATTTGCTTTGCTATTGTTTTATTTTTGTGCAAGAATTCCAGGAAACGTGTTTACTGCGATCGGATACCCATGTAATATATATCACAAGCACTTATAAACAAATGTAGACTAACGGAATATTTATCACAAGCACTCAACAATAAATGTATAGTAACGGAATATTTATCAAAAGCGTTAAATTTCAAATGTAGAATAACGGAAAATTTATCACAAGCGCTCAATACAAACTGTAGGATGATAGAATATTTGTTAGAAGTGCTTATTTATCACGAGCGCTCAACACCAAATGTAAAATGACAGAATTAAATGAAAAAATGCGCAGCCTCACCTGTTACATGTAAGCATGTATAAGAAAGCCACCGAATGATAGAATATTGGAATGACAGACATAGGTAATGCTAAATGCTCCATTCACTTTGTTATTATTTAAGCATTCCATTTAAGCATTGGTTGGCCCTGGGTCAGGATGATGTAACTAGGTGTGGTATCATGCCATATGTGATACAGCTGCACCCCTATAACTGTCTCAGATATAAACGTAGTTTCTAAATGACAGAAATACTGTCGGCGGGACGTTAAACACAATAAAAATAAACAATAAAACCAATGCATACAGTCTAACGAGGTGACACAATGGAGGGAAACTTCTAACCTATATGGTATGTTAAATATTAACTAAATGGTCGATTATATAATAGGGTATATCATTTATGGATCAGTTATTTGTAATTATCGGAAATAAAATAATGATGAACATAAATAGCAATAAATTTCATTTTTTTTAACGACAGGGTCTTGATCCCCGCCTGCACTGGAATTTATTTGGTATTTCAGATCCAAGATTATTTTCAAGACTGCCACAGAACGGTTCCGTCAAGTAAAGCGACGTACTTCAGAAATAAACAACGTCGATCCATATTGATATATAATACAAAGAACGGGATTTAAACGGAAGATAAATGCATATTTGATTATGTAATGTTTGCCATTGACGGAAGACAGACAACAAACAAAGCTAAATAATCGCTAACAAATCTTGAAATATCGCAGGATATAAGACTGAAATACTGCCGTGACGGTAAACTCCAGCACAAATACTGTTGTCATTTACAACCATCTTCCAATTTTCAAGGTTTTATATTTTTTTTTCAATTTTGAGTTGTTTAGTCTTGATATGAAACACGGCTCAAAATGTTTATTATGAATATTCTTGTAACTGAATAAATGCGAAAAGAGCATTCCTTCATCGAGGCCTCTTTTGGTGTTCCCCTAAGATATAGAGGAAGACGTCAACAGCAGTCATAACTACCATGAAAACGTGAGCATATTAATCCCCAATATGGTTCTTCCTAGTACCGGACTGATTAATCAGTTCGTCGATAAATCGTTGAGGATTATCGCGCTGATTAATCGTCGACGATGATTTCTTACTGATCAACCAATAATGTAATTAATGTTTTCATACAGAGCAGCGGTTTGTGGTTGGTACATGTAATAACGAAGCTGTAAGCTTATTTTTTTTATTTTTTTATTGAATAGTTCGACACAGTCACTGTGTTTTAGTCTACAAAGCTACAGTCATATTATGAATATTACTAATAGTTCAATTTATAACAAAGACATTCACATTTTATTGTTATGTTTTGGTATTTATTATAAAATACATAACTTTATTACTATTAGTACAGTTAGTATATGAAATAACAGCTTGTTTGAAAGTACATGTATAAGTATCAAAGTCATTGTTTTATCATTAATCGTTCAGAGAGACGGGTTGATTAATGGACGATTTTTTCGGATTGATTCCCAACACTAGTTCTTCTACGTTGACACCATACAGCTTCTGTATCTCCCCTTGCTTACAATAGGAAATGGTTTGACATCCATTTGATTCTAATCAAAATATTTGTCAAATCATGAGTTCGAATGATAAAATCATTTTGCGCAAAATCCATGACCACTGTATCCATAGTAGTTGTTGTAACACATTGAAAAATGACTGACATATTTATCCATTTTAATTTACGTCATAAACGTATCGGTCGACTCTCTTCTGCTTTACTTTAGTGTCCTTATTAATAGACTGAGAGAGAGAGAGAGAGAGAGAGAGAGAGAGAGAGAGCACGATCCAATGCACTGGGTATATGTTATATCAGTATATGCATCTGTGGATTATGAAAAATAAATAAAAATCTTGACAACCTTATCATTTACAGATCATTTAAAGATTATATAAGAACTTATATTTGTCAAAGATATGTAGATGTACAAGACTTAATAAAATTCCTGTTCAGTTATACATTTTGAAGGCTGGAATTCTCTAAGGAAACTCGGAATGATCAAGTAATTGCATTTGAAAAGAGTATTAAATAAACCAGGTGGTGCTCAGACATCTAATGAAACACTAATTTTCTAACTGAAGCATTGTATCAATTTATGTATAAAGGTACAGTCGGAATCTACAACAATCCTGTTGGGAATTTAGCTCACTGGAAATCTATAATTATGGAAGAACCTTGAGACTAGCCAACGTAAGTAAATGAAGATATAGATTCTTTCATCTACGGTCTTAAATATACTTTGCTTGTTGATTAGTTACTTTGTATATTTAATGAAAGTACATATGTGTTAGATTCAAGTTAAATCACATAAATAATTAGAGAAATTAGATCGTGAACAGAAATAACTTTGCTTCGTTATTCTTTAACACAAATTAGTCTAATGGTTTCATATTAAGAAACCTTTCATTATTAACTATTAACCCACAGATATATGTGCCTGACGCATTTACAAACGGGGGGGGGGGGGGGGGGGGTAGGGTCCATTTTTTGCTTATACAATGGTGTAGCTCAGGGCTTACACAGTCTGAATGACAAAGGAGAATTCATTGTTTAATGTTTTATCAAGTACGTGTAGTTCAATAAATTCATATTATATATATTATAAATTAATATTCATCAATTTGTGAATATAGGTAAAATCAATGCGGAAAGAGTCAAAACTAGAGAGGAATGTATATTTGTATGTAATTTAAAAAAAAAAATGGATAATTATAAATATAGTATTATGATAAAAAAATGTGCAATAACATGTGTTTGGCTATGTTGTTTTTTTGAGGATGAATGACATTAACACACAAAACTATTTCTCCTTTTAACATGCGCTTTTCGGATAATTCATTAACTATTTTCACTTTGCTTAAGATACGAGTGCTCATTCATGAATAAAACATTTGGAGCTTTGTGGGAACGCACTCTGGGGTCAAACGTACTATGGTCAGAATTGGACCCCAAAGTGTTACATTACTACATCCGATACTACACATTGTCAGCAGGTTTGAAGAGGGTCTGATAAAAAAACTCTTTGAATAGTAGTTCAGACACTGGTAATTAAATGGCCATAACCATGATGTGCCTGGGGCGATTCGACTGGAAATAAAACTTGGCTGAGATATTATGCCCATATACATTGTAGAAGATCGGATTAAAACTGTTTGAGTAGGAGTCCAGACAGTTTACTTGACACCGCTATTAAATGTATATTTTCAACAATCAAGGGCCATAATCCGAGAGTGCCTGGGGCGATTTGGCTGGAAATCGAGCTTGTTTTGTACGGGCGTATAAAAAGTGCAAAATATACTTCCTTGTGAATTCCAAGTATTTTAAGGAGAAGTAAAATTTCCATCAAATGCAACACACATCTACAATGCATATACGCTCATGTCACTGTAAAAACTATTGTTTTTTACAGAAAAGTTCCATACGCGTATTATCAAGGGTTCTATCGTTATGGGATTTATATGTTACGCAATAACAACAAGAACAGATATCGTGAGACATTTTAAAAGCCCTGTGATGGCGTTTATCGACTGCGCATCTGCTAACTGCAAATCCGATCCATATTTTAAGGTAGCCTTTTACGAGATATACTGAGATGTGAACGAGTCGATATTTAAAATTCCTTTTATGGCATTTGACTTTTCATTTGCAGTTTACGCGAACATTTACATTTACGCGTAATTAAACAACAACAAACAAACAACATTTCCTAATCATCTCATTAGTAATTCAATGGAAATGACGCGTTTGTCCTCTCCCCGAAGCTACTTGTATAATAAGTAAACTTTGTATTTGAAATTGCAAACGTCCTTTTTGAATTAGCACTGTTATCTGTTTCTACGTACTCATTCACTCATTCACTTACGGCAATATCTGATATTTAGCTAACTAGCTGTATAGTCGATTGTCCATGGGAAACTAACAGCCGTTTGTTTTTTCAGAATTGGTTGAACAAACTAATACTTATCAATTTAAATAAACGTATCCGATTTCCTATATTACTGAATGAATATACTTGCTGGTTAACACGTTCATTAACGGCATTCAAGATGAGAAAACGATAACAGAGCAAAAGCTCAAATCAAGCTAATTGTATGGATATATGCATGAATTGCTATATCGGGAAATCTAACCGGAAGTTAAAAATATAAATAATTGGCTGTTTCTGTTAATTGTATGTAATCAAATGAACATCTAGTGCAAATATTCAATTATAAAGAATACTGTTTCACAATGTATGATTTGTTTAAGCCCATGTATAATGATTTGCCATATATTATTTACAGTCAAACCTGTCTTAAGCGGCCAATCAAGGGATAAGAGAAAGTGATCTCTTAACATAGGTGGACGCTAAATTAAGGTTAAACATATAACATAATGCTAGTTTAGTTACATCAAAACCGCTCGCTAAGTGCAGGTTGACCGCCTAATACAGGTGGCCACTTATACAAGTTCAACTGCATATACCTGTTTTTTTTTTACAATATAAAAAGGAAATACCACAATTACTCCAAACTATTATTATTAGAATTAAATGATTTTGGTATTAGAACCAAAAATTAAAGTTTTTTAACCTTAATTAATTTAAAATGAACTTAACGAGAATAGAGTATGTTGAAAATAAGAATGCCTAAATTGGATTTCAAGCAGCTAAAATGCAACGAAAAAAATATAAATGCGATGAGCATTTAATTTATGACTATAAGTCATTTGATGTAATAGCGACTTAACTTCGGTTGATGAGGACTGACTTAAAGTCAATGGAAAATACATGTATTTATATGTGTCTTTGTCTAGGTGTAAAATTCAAAGATACTCTGTATCACAGTATGATTTAAAGTCTTAAGGTGAAGGCTGATTAAAAGTCAATGGTATTTAATTAGTTTCAAGCTGGTAAGACTATTTCTAATTAAAAGTCGATGCAACATGTCTCTCACTATGTGACTTAATATCTGGTTTATGTTTCTCTTGTTGTGCGGTAACCAGATTGTTGAGGCGTACCCGAGAATTGGGGGGACACATGTAACAGTCTTTCATTGTACATGTATTATAATATCACGTGATTTTAGTGTTAAATAATGAGTTTTGAGTCCTCTTTGAAACTTAAAAATGTTTTGCAGTCCATAATACCAGAGGGAAGAGCGTTCCATAACCTTGCAGTTGTTGTCTGGAAGCTTCTTTCAACATGTTGTGCTGTTCGACTTTTTGGCACCACACGCGTTAAAGAGTTGTTTTGTGATCTAAGTTCCTAGATGACGTATATATTTTTAGCATGTTCCACAACATAAGTTGGTACTTGGTCTTGTAAGTATGTGTAAAAATCTTGAATTCTATCCTGCACTGTACTGGAAACTCATGGAGTCAACGTAACAAAGGAGTAATATGGTCATATCTCGATGTTTAGAAATGATTGAATTGCCGTATTTTGCACATTTTGTAGTTTGTTCATTGACAGTTTTAGTACCCAATATAACAGAACGTTAATATAACCCAAACGTGATGTAACGAGAGAGTTAACAAGATATTTGGTTACATTCATTGTAAGATATTGTCTGATGTGACTTATTTGCCGTAAATTCGCATATGTATTTCTACATACGCTGTTGACCTATTTTTCCGTACATTTACATGAAAGAACTCTGGGTTTAAGTCAATGGATGTATGAAAATAATTTTGGATTTAAGGTCATGGAATATGTTTCGCCATGTATGACAAAAATTCTGGGATTAAGCCCATGGATCATGTTTGCCCATAAATGGCAAAAACTCTTGTTCTGAGACCATAATCTCATTAAATCTCATTATCCTTGTTTCCTTGACCATTGCCCTCGTTTAACGTGCAAACATACCGTTTCGGTACAAATATAAGAGTGTTGTGCTCGATATGCACTGTAAAATGGGTTATGTGTTCTCGTATGTACAATAAGATATGTCTGTGTTCTCGAATATGCGAAAGAAATATGAGTTAAAAGGTGTATGCTACAGTTATTTTCCAATACATTTCTGATTTTCACATATGTAATATAAAAGATTGCACTGCATACAAAAATGTAAAAAAAGATATGTCACCGTACACATTTTTATGCTACGTTTGGATACCAGTTTCTTGGTAACCTTTTTTAATAGATAGCTGAAATAAACATTTTTCGTTAAAAGGAAAAAAGAAGGAAAAAAACAAAAACAAAAGAGAAACAATTACTAATAGTTAATTCATGATAATTAAAAGTTCTTCGTTTTTACAGAAATAATAATAAATTAAATAATAATACTAATAATTATAATAATAATAATTATAATAATAATAATAATAATAAAACAAAGCATCTTTGGAAAAGGGAGAAAAAATAGTTTCATTTTCTTTAATGGTTGCTTGATCAAAACGATGAAAAATAAATATAGGTACCAAATTCATTTTTGAGCTACTGAGCTGTTTCTATGTAACTGTGTAATGCTAAACAAGAAAACAAAGTTTAAAATCTATTAAACTTACTTAATTCTAAACATACTCAATTCATTTCAAAGCAATAAATGATTTGAAAAGGAAATAATATAAATACAATCAGATGTCCAACCCTTTAGGCATGGTTTTGTTGACATTGTGACTGCTTTCATCCATACATTTGGAGTATCCGAAATATGTTACATTTAATATATCCGAAACATAGCGATTGTAAACTGTTACATACACCCTTATGTGAAATATAATACACGTATATGAAATAATATATGACTAAGTATTACTTAGTTCTTAGTATTGTTGGTGAAACCTGAGCCATGGTGTATTGACACCTTAATGTAGGTTGCATACTAAACGTACCTCAGAACATTAATGTGAAACACCAGCGTTGGATTAACGCAATACGGCATTCATTCATGGTTTATACACATCTATTGATGGTTCCATCATGTCATTTACTAAGCTCTTGATCAGGCTGAATGATCTGCAGATCGGATCATTTATATGCCAATGTCCAGCTAGAGTAATTGATCTGCTAATACAGAATTAAGGTCATTTTCCAGATAGATAAAGTCTTCATTATCGTATAACCTTGATGAAACGTTCATGAAGCCGACTTATAGGACATGTGTTTCACGGATACGTCATAGAGAGAGAGAGAGATTACCGTCATGACCAGGTCATTTCTAGCGATTATATACATGTATAATATTATAAAAAATAAGATATTTACGTCATAATTTTTACTCACCAAACATCAATCAAAAATAAATATAAACCGGCCAAATTAAATGTGATAAGAAAAGTCAATGCCCATTATGTTTCATAATGATTAAATTTTCATAAGTAAAACAAAATATAAAACAGAATTGACATATTGTAGACTGACACATACGGTATATAATGTACAAATATCTTATGTTAAATAATAGTTAAACGCATTGGAAAGGTATAATACTATTGAATTGGCTAGTATTCCCGAGGACGGTCTGTAATTTGAAATAATTTGAATTTGAAAATCTGTCGTCGAATCACAATTTGTTTATCTGCTACGTCATTAATTTAAGTACTTGTGATTCATTAACGGAGACATGAGGAAGGTATGACGGATAACGTCAGAAAATTGACGAACATATGCGGAATATGTAAACTATTTTTTATTTAAACAATAGAATGAGTTAAGTAAAAGATTCTTTCTTATTCATGCATTATACAGATTGCATCTCGTAACAAACTTTCGTATAAACACTGCTTTTGGAGAAAAAAATGGGCCTTTAAATATGATTGAATTTGTTGTTACTATAATTAGTTTTAATATAATATTCAATTTTCTTGAAAATATCTTCCAAATTCCAAAAGGTTAATTGAATAAAAACAACATGTCGTCATGTTTAACCGTAATTGCTTCTAAGTGCCCGGATCATATTGATGAGCACGTGTTCAACAATGGATCGTCTGTGCTTGAAGGCATTAGCAAATCAAAACGAACATGGTTGATTGTGTTTCTTTAGTTCTATTTTAGCATACCTTTTAAATATAACTTAGAAATGAAATGAAATGGCGAAGTTGGTCCCGAAAGGGATATTATTCAAAGACAAAAGCATATCATTGCAGAAGCTAATCTTCACCAAACCGTGAATGTTAAACTGTATGATTCATGAAATAAGAAATGCGAAAAAGCCAAATTTCATTATGCACAAATATAATGCTCAGTCAAAAAGTTAAGTGTGCATAAGCATTAGACAACCATGTATGAAAAACCATAATATAGCAAATTTAGTTAAACGATGGTTTGTATTGGTACAACTGATTGGTATTATTGTTCTTATTATATGCTGAAAATTTGACAAACAATGGTAAACTAGTTACGAAATTCCATGATAAAGAGTCGTGCACACTTTTTGCTTTTTGAATGAGTTTACAAGGGAAAAGGGAAGTTATTGCCTCGTCATAAAGTAGGTAAAATGTACTTATATAATTATTGCGTACTAAATTTATAAAATGTATTCTTACAAAAATAATATTCTAAATGCATTATAAGAGTCTTACATATTTCGGAATCGTGTTAAAATGTGTATCTGTGGAGTTATAATGGACACTGTCCCTTTTCAATTTACATCTGAATAGATAAAATTTATCAAATATTTCAGCCATATAACAACATCCAGTTAATTACAGGTTGAGGAAGATCGCTAGTAGATAGAGGCACCTGGTTAGAACCATCGAACTATGCAAGCTACCTGGAAGGCTTCCTCACATGTAATATCCGAGAGAATAAATTCTTAACTGAAATCATTGAAATAGAGGATCCTTATTCAATTTGCTCACACTTTTGTTGCTGTGTTCAAAGTGATTAGATGTACCTTTTTTATTTCACGTTTCCGCCTTTCAAGGGCAACAACTGCTTCTCAGACTTATAAATGATCAGCTACGGCATCGGTACATAAGTACGACGCCGTTTTCATGGGATATGAAAATTTATATTGTTGGCATACGTTTTTATTTCACGAGACATTACGAGGCATTCGTGTGGAAGAAAGTTTTATCTTATTCCATAAATTTCACTAAACACGCTTCAGTACATACATTATGCGACATAAATATCTCTAGCCTCCTATATAAATAATCCTTCTGCGACCAAGTGTTGACAGCAATCACGTGAGCCCAATCGAGCTTTATGTTTGAATTAAAACAGATGTTTATTGAATATTTCTGCATCCCTATTAATGACTTTCTTGTCCAGCAAATTCTACAAACAATATCGATTATACTACATTTATTATATTTGCTTATAACACATTACCTTCTTTAATGTCTGAATTCTCATCCCCTAACAACAATGAGTAAATCAAGTCATTATTTTTACTACAATAATTTACAAAAAAAATTTTTTTTTTTCCCATTAAGCAATCTTAAATTACATTTCTCTTCATTGTCAGCAATCTTCAAATTACACTTCCCTTCATCGTAAGCAATTTTCAAATTTCACGTCCCTTCATCGTAAGCAGTTAAATGTTAGCAATCTTCAAATTATATTTGCTTCATTGTTAGCAATCATCAATTCATGTTTTCTTTTTATTGAAAGCAATCGGCAAGTCATTTTTTCTTCTTTTAATGCATTCATGTTTCGAATTCATGGAATTTGAAAAGTTCTCCTTTTTGGGTTTGGTCTGTATAATCATGTCTGATTATATTTCTTTTCATATCTTTTTTTTTTCTGATATAATTCCATTAAACAATAAAACATGTTGCAATTTTTATTTTTATAGTTTCATTTGGTAAGGGGAACCCTAGAAAAGATTAATTTGAAAGGGATGAACCTTTTTATAACGAACGGATTTTTAGCATTTTGTGCATTGCATACGCTGCTAAAATGCTATGATTACTTTATACTCATTTTACATATGTTTTGGATAATAATACACCCATATGTTCATAAATAACATCAGATCTTATTGGTAAAGTTGTACCAATATATACCAGTGATAGTCTTGCTTGCACATATTTCTTTATTATCCCCTTCGTTTATATCAATTATGTTAGGACTTTCGTCGGTCTTAATCAAATTGTTGTTTTGTTAAGGCCATTGTCTAGACCTGTTTATCAATTTACGAAAAGCAAGCAAGATCTGGTCAGGATTTCCCTTTTATTTATGAAGAAGTATATTATAAGAGTCAGTGAACTATCTACCAAATGAGTGAACCAGAACTTTAAAAGTTTAAGATTCTATTTTTAAACAGTCATTATATTTGCTTAAAATGAAGTACGTGTACTACTAAAACCATATACTGTTTTCCATCTGCATATTTGGATTAGATAAAAAATACACTTTAACTATTAGTTGTCTCATTTCGGTGGGATATATTATTTACACTGTTTGTATCAGAGAAACACCTCCAAGAAGTTCAAGATTGAGGACCCCTTGAATCCTGGTTTAAGCAACCAAGTTGGTATCGTTCCAATGCGGTAAATGTTGGTATTTCTTTATTCTATGTAACGTTCTGTCTCCTGTTTTATTCCCCATTTACATCCTTTCTCGTGTTTCTCATAGGACCTGTTTATCTTTCCTTACTGTTTCGAGTCCCATTTCGGTTACCATGATATTTCATGTGAGGAATCATTCTTTCTACTTGGCTTGCATTAGATCATAGGTTCTTCCTGGTGCCCAATTTTCCGAAATTATGTCCGTAAGTATCC